>OY856410.1:719395105-719905105 GCA_963693085.1 Alisma plantago-aquatica
AAGGACCTTTCATATTCAAAATTCTCATCTAGGTCCCTCCTTGCTCAAGGGCACGCCCAAGCCCATATAATCTCATGCAAAGATCAAGGAAACTCAAGATCTAAAGATATAGGAATCCAACCTTCAACTAGGGTACATTCATGAAAGGGTTTTGTACCCATTTTGGGTGATTTCTATCACAAAGATCATTTTTCTCATCTAACTAGTGAATGATATTTATATCTTTCATCATTTTTACTCTAAATGATGACAAGAGTCATAAAAGATGTTCTAGGTGGTGAAAATTACAAGTTGGACCCCTCAATTTGGGTAAATTGCACTTTACCCCAAATTAGGGTTTCTGAGCCTGGGGATTGCTTCCACAGCTGCACCTTGGTGCTCGAGCTTGGGAAATCCCTCAAACTTCACCATAGACATTCCCATGATGTCTTATCATTAAAAGAACATCTTATCTTGTGAATTTTGCAAGTTCAACCATTTAACTGGGTAATTTGCACATAGGTCCCTGCATACAACATAATGCTACAACTTTATGCAAAAAGGAGCAAGATTGAAAATTAAGTGTTCCTGAGGAACTTAATTACATGCCAGGGAGTTTCCACAAGTATTTAATTACATAATTAGGCAAAACTTCTAGGGTTAGCTCATAACCCAGGTCAGGGGTGTTACAGTGAATGTCATGGAGATGGTAACACATCTCAAGAACATGTATCAACATCAAGCAAGACAGGAGAGATATGATGTCTCAAAGGCGTTGTTCAAAAGCAAGATGAAAGAGGGAGACTCAGTTGGCACCCATATACTCACCTTGATTGGGTACGTGGAAAGCCTATCCAAGCTGGGATTTCCCCTAGGTCAAGAGTTGGCCACTGATGTGATTCTACAATCGTTGCCTGAATCATATAATCATTTTGTCATGAACTACAACATGAACAATTTTGACAAGCCGTTGTCAGAATTGTTGGGCATGTTGAGGACAGCTGAAGCACAGATGAAGAAAGACAAGCCCAAGTCTGTGATGATGATAAGCAAGACAAAGGGAAAGTCAAAAGGAAAAGGCAAGGCTAAGAAAAGTTCTAAAGCTGGGCAGAAGCCAAAGTCATCCGCGCTCAAAGCTATAGGTGGGATCTCCAAAGAAGGCAGTTGTCACCATTGTCACCAGCCTGGACATTGGAAAAGAAACTGTCCTCTCTACCTGGAGGAACTAAGGAAGAAGAATCAGGGGATAGAGATCTCCACTTCAGGTATATACGTTATTGAGATAAACTTAAATACTTCTTCATCATGGGTACTGGATACCAGATGTGGATCTCACATATGTTCTAATATGCAGGATCTGATAAGAAGTAAGCCTTTACGAAAGGGCCAAGTCAAGCTGCGGGTCGCTAATGGAGCAAGAGTTGCTGCCACCGCAATTGGAGTTATTAGTTTATCTTTGCCTACGGGCCTTGTAATAGAATTAGATAATTGCTATTATGTACCTACCATTAATAGAAATATTATTTCTGTATCTTGTATGGACAAGAGTGGATTTGAATTTCACATTAAGAATGGAATTATTTCTATTTCTAAAGATGAGATCTTTTATGGAAATGCCCCTATGTCTTATGGCATCTACTTGTTAGAACTTGAGACTAGCATATATAACGTAAATACTAAAAGGCTAAAACTTGACAACTCAAACAAAACATTCTTATGGCATTGTCGTCTTGGGCATATAAACGAGAAGCGCATATCTAGACTCCATAAGGATGGTTATCTAGACTCTTTTGATTTTGAATCATTAGAGACATATGAGGCATGTTTATTAGGGAAGATGACCAAGACTCCTTTCACTGGCACAGTGAGAGAGCCAGTGATCTTCTAGGGCTCATACATATTGATGTATGTGGACCTTTTAGATCAAATGCTCGAGGAGGCTATCAATACTTCATTACCTTCACTAATGACCTCAGTAGGTATGGCTATGTATATCTTATGAAACACAAGTCAGAAACTCTTGAAATGTTCAAGACTTTCATGAATGAAGTGGAGAAGCAACTTGGTAAGAGTATTAAAGCACTCCGTTCAGATCGAGGTGGTGAATACTTAAGCCAAGAGTTTGAGGACCTTCTGAGAGACTGTGGTATTGTATCACAATGGACTCCACCTGGTATACCACAACATAATGGTGTGTCAGAAAGAAGGAATCGTACATTATTAGACATGGTACGATCAATGATGAGTTCAGCCGAACTTCCAGTATCATTCTGGGGATATGCTCTTGAAATTGCAGCGTTTACACTTAATCGTGTACCTTCCAAATCGGTTCAAAAGACACCATATGAGATATGGAATGGGAATCGTACCAATTTTTCTATGTTAAAGATTTGGGGATGTGAAGCTTATGTTAGGAAACAATTTCCTGAAAAGCTTGGACCCAAATTGGAAAAATGCTATTTTGTTGGATACCCCAAGGAAACTCGGGGATACTACTTCTACACACCAACTGACAACAAAGTGTTTGTTGCTAGGACTGCTGTATTTCTTGAAAAGGATTTATTTCCAAAGGAATTAGTGGGAGGAATGTAGAGCTCGAAGAAGTTCGAGACCAACAAGAAAGCAGAGAACCTGAGGAGGTACATAAGGAACATGAAGACTCACAAGTTGTTGTGGAATTTCAAGTTCCAAATGTAACACAGGAACCTCGTAGATCTAGTAGGACACGACTTGAGCCTGAGAGATTTGGATTTCTCGTGACTCAAGATAGTGACAAATTGGGCATAGCAGATGAGACAACTTCCTATCTAAAAGCTACTAAGGGACCAGAATCTGAGAAATGGCTCGAAGCCATGAGATCTGAGATGGAATCCATGTACACCAACAAGGTATGGACCTTGGTGGATCCACCCGAAGGGGTAAGACCCATAGGGTGCAAGTGGGTCTTCAAGAATAAGACTGACATGGATGGAAATGTTCAAACCTATAAAGGTAGATTGGTTGCGAAAGGATTTTGTCAAATTCAAGGTGTTGATTATGACGAGACCTTCTCACCAGTTGCCATGGTTAAATCCATCAGGATCATGCTTGCCATTGCAGCTTATCATGACTATGAGATTTGGTAGATGGATGTTAAAACAGCATTCCTCAATGGGAATTTACTCGAGGACGTGTACATGACACAACCTGAGGGTTTTATCGATCCAAAGGAAGCCAATAAAGTTTGTAAGCTACAAAGGTCAATCTATGGATTGAAGCAAGCATCTCGGAGATGGAATCTGTGTTTTGATGAAGTAGTCAAAAAGTTTTTCTTTAGTCAAAATGAAGATGAACCTTGTGTTTACAAAAGGGTTAGTGGGAGCACAGTCGTATTTCTCATATTGTATGTGGATGACATACTATTGATGGGAAATGACATCCCTACTCTTCAGACAGTAAAAGGTTGGCTAGGGAAGACTTTCTCTATGAAGGATTTAGGTGAAGCATCCTATATACTTGGGATTAAGATCTATAGAGATATATCTAGAAGGCTTCTAGGCCTAAGCCAGAGCACATACATTGACAAGGTGCTAAAGAGGTTTAGCATGGAGGGTTCTAAGAGAGGTAACTTGCCCATGTCCCATGGGGTTACGATCTCTAAATCCCAATGTCCTAGTTCATGTGATGAACGGGCACGCATGAGTAAGATTCCATATGCATCAGCAATTGGATCTATCATGTATGCAATGTTATGTACTCGTCCTGATGTGTCGTATGCTTTAAGCATGACGAGCCGGTATCAGTCAGATCCAGGTGAATGTCACTGGACAGCCATAAAGAACATCCTAAAGTACTTGAGAAGAACTAAGGATCAATTCTTGGTATACGGTGGTGAGGAAGAGCTCGTGGTAAAGGGTTACACTGATGCTAGCTTCCAAACTGACAAAGATGACTACATATCACAATCTGGATTTATGTTTTTCCTGAATAACGGAGTTGTGAGCTGGAAGAGTTCCAAGCAAGAGACGGTTGTGGATTCTACAACAGAGGCCGAATATATTGCCGCATCTAATGCTGCAAAGGAAGTTGTGTGGATCAAGAAGTTCATTTCTGAACTTGGAGTGGTTCCAAGCGCTGGTGATGCAATTGAGTTGCTTTGCGACAACAATGGAGAAATTGCACAAGATAAAGAACCAAGATCGCACCAACGTTCCAAACATATTCTATGGCGGTTCCATCTCATACGAGAGATCGTACAACGAGGAGATGTGAAGATTTGCAGAGTACCTACAGAAAGCAATGTGGCTGACCCACTCACAAAAGCACTTTCACAGTAGAAACATGACGGGCATGTTCGATCACTTGGATTGAGATTCATGGGTGATTGGGTATAAGTGCAAGTGGGAATCTGTTGGTATGTATGCCCATAGAGACTATCATTCGATGATTGTAATGGGATACTATGTAAACGATTTGTAATACTATATTGATCATATCAATAAAGGCAAGGTTCCAATCTATATGTTTGTGTTTTATATTGTGAGATGACCATAAAACTTATAGATGTCTATAGAATAATATACTCAACGACATATGTCTTTGGGTTGATGACCTGAACAGTGAGATCATATGTATGCTAAGAGTATGTATTCTTGTTTTGTCCCTAATCGGTTGTTATTGTGGAAATATCCATAGACATCAATAACACATAAGATTAGAATGTATGTTGGTTGATGGAAGAATCTCATTATCCATGATATGGAGATATCAAACCAAATACATAGATACTTGTTAGAGAACAGTGTATCGGATAGACCCACCTTGAGAGTGACACATGGATACCATGATTGGTAGTTAGAGTCACATCTCATAATGATGGTGGTGATTGTGGTTCTTAGACCTGAAGTAACTACACTTATCACATGTCGTTCGGTGTACTTTGACATCATCCACCGTGGTCCTGAATAAGGATTGCTATAAAGATGGTGCTTGGGTGCATTGTGACACATGGGGATGACTGTGAGTGATGTAGATGGAATTTGTCCTTCCTACGGGAGTTTGATATTTCGGCCACTAGATAAGCGAGACTGAGAAATGCATGGCCATGCTGATGTGAGTCAATATATGATATTGAGCTTACATATATCTCAGACAGTCTGCTCTAGTTCAAGGAACATGGATTGAACATTCAAGAGGATAACAATTCCATGACTTGAGTTCAATCCGGATATCAGCGACAAAGGAAATGTACAATCACTGTAACACCAGTCATGTATGATAGGTTAAGTTGTTCTCCAACTTCTCCAATTACTTGGGTAGCAATGAAGTCTTGCTAGATATCAATCATTGCTTGTGAAATCATAATATGATTATGGATATCACTGCCAACGTAATTTGGAGCCTACCGGGTCACACGCATAGGATGTATTGGAATAGGAGTATAATTGTGGATTTGATTGGAATTGCTCCGAATCACATTGATTACTAAAATTTTTATGTAATGGATTAGAATAATATTGGAGTGACTGGCTCTAAGTGCAAGTGGGAGTCTGTTGGTATATGTATGCCCGTAGAGCCATCCCAAGCGATTGCATGGAGTCGGATATTAATTAATCAATTAATGTGATTATTTGGTTAATTAATGAATTCAGGAATATTCTAATTAATCCACGAGTATTTTAATTAACGCAACGTTTTTATTTACCTTTGGGTTTGGGAAACCCTACTTCTCTTCGTATCCTATTTAAAGGAGGATAGACGGCCGATATCTATATAATATATAGAGAGACGCTTTTAGGTTATGCACACGCACGTAAACCTAGCCGTCGCCGTCTTTAGGAGAGAAAGGAGAGAAACGCGCCGCTAGCACGCCGCTGCAGAGACACGCTCCTTCCCGCCGGCTTGAGAAGCGCGACGTGGAGTTCCATCCATCTGCGTGGACGAAGTAGAGACGCAGACGCCTTGACGCATGCGTTCGGTGGACGTCGATGACCACCTGTACGTGCTGCGAGCAACGTACGTCACTGCCGCAAAGGAGCATCGCCAGATCAACCTGTGACAGCGAACGGGAGAGAATATCCATCCATGTTTGACAAGCAACGTTGCACCATGGTGCAGAGGGACATCGCCGGACTTGCTCCGCGATAAGGTATATCCCGCAAACATGTTTCCGAATATGATGTTATCAACGAGATCCTATTACGGGTTGCATGGATTTAGTTGCTTCCGCCGCGCATGTTTCCTCCACAAAACCCAACACAGGCATGGGCATCCTGTTGATTATGTGTGTCATGGCAGTCATAAACTGCCCAAACATCGTCTGAACTGTCGGGTTACCCAAGTCAGCTGGGTCAAACTGGGGTGGCTCCCTGGGTTGCTCAGGTACAAGTTGCTCTATTTTTGGAACCCTTGCACCGCCTTGAGGTGCAGAAGCACTACTTTCCACCACGTACTCTTCATGTGGCTCAAACATCCTTATATATCTTCTTCTCCTGAGGAGCAGAAGATTTTATTAGATAAGGAAGGAACACTAAGGATAGACTCGACATCCTAAGTCCTATGCCTCTATAGACTCAGTGAACCTGGAGATCTGATACCACTTAATTGTGGGCTCTGATCTCCAAAACCCGAGATACACACATAAACCTCGAAGTAAACTTAGCGGAAGTGATTTGATTAGCAACGGAATACCAAAAATCAGCAGAAATTAAGAATTTTTGAGATAAAGCATTGAAACCATAAAACTTCCTTCATAAAAGGAGATAAACTGTTTACATCTCTGTCAAATTACTTCTTGAGTAATTATACAAATCATGATTCAAAATCTCAAGAATCGTATCAAAATCTCAGACCAACAACTCCAAGACCTGAGAGTACAGAGGACACATAGGACTGACTCTATCTACACCACATAGCAGGCTGAATCTCCACCTGAGATTTACTTCTGCTCCTGGTGCTACTGCTGCTGGGATTGGTCACCTGTGGACCGGTTCCTCCGTCTTCGAAGACCACCTAAAAAGTTGAAGTCTACGGGGTGAGACAATTTTAAATAATTGTCCCAGTGAGAGTTATAACTCTCCACTAGAAACTTTATATAGCAATCAAAGAACAATAGAAGCATTAGGAGCCTTCTAAGTAATCAACAGCAAATAGATAACTCAGCAGAGTAACAATTTGAAAGCAATATGAACAATCATATCTACTTAAGCAGTGTAACATCAATCCAGTATCTCGTAGTTTGCTCTAAGCAAATATACTACGTGGTTGATTATGTTTTACAAACAATCCTTAAGCCCTGCGGAGATGAGGTATACCGCTCATACTCCAACCGACCACTTGTTAAGTCACCTCGGTATCATACTAGGTCATCGAAAGAGTCGAATTCTCATGACCTTCAACTTACTTAGTAAGAATGAGGATACACATGCAGGACATCTAGTGACTCTGCTATAATAGCTTACTAGGTTATTCTGGTCCTTCGCTATTAGAGTCACAGTGGCATTCTGCACTCTCTTCGCTATCGGAAGATTTCGTGTTTATCTCTCATTGATGCAGTATAAAGGACCTCTCTCAGGGGAATAATGTTACATCACCCTGGTATAAAAACTTTAGTGAAAGATTGATGGATTGCACATCTACATCAACTCCTACACTAGGATGTAAGGTTCTACACATCCATATACCCCACATAGTCAAAAGCATGTGTTCCACGAGTTCCCTTAGGAAAACCTGTTTCACCATCATATAACTCCTGACTATGATGGATCTATGATCAGGGCTCTACATAGTATGATTTCACTTGATTAGTTAGGTACATTTCATTATTCTTTTAACATCATACATGTTCTTAAACAATAATCATTAGCATAGCAGCTATGAAGGAAGAATACTAAATGTACAAGCCTAACTCACATCAATTATCATTTCTCAATACTCTCATCACAAGTCATCTCTTAAAGCATGACCTTGACAGTATTCATGGCTATCAAAGTCCATAAATCTCATAAGATGCTACTATCAAGGCATCAGGATATATCACTATTCATAAAGCTAATCAACATGATTTCAATGAATATGGTATCATCATCCATACCTGGATATGATCATCCTCATATAGAAACCTGCATGGTTAAATAAACTAATAACAGTAAATAACTCATTTAAAGAAGTTGTATCTCCCTACTCTTACAAGAGCTAGGTTTCCCTGATTTTCATCAAATAGGGTTTAAGATACACATAGCATGTCCTCATCCTAGAATTAGGGTTTACTATTCACATTACATGTCATCACCCTAGAATTAGGGTTTACTATTCACATTATGGTGAATTGAACTCATATGATCATCATGTATGAAAATCATCACCATTGATGGCCTAAAATTAGATTAAGATTCATCAATTATCATGATTAGGGTTTCCATGATCTCACATAGGTGGATCATACCCTAATCATGCACAATTATACACATTGAAGGTACTTTACTTGTATTTTAATCAAATATGATACTTTCTCTCTCCTCTCACTAGCATGTAGTGACTTTCTCTCTCCTCAAGAGGTGGATGATGATTACATCACTCCAAAATAGGTTGGTTTAAGTCCTCATTGATTAACATGAGATAAGTCTCCAAACTCAAGACATTAGGGTTTGATTAAAACAAGGTATCCTTCAATTGTACCCTTCAAGGGTATTAGGGTCATTCACCCCATTGATAACCATCATGGGTCAACTCATTAGTCACATAGTCCCTTAATGTCCTAGGTTACCATTAGGGTTTAGATTAGATCACCATTGAACCAATTACACCTTCAATTGATTAAGTACAAATCACCTTGAACACCTTCAAACGGTTTCAACCTTCAACCACCAAACGTTCTTGAGACCGTTTGGTCTCAAATGGTCTTGAGACCGTTTGACTTCAAACGGTCTTCAGACCATTTGACTTCAAATGATCTTGAGACCGTTTGACCTCAAACGGTCTTGAGACCATTTGGGTGCGTTGACCGTTTTGACTTTCAAACCGTTTGAAGCTCATGCGGTTTGAAACTGTTTGATCCAAAACGACTTGAGATCGATGGTCCAAATGATCTTGAGATTGTTTGAGCCCTAACGGTCTTGAGAATATTTTACCCCAAGAGGTCTTGAGACCGTTTGACCTCAAACGGTCTTGAGACCGTTTGGATCCAAATGGTCTTGAGACCGTTTGGTCCAAATGGGCTCAAACCGTTTGGACCTCCAAAGTGGTTCAAAAGTTACATATGTTTAGGGTTATCTGTGTTGAAGCCCTCAATTGATCAAAACCTTGTTAACCACTTATAAATTGAGACAATTAGGATTAGGTCTAATCAATTGGACACCAAATTGACCCTCAATTGAAGGCCAATTAGGGTGAAATCCATCTCAATTAGGGTTACAATCGAATAGTCATCAATATTCAACAATGTGAATCAAATCAAGGTTGAACCTATCAATTGACTTCCAATTGGGCCCAAACTTGGCTCAAACGGTCTTGAGGTCGTTTGGACATCTTCCAAACGGTATTGAGACCGTTTTCCCAAAGTTTGGCCAAAAACCAAGTCGGTTGGATTAGGGTTGAACTCCAATTTGGTCTAAAATCAGCATTTTTATCAATTCATCAACTTGTTGCAATTGGACCCTCAATCCATTAACTTATCTCAACCCTAGACTTCCAAACGGTCTTGGGTTATGCCCAAACGGTCTTGAGACCGTTTGGAGGAACCCCCAAATGGTCTTGAGACCGTTTGGGTCCTTCAACCCAAAACTCATCAAGATCTATACATGAAAATCAGCAATTTCAGCCCAATTAGGGTTAGGTGTTGAAGTGCCTTCAATTCTCAATTGGTTATGAATTAGATTGTGATCTTTTTTAGGAATGAAATTCAATATGTTACCAACATACCCTCAAACGTTCGTCCCTTGGTCAACTCCATCAAATGTTCTTGAGACCGTTTTGATCCAAATGGTCTTGCAAGACCGTTTGAGACCGTTTGATGTCAAACGGTTTGCAACCGTTTGGACCAAAAGGGTCCAAGGTCGGTTGATAAAGTTACCTAGGAATCCACGCCTATGATCTTCAACCTCTAGTAAGGTCGGTTACTCCACCGTTTTGCTTGCAAAAGTGCAAGAAAGAAGGGAGGTAGAAAAAGAACTAAGTACTAGAATTGCAAGAACAAAACATGCATATAAAGTGTAGAGTTTAGAATTATAAAATCCTCCTTAAACATTGTTCTTGGAGCTCCAAGATTCCAAGCTTCAAGCCTCTAATGGCTTCTTGAGAACCACAACTCGGTCAGGGGTGCTTCCTCCAAAGAAAGATAGGAATGGATGGCTAGAACAAGAAAACTAAGTGAGTTATCCACAAAACCAAACTTGCATGATGAATTCACCCAAGAATCCGAGCTTGAAGATGGTTCTTCTCACCTTAGAACTACTTGGTCGCCTCCCTGAGCTCCATATCTTTTCCTTAGCCGTTTGAGAAAGAAGAGAAGAAGTGAAGAAAATGAAAGATCCGTTCACTTGTTGCAAGGGAAAAGGCTTATATACCTTAGGCCATTTTGCACCATAAGGACCTCTAAGGCATAAGATTCTCATCTAAGTCCCTCCTTGCTTCTTAGGCACGCCCAAGCTATCTAAAATTAAGCAAATATCATAAACATTCAAGATCTAAGGGTTGAAAAGATCAACCTTCAACTACGGTACACACATGAAGGTCTTCATACACATACATGGTGAATTTTATGCACATAGATCACTTTTCTTTTATGATTACTTATTGATGCATCTATTTCATCATTTCTACTCTAAATGATTCCAAGAGTCATATAAGATTCTCTAGAAGGTATACTTCACAAGCTTCACCCACAATTTGGGTAAATTTCACTTTACTCCAAATTAGGGTTTTTAAGCACCAGGATCATTCCACAAGTTGCATCTGAATGACCAAGTTTGGAAAATCCATCATATCTCATCATATTCACTCGTATGATGTTTCATTATCAAGAGAACATCTTATCTTGTGATATTGCAAACTAAACCCTTAAACTGGGTAATTTGCACATAGGTCCCTGCATAACAAAACAATAATACAACTTTGTTTTAAAAGAACCAAAATTGAAAGTATATGTTCCTGAGGAACTTAATTACATTCTAGAGATTAATCACAAGTGTTTAATTACATACTTAGGCAAAACTTCTAGGGTTAGATCTTAACCCAGGTCAGTGATGTTACAGCAGCAGTAGCACCAGGGGCAACAATGAGCTCAGGTGGATACCCTGGTTATCCAGTTGTTAGTTATAAGTCATATGTCGTCTCTGTACACTCAGGTCCTTGGAGTTGGATGATCTGATATTTTGAATTTTGAGTCTTGAGATTTTGTATATGGTTGTATATGATCACTCAAGAAGTGACTTGACAGAGATGTAAATTGTTTATGATGCTTTTATAAAAGGAGTTTCGTGTTTTCAAGATCTTCCCTCAAAAAGTTTTAATTTTCCGTGGTTTTTCGCATTCCGCCGTTAACCGAATCGCTTTCGCTATGTTTTTCTCAAGTTTTTTAGATCATAGCCCACAATTAAGTGGTATCAGAGCTCTAGGTTCGCTGAGTCTATAGAGACATAAGACTTAGGATATAGAGTCTGTCTTTAGTGTTTCCTCTTATCTAATAGAGTATTCTACTCCTCAGGAGAAGAAGATATATAAGGATGTCTGGGTCACATGAGGAGTACGACGGTGAAAGTAGCGTAGCTGCACCTAGAAATGAGGCAAGAGATCCAGAGGAAGAACAACCCGTACCTGAGCCGCCCATACCGCCACCCCTGTTTGACCCAGCTGATATGGCAAACCCAGCTATACAAGCTATGTTCGGGCAGTTCCTGGTTGCCATGACACGCATCACTGATAGGATGCCCATGCCTACACCTAGGGCACCTGCTCAGCATGAAGGACACAGTGTCGGGAAGACGTTCGAGCAGCTTCACAGAGTCGGAGCAACCGAATACTTTGGCACAGATGACCCCGCAGATGCGGACCTATGGTTGACTGAGTTGGGGAAGGCTTTTAGAATCCTGACCATCCCTGAAGCTGAGAAGGTTAGACATGTTGTCTATCTTCTCAAAGGAAGTGCTGGTCACTGGTGGAACATGGAAGAGCAAAAGAGGCCTGGAGTAGAGGTTTCATGGGAGGACTTCCGCCGGGAGTTTGTCAACAGATACTTCCCGAAGACCTTTCTGGATGAGAAGATCTCTCAGTTCGAGAGATTGAGACAAGGTATGATGAATATTAGCGAGTACGAAGATAAGTTCATGGAGTTGTTGTGGTTCTGTCCGCACATGGCTGCTACAGAAGAAGAACGGATCAGAAGGTTTGAGAATGGTTTGAATGCCGACTTATCTACTCCCGTGTCTACTTTAGAGAGTCGGGAGAGATTTGCTTCCTTCGTTGAGTCAGTCCGAAGGATAGAAAGGTCGGTAGTTGAGAAGAGACAAACCCACAAGAGGTATCCTCAATTCCAGGCATCTTCATCTAGAGACTTTAAAAAGCCTAGATCCTCTGCACCTAACCCTCCACCACCCAGATCTAGTTTTCAGACTCAATGGTCACCTAGTAGAGGTAGAGGACAGAGCCTACCTCCTCAAGAGGCTCATAGTTCAGCATCAGTGTCGGTTACAGGGCCACCTAGACCACATCATGACAGAAGCTGCTACAACTGTGGGAAGGTAGGTCACCTGATCAAGGACTGTAGGTCTAAGCCTGTCAGTGTGATACATCCTCAGAGGCAGAGTCAGTAGGGATCCCATAGGAGGCAGTTCCAAGGAGCAGCTAGAGGACGTGGTCAAGCGTCCCAAGCCAGATCGTCAGCACCGACTCAACCTCGGGCGACAGTGAGGTTCTACGCTATGAACCCACCAGATGCAGTGGTCAATCCATGGGTTGTGGCAGGTCAAATGGAACTTTTATATTCTGATATGTCTAAATCCAGTGTTGTATCTGTTTTTATTGACATGGGTGCTACACACTCCTTTGTCACCCGGAGAGTGATTCCTAACTGCTATATGTTAGTCATACATAGGGTGGATAGCTTGTTGCTTGAGACTCCGTTGAGTGGGTCTGCTGTGTTGCGGGAGATATGCTCTCCCTGCATCCTTTTATTTTCTAACCATCGCATTCAAGTGGACCTTATACCACTTGATATGCAAGGATTTGATATAATCCTTGGGATGGATACCTTGGAAAGGTATAGAGTCATCTTGGATTGTGAATCCAAGCAGGCTGTGTTTGCTGATGGTAGTGACACATGGGTCTTTCAAGGAGAGAGAAAGATTCTACCCACCTGTCTGGTGTTTGCTATGGTTGCTGAGAAGCTGATGAGGCAAGGATGTCATGCATTCTTGACCCATGTGGTAGATACTACCATAGAGAGTTCCACCCTTGCTTAAGTTCCTATTGTCAGGGAATTCGAAGACGTATTTCCTGAAGAACTTCCAGGTGTACCCCCCGCCTCGTGAAATTTATTTTGAAATCAATTTGATCCCAGGTACGCAACCCATAGCCCAGACACCGTATAGGATGGTGCCTGCTGAGATGGCAGAACTCAAGAAACAGCTCCAAGAGTTGCTTGAGAAGGGTTTCATCGCCCGAGCACTTCACCTTGGGGTGCTTTGGTCTTGTTTGTTAAAAAGAAAGACGGATCAATGCGGTTATGCATCGATTACAGACAACTTAATAAAGTAACAATAAAGAATAAGTACCCTCTACCAGGGATTGATGATCTCTTTGACCAGTTGCGTGGTGCGTCCGTCTTTTCGAAGATAGACTTAAGATCTGGTTATCATCAACTTTGTTGTAAGGACAGTGACATACCCATGTCTGTCTTTAGGACAAGGTATGGTCACTATGAGTTCACAAATATGTCATTTGGACTAACTAATGCACCGGCTGCATTCATGGAACTCATGAATAGAATCTTCCGACCCTTTCTCGATCAGTGCATTGTCGTTTTCATAGTTTACATTCTGATCTATAGTAGAGATGCTCAGCAGCATGAACAACACCTTCGCCAAGCTTTGACCTTGCTAAGAGAACATAAGCTATACGCTATGTTCATCAAGTGTGAGTTTTGGTTGTCAGAGGTATCCTTTCTCGAGCATGTGATATCTGCCTCGGGTATTCACGTTGATCCCAAAAAGGTAGAATCTGTTCTACAGTGGGAACAACCGAAGATAGCGATGGAGGTTTGTAGTTTCTTAGGGTTAGCTGGCTATTATCATAGGTTCATTAAGAACTTTAGTTCCATAGCCCTACCCTTGACAAAGTTGACCCGGAAGGATGTTTCCTTTTCTTGGAATGACAAGTGCCAACAGTCTTTTCAACTTTTGAAGGAGAGGTTGACAAGTGCACCGATATTTGTGCTGCCTGATCAAGGCAAGGGATATGTAGTTTTCTTTGATGCCTCCAAGAACAGACTCGGATGTGTGTTGATGCAGGATAAGCATGTGATTTCTTTTGCTTCCTAACATCTTAAGAAACACAAGGAGAACTATCCGACACACGACCTGGAGTTAGCAGTTGTAGTTCATGCCTTGAAGATCTGGAGACATTATCTTTATGGAGAGATGTGTTGGTATGTATGCCCTGAGAGCCAATCATGGGATGATTGGTGGGATACATTAAGATTGATTTGATAAACATCAAAGGCAAACTTCCAATTCTTTTTGGTTCAGTCATATGAGATAGTGACAGAATAGATTGAATGTCTAGAGAATGACAGTACTCAATGACGTATGCATTCAGGTTGAGGACCTGAACGATGAGATCATACATATGCTAAGAGTTTGTACATTCTTGTTATGTCCCTAGTCGAATGTCATTGTGGAAGGTAGATAGACAGCAATGACACACAAGACTAGATTGTGGTGTTGGTTGATGACAGAATCTCATTAGTCATGATATAGAGATATCAAACCAAACACATAGGTACTTGTTAGAGAACAAGTGTACCGGACAGACCCACCATGAGTTTGACACATGGAACCATGAGATGGTAGTCACAGTCAGTACTCACAGTGATGGTGGTGAGTGTGATTCTTTGACCTGAAATCACTACACTTAACACATGTCGTTGGGCACACTTTGACATCATCAAACACAGTCCTGAAACATGGGTTGTTATAAAGGTGATGATTGGGTGGCTTTGATACATGGGGCTTTTGAGGGGTGAGTGATAGATATGGGATTTGTCCCTCCTGAGGGAGTTTGATATCCAAGGCCACTTGATGAGTAGGATTGAGATAGGCGTGCGCACGCATGTGTGAATCAGTATGTGATATTGATTTCATACATATCTCCTTCAATCTACTGTGAGATCAAGAAAGTGAATGAACATTGACAGGATGACTGTTCCATGCCTTGAGTTCATTTGAGATATCAGTGACAAAGGAATTATACATTCACTGTAACACCATTCATGGATTGTAGGATGAAAGTTATTCTCCAACTTTCTACTTTCACTTGGGTAGCACTGATGTGTGACTAGGCACCGCTCTTTGCTTGTGAAGTCATAAGTGTTATGGACTTTCACTGCCAACGTGAAATGGACCTGCAGGGTCACACACATAGGATTTAACCTGGAAGAGGAGTTTTGTCCACAAAGCAATGTTTAGATTGATTACTAAAGGAGTTTAGTAGTTCAATTAAACACTCAATCAGTTGATAGCTCAATATCATATGGTTCAAGGTGTTGTACGCATTGATTGGAGTATCGGATTGATTGAAATCGCATTTGATTGATTCTGCACAACCTGTACTCTCAACCAATCGGTTCAAGTGTTGAACCGGTCGGCTGAGGTTGCTGAACCGGTCAGCTCAAGTGTTGAGTCGATCGGCTCAAGCCCAGGGTGAAACGATCAGTTCAAGTGTTGAACCGATCGGTTCAACTGGTACAACCGAGCAAGATGGGAAAGTCAGGTCGGTGAGAATTTTCCTTGCGTTTCACTTGCCCAATTTGATTGGAACAAGGATTGGTATTCGATACCAATTAGAAACGAAAGAAGGAAAGTCAATCGGGAACCGACTAGGACCACGAACCGACCAGTTCAGAAGTGAACCGATCGGCTCATGGGTCCCAACCAATCGGTTGGTGCTCCAACCGACCGATTCAGGTCCCCAACTGACCGGTTCACTTGTGAACCGATCTGTTCAGGTTGCGAGTTGGTTGCTTTTTGTGAAAAATCTTGAACCCTTCTACTCCTGCTTTTAGTCCCATATTGTTGGGGACAGAGAACCATGTCCCATGACCCTCCTATATATAGGGGTATTGGGGGCTTCTCAAAGTACAACTCAATGCAAGCCGGTTTCTTTGCGAAGTTGTCGTTCTCTCTGGTTTTGGTAACCGTGAGAGATCCCGAGCAAGTGCTTCCCGCAAAAGAGAGGTGCAGCAAGGGAAGGACAACTGCAGTTGCAATTGGTAGCAGGAGAGTGTGTTGGCGACTAGTACGTCAACAGGAGGGTGTGACTCCTTCCACTTCCTTGTGGGACAAGGAGAGTGGAGTTCCAGGTGGTCCGTGTAGACTACTACAGAGGCGGGAGGACACTGCCGCTCAGGAGGACAACTATCATCCGACAGTCTGGTAGGAGGAGGAGGAGGAGTCAGTCCCAGTGCGACCAGGAGCTGCACAGACACCGTCCAAGACCAGAGTCGAAGACCATGCATTGTGCGAGGTATTGTCGCCGAGCAAGCCTCGGGATAAGGTATGATTCCACAAACCATCCTTTCCTATTATATAGACGTTGACGTGTTTCCTCGGTATGGGTTGGGGGAAAAAAATTTTGTTTCCGCTGCCTTCTCTGTCTCCCCTAAAACCCCAACAGTGGTATCATAGCCATGTCAACTGCTCTATATTTTAGGAATATCGATATGATCGATTTTGGTTTGTCACCTTTATTTATTGCATGTGATGCGAATAATATTGGCTTTATGCATGTCCAATCCTAAATCCACAAATCCCAAATTACATATATGATATGTATTATTAATGCGCTCGATACGCGTCGCCCTTAAACGAGTTTTGTGGTGGATGTGTGTAGCATGATTATGGCCTATAAACCCCTATCTGTGTGTGGTTGTTTGTGTTTGCTTGCATCTCGGTCTGCGCATCGATCTTCCCTCTCTTATTCCTGATGTAACTCGAAATAATTCGAGATTCTTTCCTACCTTTGCTCCCCCCGAATGTAACTCGGGGTTTCTTCTTTTATGCAATGTAATAATAGGATAGATTTTATTTCATGTTATGTCGAAGACCGGCGAACATCAATACGACAGCTGAAACGATCAGTTCAAGGCGTGAACCGATCAGTTGACGTTCCAGACGGTCGGTTCAAGGAGTGAACTGATCGATTGATGACCGTTTCGAGGAGCGAGACAAGCAGGTGGTGGACATGACGAGATGCACGACGACCAGGCAAACCGATCGGTTGGAGGAGCCAACCGATCGGCTGGTGGCACCCAGACGACCGGCTGGAGAGTACAGATCATTCATGTGATGAGTTGATCAACTCAGATGGCAAGGCACATAAGTTCATCTTGTAAAGGTTACATGTGATGTAGACCTAGATGACCGTGATTCCTCTTGGCTCGAGGAATCACATTAGGATGGCCATAATCATCGCTTTTTATCGTTTGTGCATGTTTTCTGTGGGATATAGCATGTATATGATACGTACTATGTATTGTGGTGATTGGATATGTATATGTATATGTATATAAAAACCAAATCCCTCATTAAAATATTAAGTCTTACATGCCTTCCATTAGCGGCACACATGAAAAGCTCGATCGACCAAGCGTAGGTTACGCCAAAGCGTGGTGCACCATCTATCTTGTGGAAGTGTGAAGGGTAGACATGTAGGTTCTGCCAAAGCAGGGTGCATGTTTACCGTGTCAGCTTTTGGGTTAGACTTAACCGGTGATTCTTAGAGCGTCTATGCCCAGAGGCAAGGAATGTTCATGGCAAGGTGTTGTGCATGTTCATTCAACAAGAGTTGCATATGATGCAATTGGCAAGAGTTGCCTACCTGAGAGATCTAAGTTGTGGGCGATCAGCCAAAGCTGACTTGTGGGCTCAAGTCTCCAAACCACAAAATAATCACGATTTAATCATGTGCAGAAGCATCCGATAATCAGCGGAAGACAAAAATCACGGGAAATTAAAACTTTTCGAGATAAGGACTTGAAACCACAAACCTTTTCCATAGAAAAAGGATTTAAACTGTATACATCACTGACAATTACTTCTTGAGTAATTATATACAACATGATACAAAATCTCTCAAGAATTCATACTCAAAACACTCCAAGACCTGAGTGTACAGAGGACACATAGGACTTGGACTCTAACTACACCATAAAGCAGGCTGAATCTCCACCTGAGATTTACTGCTCCTGATGCTGCTGTTGCTGGGATTGGTCACCTGTGTTCTTGTTCCTCCGTCTTCGACGACCACCTAAAAAGTTGAAGTCTACGAGGTGAGACAATTATACATAATTCCCCAGCGAGAGTTATAACTCTCCACTAGAAGCTTTATAAGCAAAGCAAGGAATAACTAAAGCAATAAAAGCCTTCAAGGTATTCACTAGCAGTTTTGATGATAAACAAGAGTTCAATCATTTATGAAATATGAGAACATCTACACTATTCAGAGTAACGTCAATCAAATAACTCGTAGTTAACTCTAACAGATATACTACGTTGTTGATTATGTTTTTCAAACATTATTATGCCCTGTGGAGATGAGGCATACCACTCATACTCCAACTGATCGCTAAGAAGTCACATCAGTATCATACATAGGTCATTAAAAGAGCTGGATTCTCATGACCTCATCTTCCTCAGTCAGTTAGAGGATCGATTGTTAGATATATAGCGGGATATCTTTTGTTATAGCTCTCCAGGGTAAACTGGACCGTCGCCATTTTAGAGTTACAGTGGCGTTCTGTTCTCTCTTCGTCATCAGAAGATTTCTTGTTTATCTTTTATCGATGCGGTGTTTGTGTCTTCAAGGGAGAATAATGATACATCTCACCTTTTAGACTATGTGGTGGGTCTGATGGACTTCATGAATCTACATCAAATCCTCTCACCTTGTATCTCTTTTAGTGAAGGTATGACGGACTATAAAAATCTACATCACTTCCTACACTAGGATGTAAGGTTCTACACATCCATGTACCCCACATACTCAAGAGTATGTTATCCAGGAGTTCCCTGAGGAAAACCTGTTTCACCATCATTTAGACTCTGACAATGATGGATCTATGATCAGGGCTCTACATTTCACTTGATTAGTTAGGTACATTCAGTATTCTTAACATCATACAATAACATTAGCACCATAGCTATATATGAGAATACTAAAATGTAGCAGGCCTAACTTATCTCAATCATCAGTTATCTCATCTCAAGTCATCTGTCGAGCATGACCTTGATAGTGTTTATGGCTCTTACAGCCCATAAATCTCAATAGATGTCACTTACAGTGCATCAATATAATTCACTTATTCATAAAGCTTAAGGCATGCTTTCAATGAATATAACATGGTATTCCATACCTGGATATGACCATCATCTCATAACAACCTACATGGTTAATTCAATAGATAATAGTAAACAATTCAACAATTAGGGTTTACTATTCATCTTTCTTCTCATCACCCTAAAATTAGGGTTTACTATTCACTCCATGGTGAATTGTACTCATTACATCATCATGTAAGAGAAACATCATCATTAAGGCTCTTAAATAAGATTAAGATCCATTAGATATTATAACTAGGGTTTCCATGACCTCACATAGGTGGGGCATTCCCTAATCATACACATTCATGTGTATTAGAAGTATCACACTTGAGTTTCCACCTTAAAAGGGTACTTTCTCTCTCTAGGATACTTTATCTCTCTAGAATAATTTCTCTCTCTAGTAGGTGGTGATAACACCACTCTAGATCAGGTTGAGTTAAGTCTCCATTGACTAACATAAGCCAAGACATCAACATCATGTGATTAGGGTTTGATTAGAACAAGGTTTTACCCCTTTAAACCCCTCAAGGGTATTTTGGTAATTTGCCTCATGATCACCATCATGGGCTAACTCATTAATCACATAGTCCCTTAATGACCTAGGTTACCATTAGGGTTTAGATTGAATCACCATTGAACCTATTATATCATCAAATGGTTAAGTACAAATCACCATCAACATCTCCAAACAGTTTCAACCTTCAAACGATTTCAACCACCAAACGGTCTCAGAAGACCGTTTGTAAGGGTTGACTTTCCAAACCGTTTGGAGCTTCAATCGGTTTGAAACCGTTTGATCAAATCAGCTTGAGATCGATTGGACCAAACGATCTTGAGGTCGTTTGAGCCCAAACGGTCTTGAGACCGTTTGGCCCCAAACGGTCTTGAGACCGTTTTGTCCCAAACGGTCTTGAGACCGTTTGGTCCAAATGGGCTCAAACCGTTTGGACCTCCAAAGTGGTTCAAAGGTTACCAATGTTCATGGATATGTGTGTTGAAGCCCTCAATTGGTCAAAGCTATGTTTACCCCTTATAAATTGAGTCAATTAGGGTTAGCCTTAGCCACTTGGACATCAAATTGACCCTCAATTGCAAGCCAATTAGGGTTCAATATTTCTCAATTAGGGTTTCAAGTCGATTGGTCATCAATGTTCAACAATGTGAAATAATTCAAGGTTGAACCTATCAATTGACCTCCAATTGGGCTCAAACTTGGCCCAAACGGTCTTGAGGTCGTTTGGACATCATCCAAACGGTCCTGAGACCGTTTTCCCAAAGTTTGACCAAAATCCAAGTCGTTTTGACTAGGGTTGAAATCCAATTAGGTCAAAATCAGCAATATTTATCAATTTCATCAATTTCTTACAAATGGACCCTCAAACCATTAGATTCACTCAACCCTAGACCTTCAAACGGTCTTGGGTTGTGCCCAAACGGTCTTGGGACCGTTTGGAGGAATTCCCAAACGGTCTTGAGACCGTTTGGGTCCTTCAACCCAAAAATCAACAAGATCTATGTTTCAAATCAGCACTTTTGACCCGATTAGGGTTTCCATGTTGAAGTACCTTCAACTCCCAATTGGTTAAGAATTAAACTTTGATTCTTTGCAGAGATGAAATTCAATATATTAAGATCAGACCCTCAAATGGTCGTCCCTTGGTCAACTTTTTCAAACGGTCTTGAGACCGTTTCAATCCAAACAGTCTTGCAAGACCGTTTGAGAGCAAACGGTTTGAAACCGTTTGAACCCAAACGGTTTGCAACCGTTTGGACCAAAAGGGTCCAAGGTCGTTTGATAAAGTGACATAGGGAATCACGCCCCTCATCTTCAACCTCTAGCAAGGTCGGTTCCCTCACTGTTTTGCTTGCAAACGTGCAAGGAAGAAGGGAGGTAGAAGAAGAATTTACCAAGTAAATTGCAAGAATTAAGCATACATATAAAGCAAGAGTTTAGAGTTATAAAACCCGCCTAAAGGTTGATCCTAGAGCTCCAAGCCTTCAATCTCCAAGCTTTAATGGCGTCCTTGAGCTTCCACAACTTGGTCAGAGGTGAATTCTCCAGGGAAACGTTGGTTTGGTCGGCTAGAACAAGAAGACTAAGTAAGCTATCCACAAAACCAACCTTAGAAAGTGAATTCTTCCATGAATTTGAGCTAGAAGGTGGTGTTCTCTTACCTAGAACAGGTTGGTCGCCCCCCCCTGAGCTCCAGAGATATCCTTGGCCGTTTGATCAAGAGAAGAAGAGAGTGAAGGGAAGGAAAGATCATTCACTTATCTTGTAAAGAAGTGGCTTATATACTTTAGCCCCTTTTACACCCTAAGGACCTCACAAGATTGGAAATCACATCTAGGTCCCTCCTTGCTCAAGGGCACGCCCAAACCCATCTATCCTTATGCAAATCTCATGAAAACTCAAGATCTAAGGGTAAAGAAATCCAACCATCAACTAGGGTACATACATGAATGGTTTCCACACCCATTTTAGGTGATTTCTATCACAAACATCATTTTTCTCATCTGATTATTAAATGATATGTCCCTTTCATAATTTCTACTCTAAATGATGACAAGAGTCATAAAAGATGTTCTAGATGGTGAAAATTACAAGTTGGACCCCTCAATTTGGGTAAATTGCACTTTACCCCAAATTAGGGTTTCTAAGCATGGGGATTGCTTCCATAGCTGCACCTTGGTGCTCAAGCTTGGGAAATCCCTCAAACTTCATCATAAACATCCTCATGATGTCTCAACATCAAAGGAACATCTTAACTTGTGAATTTTGCAAGTTAACCCCTTAAACTGGGTAATTTGCACATAGGTCCCTGCATACAACACAATGCTACAACTTTATACAAAAGGAGAAAAATATGAAATTATATGTTCCTGAGGAACTCAATTACATGTCAAGGAGTATTGACAAGTATATTATTACATATTTAGGCAAAATTTCCAGGGTTAGGTTATAACCCAGGTCAGGGATGTTACAAATTCTTCACCCCTTCAAACGGATTTCGTCCCCGAAATCGATAAAGTGTATTATAGAAAAGAGTAGGGTATTTCTTTCTCATCTCATCCTCTAGTTCCCAAGTGGCTTCTTCAACACCACGATGGTTCCAGAGGACTTTTACAAGGCTTATATCCTTCTTCTTTAACTTTTTAGTTCTATTATCAAGGATTGACACTGGTCCCTCCTCATATGTTATATCTTCATTCAATTCTACTTCCATAGGTTGTAGAACTGACTCGGTGTCTGGATGACATTTCCTCAGCATGGAAATGTGAAACACAGGGTGTAGCTTCTGCAACTCCTGAGGTAATTCTAGTCTATATGCCACCTTTCCAACTCTTTCAACAATTGGATAAGGTCCCATAAATCTAGGAGCTAACTTTCCTTTCTTTCCAAAATGAAGGATTCCTTTCCAAGGTGAGACCTTGAGATACACTCTGTCTCCAACCTGGAACTCTAGGGGTCTATGACGTTTATCGGCATATGACTTCTGTCTATCATGTGCAGTCTTAAGTTGTTGTTGTATTACTTTAATCTTTTCTGTAGTTTGCTGCACAAGATCAGGGCCTAACAACTGGTGCTCACCAGTCTCATACCAACATAAGGGTGATCTACAACGTCTACCATATAAGGCTTCATATGGTGCCATATCAATGCTATGTTGATAGCTATTTTTATAGGCAAACTCTATCAAGCTTAGATGTAGATCCCAACTCCCAGTAAACTGGAGAACACATGCTCTCAACAGATCTTCCAAGGTCTGTATAGTCCTTTCCGACTGTCCATCAGTCTGAGGATGAAAGGTTGTACTAAACCTTAACTTGGTTCCTAGGGCTCTGTGTAACTGTTCCCAAAAATGACTTGTAAATTGGGGACCTCTGTCAAAAACTATAGTGACAGGAACTCCGTGCAAACACACTATTTCTTGAACATACAACCGGGATAACCTCTCAGCTGAATAGGTTGTTTTGACTGGTAAGAAATGCGCTGTCTTTGTCAACCTATCAACAACTACCTAAATGGAATCATGTCCTTTGTTTGTCCTGGGTAGGCCAACAACAAAGTCCATGGTCACATGGTCCCACTTCCACTGTGGTATGGGTAAGGGTTGCATTGTTCCTGCAGGTTTCTGGTGCTCAGCCTTGACCTGCTGACAGACATGACACCTCAGAACAAACTCAGCTACATCCTACTTCATCCCAGACCACCAATACATATCTTTCAAGTTCCGATACATCTTGGTGCTCCCTGGATGCATAGCATACATTGAAGAATGAGCTTCCTCCAGAACTAACTTCCTCAGGTTATCCACATCTGGCACTATCATCCTTCCATGATAGCATGCCACCTGGTCATCTGACTCATGAAAACCTTCTCGCTTCTCATCACCAAACTCAGATCTAATCTGCTGAACTGAAGCATCCACTTGTTGTGCCTCTTTAATCTGCTCTCTTAAGGTAGGTTTAATCTGCATCTCAGCTAACAAACCAGCTAACAATGATGCCTTCAACTGCACATTGTCTTGTCTTAAAGAGATAAGCATATCTCTCCTAGAGCATACTAAGGAACTTAGTTGTGCTCTATCCATGGTTGATGTTGCTGATTTCCTACTCAAGGCATCTGCAACCACATTGGCCTTGCCCGGATGGTAATCAATCATACAATCATAGTCCTTGATTAACTCCATCCAGCGACGTTGCCTCATGTTAAGCTCATGTTGAGAGAAGATATACTTAAGGTTCTTGTGGTCTGTGAAAATCTGGAAGGTTTCTCCGTAGAGATAATGTCTCCAGATCTTCAAGGCATGGACCACAGCAGCTAACTCTAGATCGTGTGTCGGATAATTCTCCTCGTGTTTCTTAAGCTGTCGGGAAGCAAAAGAAATCACTTGTTTATCCTGCATCAACACACATCCAAGTCCATTCTTGGAGGCATCACAGAAGATTATATATTCCTTTCCTTTCTCAGGTAGCACAAGCACAGGTGCACTTGTCAACCTCTCCTTCAACAGCTGAAAAGACTGTTGACACTTATCATTCCAAGCAAAAGGAACATCCTTCCGGGTTAACTTGGTCAAAGGTAAGGCTATAGAACTGAAATTCTTAATAAACCTTCAATAATAGCCAGCTAACCCCAATAAACTTCTAATCTCCGTTGGTGTCTTCGGTTGTTCCCACTGCAGAACAGATTCTACCTTTGCAGGGTCAATACGAATTCCCGAGGCAGATACCACATGTCCAAGGAAAGACACTTCAGATAACCAGAACTCACACTTGCTAAACTTAGCGTATAGCTTATGTTCTCTCAGTAAGGTCAAAGTCTGGCAAAGGTGTTGTTCATGCTGCTGAGCATCCTTACTATAAATCAGTATGTCATCTATGAAGACGACAACACACTGATCAAGGAAGGGTCAAAAAACTCTATTCATGAGTTCCATGAATGCAGTTGGTGCATTGGTTAGTCCAAACGACATAACCGTGAACTCATAGTGACCATATCTTGTCCTAAAGGCAGACTTGGATATGTCACTGTCCTTAATGCGTAGTTGATGATATCCAGACCTTAAGTCTATCTTGGAGAAGACTGTTGCTCCACACAACTGGTCAAAAAGATCATCAATCCTCAGCAAAGGATACTTGTTCTTTATTGTTACTTTATTGAGTTGTCTATAGTCAATGCACAACCGCATTGATCCATCTTCTTCTTTACAAAAAAAACTGGAGCACCCCAAGGTGAGGTACTCAGTCGGATGAAACCCTTCTCAAGTAACTCTTGAAGCTGTTTCTTGAGTTCCGCCATCTCGGCAGGCGCCATCCTATACGGAGTCTGGGCTATGGGTTTCATATCTGGGACCAAATTGATCTCAAAATCAATCTCCTGAGGTGGTGGTATACCAGGAAGTTCTTCAGGAAACACATCCTCGAATTCCCTGACTATAGGAACTTCAGCAGGTTTGGGACTCTTCTTGGTAATATCTACCACATGGGCTAAGAATGCATAACATCCTTGCCTCATCAACTTATCAGCAACCATAGCTGATACAAGACAGGTGGGCAGAATCTTTCTTTCACCTTGAAAGATCCATGTGTTGCTTTCGTCATCAAACACTGCCAGCTTGGACTCACAATCCAAGACAACTCGATCACTTTCCAAGGTATCCATCCCTAGGATTATATCAAATCCTTGCATATCAAGTGGTATGAGATTCACTTGAATGCGATGTTTAGAAAAGAAGAGTATGCAGGGAGAGCATACTTCTTGCAGAACAGCAGACCCACTCAACAGAGTCTCCAACAACAACCTATCTGCCCTATGTCTAGTTGTCATATTACAGTTACGAATCACTCTTCGAGTGATGAAAGAGTGTGTAGCACCCGGGTCAATCAGAACAGATACTACACAAGATTTAGACATATCAGAATATAAAAGTTCCATCTGACCTGTCACCACTTGTGGATAAACCACTGCCTCTGGTGGGTTCATAGCATAGAACCTCATTGTAGCCTGTTGTTGAGGTGGTGCTGATGATCCAGCTTGAGACGCTTGTCCGCGTCCTCGACCTGTTCCTTGAGATTGCCCTCTCTGTGATCCTTGTTGTCCTTGTCTCGTAGGCTGTGTCACACTGACAGGCCTAGATCGGCAGTCCTTCATCAAATGTCCCACCTTACCACAGTTGTAGCAGCTTCTCTCTTGTGGTCTTTGTGGTCCAGTAGCGGACATTGATGCAGAACTCTGTGTCTCCCGAGGTGGTTGTCCTCTCCCTCTACCTCTGCTTGGAGACCACTGAGTCTGAGAACTAGATCTAGATGGTGGAGGGTTAGGTGCAGAGGATCTAGACTTCTTAAAGTCCATAGATGAAGAGCCCTGGAACTGTGGATACCTTTTCCGTGTTTGCCTCTTCTCAACCACAGATCTCTCTATCCTTCGGACTGACTCAACGAAGGTAGAGAATCTCTCTCGGTTTTCCAAGGCAGACACTGGGGTAGACATATTAGCATTCAAACCCCTCTCGAATCTTCTTATTCTCTCTTCTTCTGTGGCAGCCATGTGCGGACAAAACCACAACAGCTCCATGAACTTAGCTTCATACTCGCTAATGTTCATGACTCCGTGCCTCAGTCTCTCAAACTGAGAGATCTTCTCGTCTAGGAAGGTCTTTGGAAAATATCTCTGTACAAATTCCCGCCGAAAATCTTCCCACGAGATCTCTATTCTAGGTCTCTTCTGCTCTTCCATGGTCCACCAGTGACCAGCACTTCCTTTGAGAAGATAGACAACATGTCTAACCTTCTCAGCTTCAAGGATATTGAGAATCCTGAAAGCCTTCTCCAGTTCTGTCAACCACAGATCAGCATCTGCGGGGTCAGCAGTCCCAAGGTACTCGGTAGCTCCGACACGACGTAGTCACTCGAACGTCTTCCCGACACCTTGACCTTCTGGTTGGACAGGTGCCCTAGGTGCAGGCATAGGCAACCTGTCAGTTATATGTGTCATGGCAGTCATGAACTGCCCAAACATTGTCTGAACTGCTGGATTACCCATGTCAGCTGGGTCGAACTGGGGTGGCTCTCTAGGTTGTTCTGGTAAAGGTTGTTCCATCTCTGGTACTCCTGCACCGCCTTGGGGTGCACTAGCACTACTTTCTACCACGTTCTCATCATGTGGCTCTGACATTCTTAAGTATCTTCTTCTCCTAAGGAGTAGAAGATTCTATTAGATAAATACTAAAGATAGACTCGACTTCCTAAGTCATATGCCTCTGTAGACTCGGCGAACCTAGAGCTCTGATACCACTTAATTGTGGGCTCAAGTCTCCAAACCACGAAATAATCACGATTTAATCATGTGCGGAAGCATTCGATAATCAGCGGAAGACAAAAATCACGGGAAATTAAAACTTTTCGAGATAAGGACTTGAAACCACAAACCTTTTCCATAGAAAAAGGATTTAAACTGTATACATCACTGACAATTACTTCTTGAGTAATTATATACAACATGATACAAAATCTCTCAAGAATTCATACTCAAAACACTCCAAGACCTGAGAGTACAGAGGACACATAGGACTTGGACTCTAACTACACCATAAAGCAGGATGAATCTCCACCTGAGATTTACTGCTCCTGATGCTGTTGTTGCTGGGATTGGTCACCTGTGTTCTTGTTCCTCCGTCTTCGACGACCACCTAAAAAGTTGAAGTCTACGGGGTGAGACAATTATACATAATTGCCCCAGCGAGAGTTATAACTCTCCACTAGAAGCTTTATAAGCAAAGCAAGGAATAACTAAAGCAATAAAAGCCTTCAAGGTATTCACTAGCAGTTTTGATGATAAATAAGAGTTCAATCATTTATGAAATATGAGAACATCTACACTATTCAGAGTAACATCAATCAAATAACTCATAGTTAACTCTAACAGATATACTACGTTGTTGATTATGTTTTTCAAACATTATTATGCCCTCTGGAGATGAGGCATACCACTCATACTCCAACTGATCGCTAAGAAGTCACATCAGTATCATACATAGGTCATTAAAAGAGCCGGATTCTCATGACCTAATCTTCCTCAGTCAGTTAGAGGATTGATTGTTAGATATCTGGCGGGATATCTTTTGTTATAGCTCTCCAGGGTAAACTGGACCTTCGCTATTTTAGAGTTACAGTGGCGTTCTGTACTCTCTTCGTCATCGGAAGATTTCTTATTTATCTTTTATCGATGCGGTGTTTGTGTCTTTAAGGGAGAATAATGATACATCTCACCTTTTGGACTATGTGGTGGGGTCTGATGGACTTCATGAATCTACATCAAATCCTCTCACCTTGTATCTCTTTTAGTGAAGGTATGACAGACTATAAAAATCTACATCACTTCCTACACTAGGATGTAAGGTTCTACACATCCATGTACCCCACATACTCAAGAGTATGTGATCCAGGAGTTCCCTGAGGAAAACCTGTTTCACCATCATTTAGACTCTGACAATGATGGATCTATGATCAGGGCTCTACATTTCACTTGATTAGTTAGGTACATTTAGTATTCTTAACATCATACAATAACATTAGCACCACAGCTATATATGAGAATACTAAAATGTAGCAGGCATAACTTATCTCAATCATCAGTTATCTCATCTCAAGTCATTTGTCAAGCATGACCTTGATAGTGTTTATGGCTCTTACAGTCCATAAATCTCAATAGATGTCACTTAGCAGTGCATCAATATAATTCACTTATTCATAAAGCTTAAGGCATGCTTTCAATGAATATAACATGGTATTCCATACCTGGATATGACCATCATCTCATAACAACCTGCATGGTTAATTCAACAGATAATAGTAAACAATTCAACAATTAGGGTTTACTATTCATCTTTCTTCTCATCACCCTAAAATTAGGGTTTACTATTCACTCCATGGTGAATTGTACTCATTACATCATCATGTAAGAGAAACATCATCATTAAGGCTCTTAAATAAGATTAAGATCCATTAGATATCATAACTACGATTTCCATGACCTCACATAGGTGGGTCATTCCCTAATCATACACATTCATGTGTATTAGAAGTATCACACTTGAGTTTCCACCTTAAAAGGGTACTTTCTCTCTCTAGGATACTTTCTCTCTCTAGAATACTTTCTCTCTCTAGAATACTTTCTCTCTCTAGTAGGTGGTGATAACACCACTCTATATCAGGTTGAGTTCAGTCTCCATTGACTAACATAAGCCAAGACATCAACATCATGTGATTAGGGTTTGATTAGAACAAGGTTTTACCCCTTTAAACCCCTCAAGGGTATTTTGGTAATTTGCCTCATGATCACCATCATGGGCTAACTCATTAATCACATAGTCCCTTAATGACCTAGGTTACCATTAGGGTTTAGATTGAATCACCATTGAACCTATTATATCATCAAATGGTTAAGTACAAATCACCATCAACATCTCCAAACGGTTTCAACCTTCAAACGGTTTCAACCACCAAACGGTCTTGAGACCGTTTGGAGGTGAAGACCGTTTGGAAGGGTTGACTTTCCAAACCGTTTGGAGCTTCAATCGGTTTGAAACCGTTTGATCAAATCAGCTTGAGATCGATTGGACCAAATGATCTTGAGGTCGTTTGAGCCCAAACGGTCTTGAGACTGTTTGGTCCAAATGGGCTCAAACCGTTTGGACCTCAAAGTGGTTCAAAGGTTACCAATGTTCATGGATATGTGTGTTGAAGCCCTCAATTGGTCAAAGCTATGTTAACCCCTTATAAATTGAGTCAATTAGGGTTAGCCTTAGCCACTTGGACATCAAATTGACCCTCAATTGCAAGCCAATTAGGGTTCAATCTTTCTCAATTAGGGTTTCAAGTCGATTGGTCATCAATGTTCAACAATGCGAAACAATTCAAGGTTGAACCTATCAATTGACCTCCAATTGGGCTCAAACTTGGCCCAAACTGTCTTGAGGTCGTTTGGACATCATCCAAACGGTCCTGAGACCGTTTGCCCAAAGTTTGACCAAAATCCAAGTCGTTTTGACTAGGGTTGAAATCCAATTAGGTCAAAATCAGCAATATTTATCAATTTCATCAATTTATTACAAATGGACCCTCAAACCATTAGATTCACTCAAGACTAGACCTTCAAACGGTCTTGGGTTGTGCCCAAACGGTCTTGGGACCGTTTGGAGGAATTCCCAAACGATCTTGAGACCGTTTGGGTCCTTCAACCCAAAACTCAACAAGATCTATGTTTCAAATCAGCACTTTTGACCCGATTAGGGTTTCCATGTTGAAGTACCTTCAACTCCCAATTGGTTAAGAATTAAACTTTGATTATTTGCACAGATGAAATTCAATATATTAAGATCAGACCCTCAAATGGTCGTCCCTTGGTCAACTTTTTCAAACGGTCTTGAGACTGTTTCAATCCAAACGGTCTTGCAAGACCGTTTGAGAGCAAACGGTTTGGAACCGTTTGAACCCAAACGGTTTGCAACCGTTTGGACCAAAAGGGTCCAAGGTCGTTTGATAAAGTGACATAGGGAATCATGCCTCTCATCTTCAACCTCTAGCAAGGTCGGTTCCCCCACTGTTTTGCTTGCAAACGTGCAAGGAAGAAGGGAGGTAGAAGAAGAATTTACCAAGTAAATTCCAAGAATTAAGCATACATATAAAGCAAGATAAAGCAAGAGTTTAGAGTTATAAAACGCGCCTAAAGGTTGATCCTAGAGCTCCAAGCCTTCAAGATCCAAGCTTTAATGGCGTACTTGAGCTTCCACAACTTGGTCAGAGGTGAATTCTCCAAGGAAACATTGGTTTGGTCGGCTAGAACAAGAAGACTAAGTAAGCTATCCACAAAACCAACCTTAGAAAGTGAATTCCTCCATGAATTCGAGCTAGAAGGTGGTGTTCTCTTACCTAGAACAGGTTGGTCGCCCACCTGAGCTCCAGAGCTATCCTTGGCCGTTTGATCAAGAGAAGAAGAGAGTGAAGGGAAGGAAAGATCGTTCACTTATCTTGTAAAGAAGTGGCTTATATACTTTAGCCCCTTTTACACCCTAAGGACCTCATAAGATTGGAAATCACATCTAGGTCCCTCATTGATCAAGGACACGCCCAAAACCATCTATCCTTATGCAAATCTCATGAAAACTCAAGATCTAAGGGTAAAGAAATCCAACCATCAACTAGGGTACATACATGAAAGGTTTCCACACCCATTTTAGGTGATTTCTATCACAAACATCATTTTTCTCATCTGATTATTAAATGATGTATCCCTTTCATCATTTCTACTCTAAATGATGACAAGAGTCATAAAAGATGTTCTAGATGGTGAAAATTACAAGTTGGACCCCTCAATTTGGGTAAATTGCACTTTACCCCAAATTAGGGTTTCTAAGCATGGGGATTGCTTCCACAGCTGCATCTTGGTGCTCAAGCTTGGGAAATCCCTCAAACTTCATCATAAACATCCTCATGATGTCTCAACATCAAAGGAACATCTTAACTTGTGAATTTTGCAAGTTAACCCCTTAAACTGGGTAATTTGCACATAGGTCCCTGCATACAACACAATGCTACAACTTTATACAAAAAGGAGCAAAATATGAAATTATATGTTCCTGAGGAACTTAATTACATGCCAGGGAGTATTCACAAGTATATTATTACATATTTAGGCAAATCTTCCAGGGTTAGGTTATAACCCAGGTCTGGGATGTTACATGACTCATGACTTAGAGGATTTTAGGATCTTGCCCACTAGATGGTTGTACGCTGCAATCTTCCGAATTGATGGTGAGGGCTATCAATTTGAACTAAAATAGTGGGAGCGATAATTAATTAAAGGCCTAATTTTATCGTCAACTTTTCAAATCAATCAAACAAGTCAAAAAGAGTTTTGAACTAAAATTGCATATATTTCCTTTTGTTAAAATAAATGGTTAATCAACAAATCACTTTATTTGCGATCGGTCTTTGAGATCAATAAATTTAATGGGAATAATTCCACGATTGGTTAGGACAATGAGAAGTGTTCTCAATCAAAGAGCAAAAGCTCTAAGTCCTAGTATACCAGAACCAGATGAACTCGATCCCACCACATCAATGGTTGAAAGTATGCTTATGGAAGCATACTAAGGATGACATTGATGAGGAGTGCTTGATGTTGTGTTCTCTGAACTATGAGTTGCAGAGACAATATGAGACATATGATGTCTCCAAGACACTGTCCTAGTATGTCATGACAGAAGGAGATCCAGTAAGGTATTCACACAGTCAATGTGATTGGGTATGTGGAAAAACCTGACTAAGAAGGATTCCTTCTGAGCCAAGAGTTGTCTATTGGTATGATACTGCAAATGTTGCGAGGATCATACAATTCATGATAAGCTACAACATGAACAACTTTGACAAGCGTTGACAGAGTTGTTGGACATGTTGAGGATAGTAAAGGCAAAGATGAAGAAAGACAAACCATAATCTTTGATGTGATCAAAGAGAAAGGTAATTCTTAAGGGCAAGGATAAGGGCGAAGCAAAGAAGTGTTCTGATGCTAGCCAGAAATCCAAGCCGTCTTCAGCCTCAAGGAACATGGGGAAAGGGTGTATGAGGGAATTGCCCTCTATATCTGGAAGAACAAAAGAAGATGAAGGAGGGGATGCAGATCTCCACCTAAGGTATCATGAAATGAACCGCTTCTTTATCGGAGGTATATGATACCAAGATATGGATATGTCATATATGATATGCAATATCTGCAAAGAAGTGATGGCCTTTGTGAAAGGACCAAGAAATAAGTACCCATCATTGGAGCAAGTGTTGCTGCCATAGATAGGAGTATCTTTCAGTTTATTTCAGCCGAAAAGGGTACGAAATAGAGTTGAGAACTGCTATTTCATATATTTCCAATAGATAGAAACACTTTATTTTTGCATATTGTATGACAATGATGGCAATTAATAAAGTTGATGTTTCAATCTTAAAGATATGATCTTTTGGCAATGCCTTGTTTATCTTGTAATACATGGTATGTATAAGATAAAATGATACCTAAAGTTATTGATAAATCAAACAATTAAATTAGCATATATCATAATAAATTCATTTCTAGTTTCCATACGATGGATAAATATAGACTCTTTTGGTTAGAGAACCAGTAAGAGACATGAATATCTTGGACATGATTAATCAATCTTCACTAATGGTAGTGGGAGAATGATTATCCTATTAGGTATAATAGATGTGATGTATTTACATACCTATTGGAATAAATGCTAATACTTCAAATGGTGTTTAGAGAAATACCAATATGAATGTCTTGAAGTGTTCAAGATTATCATAGATGAAGTACAAATTTGGTAAAGTATTAATTCTTGATAAGATCAATGAATGAAATACTTGGACCAAATGTTTGAGATCCTTATGAGTGATTATGATAGTGTATCATAGTGAACTCATGATTAAGGCATAGTGATGTCTAAATCAAGAAGGAATCATACTCTAAGGAGTTAGAGAATGATTATCGAATAACTAAATTATTCTTAATAAAAGAATACCCCACACTAATAAAGGAAATTAAGAATCACAAGGGTTGTGAGTTCTTATATCCTTAACAGATACACCTAAATCATCTATGTGATGAGTTGTTCATATGATGAGTCAACTATCTAGATGAATATGAGGAATCAGATTTTGAGTTATGGTAGAGAACCATTACATCCTAAATGACTTCCATGTGAGCCATAAGGTATGACCTTGATGGTAGCACTCATTGGATCATATCCATAAGTGCAAATGAGTCTTAAGTGTTAAGACACATGGATAACATTTTGAGAAGGATGATTCTTGTTGATTGCAACTTAATGACCGAGACATTTGTCATATGGATACTAAAACCACATTCCTATGAGGAATAAAACAAGGATGTGTACGTGACACAACCTATAAGGTTTATGAATCCACTAATGCAAATGAAGTCTATAAGTTACAATGGACTAATCAATGTGATTGATTGAGTACAAGCAACTTAGAATTGGATCTTTACTTTGATGATATGGTCAAAGGGTTTGACCGATATGTCAAAGATAAAGAAGGGATCTGTGATTTAGTGGGAGCGTATTCACATTTCACATGTTGATGTGAAATGGAAATGTTCTTGAATGGAAATACAAAAGTGGAAATTATCTTTAAGGAAGATAGAGATGTTTCCTATGTGATAGGAATAGAGATCTATAGAGATAGTTCTCGAAAACCTCTTGACCTGAAAAGAGAGAGCATACATTGGCAATCTGTACTGAAGTGTTCAGTATGCACAGATTCAGTGGGAGAAAACTTGTCCATGTTACATGGAGTTAGTATCCCAAGGCCAAATGTCCAATTCTTATGAAGAATGGGAACACTAAGAATAGATATGGATCTATCATGTATGTAATTATCCCATTGTCTTGCATGTGTGACATGGCAAGAATAAAATGCATTCATCATCTTGCATGTAGGACATGGCAATATGATGTGCTCATCCTGATAACTCGTATGTAGGACATGACGAGTGGATGTCTGTCTACTTCCAGTAAGGGTTACTAGAATATCATAAGAACTTGATAAGTACTAGTTCTATAAAGATAAGGAAGAGTTCGATGTAATAAGTTACATTGATGCGAACTTCGGAAAGGACAAAAATTAATTGCAAAATATACATAGGATGTATAAAAGTGAAAGTTTGTTGATAATTGGAAGTGTTCCAATAAAGCCATTTAAAAGGGAAATGTTGAGTATCTATGTGTTAGAGAACAGCAATGGATACTATATGGATCTGAAAGTTCATGAGATGAACTTATATTACATTCATTGATGACAAGTCTGGAATCCTTGATCATGAAATGTGGTTAAAGGTTAGCAAAGGAATACTAGATCGCATATTATGGCAACTCCATCTCATACGTGTGACATACAACGAAGAGATGTGAGACATGAAATTTGTACAGACTTTGGCAAGGTGTTGTCATTACTCACTGTGTTGGCACTAGAGCACAGTGACATGTGGGACATGTTTGAAAAATCACTATGAATATGATTCAAGGGTGATTGGCTCGCAGTGCAAGTGGGAGTCTGTTGGTATGTATGCCCTGAGAGCCAATCATGGGATGATTGGTGGGATACATTAAGATTGATTTGATAAACATCAAAGGCAAGCTTCCAATTCTTTCTGGTTCAGTCATATGAGATAGTGACAGAACAGATTGAATGTCTAGAGAATGACAGTACTCAATGACGTATGCTTTCAGGTTGAGGACCTGAACGATGAGATCATACGGATGCTAAGAGTTTGTACATTCTTGTTATGTCCCTAGTCGTATGTCATTGTGGAAGGTAGATAGACAACAATGACTCACAAGACTAGATTGTGGTGTTGGTTGATGACAGAATCTCATTAGTCATGATATAGAGATATCAAACCAAACACATAGGTACTTGTTAGAGAACAAGTGTACCGGACAGACCCACCGTGAGTTTGACACATGGAACCATGAGATGGTAGTCACAGTCAGTACTCACAGTGATGGTGGTGAGTGTGATTCTTTGACCTGAAATCACTACACTCAACACATGTCGTTGGGCACACTTTGACATCATCAAACGCAGTTCTGAAACATGGGTTGTTATAAAGGTGATGATTGGGTGGCTTTGACACATGGGGCTTTTGAGGGGTGAGTGATAGATATGGGATTTGTCCCTCCTGAGGGAGTTTGACATCCAAGGCCACTTGATGAGTAGGATTGAGATAGGCGTGCGCACGCATGTGTGAATCAATATGTGATATTGATGTCATACATATCTCCTTCAATCTACTCTGAGATCAAGAAAGTGAATGAACATTGACAGGATGACTGTTCCATGCCTTGAGTTCATTTGGGATATCAGTGACAAAGGAATTATACATTCACTGTAACACCATTCATGGATTGTAGGATGAAAGTTGTTCTCCAACTTTCTACTTTCACTTGGGTAGCACTGATGTGTGACTAGGCACCGCTCTTTGCTTGTGAAGTCATAAGTGTTATGGACTTTCACTGCCAACGTGAAATGGACCTGCAGGGTCACACACATAGGATTTAACCTGGAAGAGGAGTTTTGTCCACAAAGCAATGTTTAGATTGATTACTAAAGGAGTTTAGTAGTTCAATTAAACACTCAATCAGTTGATAGCTCAATATCATATGGTTCAAGGTGTTGGACGCATTGATTGGAGTATCGGATTGATTGAAATCGCATTTGATTGATTCTGCACAACCTGTACTCCCAACTGATCGGTTCAAGTGTTGAACCGGTCGGCTGAGGTTGCTGAACCGGTCGACTCAAGTGTTGAGTCGATCGGATCAAGCCCAGGGTGAAATGAGCGGTTCAAGTGTTGAACCGATCGGTTCAACTGGTGCAACCGAGCAAGTTGGGAAAGTCAGGTCGGTGAGAATTTTCCTTGCGTTTTACTTTCCCAATTTGATTGGAACAAGGATTGGTATTCGATACCAATTAGAAACGAAAGAAGGAAAGTCAATCGGGAACCGACCAGGACCACGAACTGACCAGTTCAGAAGTGAACCGATCGGCTCATGGGTCCCAACCGATCGGTTGGTGCTCCAACCGACCGGTTCAGGTCCCCAACCGACCGGTTCACTTGTGAACCGATCGGTTCAGGTTGCGAGTTGGTTGCTTTTTGTGGAAAATCTCGAACCCTTCTACTCCTGCTTTTAGTCCCATATTGCTGGGGACAGAGAACCCTGTCCCATGACCCTCCTATATATTGGGGTATTGGGGGCTTCTCAAAGTACAACTCAATGCAAGCCGGTTGCTTTGCGAAGTTGTCGTTCTCTCTGGTTTTGGTAACCGTGAGAGATCCTGAGCAAGTGCTTCCCGTAAAAGGGAGGTGCAGCAAGGGAAGGACAACTGCAGTTGCAACTGGTAGCAGGAGAGTGTGTTGGCGACTAGTACGTCAACAGGAGGGTGTGACTCCTTCCACTTCCTTGTGGGACAAGGAGAGTGGAGTTCCAGGTGGTCTGTGTGGACTACTACAGAGGCGGGAGGACACTGCCGCTCAAGAGGACAACTGTCATCTGACAGTCCGGTAGGAGGAGGAGGAGTCAGTCCCGGTGCGACCAGGAGCTGCACAGACACCGTCCAACACCGGAGTTGAAGACCGCGCATTGCACGAGGTATTGTCGCCGAGCAAGCCTCGGGACAAGGTATGATTCCACAAACCATCCTTTCCTATTATATAGACGTTGACGTGTTTCCTCGGTATGGGTTGGGGGAATTTTTTTTTGTTTCCGCTGCCTTCTCTGTCTCCCCTAAAACCCAACAAGACGTTCCAGATTTTCACAGACCACAAGAACCTTAAGTACATCTTTTCTCACCATGAACTGAACATGAGGCAACGTCACTGGATGGAGTTAATCAAGGACTACGATTGTACAATTGATTACCACCCAGGGAAGGCCAATGTGGTTGCAGATGCTCTAAGTAGGAAATCAACAACACCATCCTCTGATAGGGCACAACTAAACTCTTTGGTATGCCCTAGGAGAGAGATATGCTCATCTCTTTAAGAAAAGATAATGTACAGTTGAAGGTGTCATGGATTGTCGGGTTGTTGGCTGAGATGCATATCAAACCTACCCTAAGAGAGCATATTAGAGAGGCACAACTAGTTGATGTTGCAGTTCAACAGATCAGATCAGAGTATGGAGAGGAGAAGAGAGATGGTTTCCATGACTCGGATGACCAGGTGGCATGTTATCATGGTAGGATGATAGTACCATATGTGGATAACTTGAGGAAGTTAGTCCTGGAGGAGGCTCATTCTTCGATGTATGCCATTCATCCCGGGAGCACCAAGATGTATCGAAACTTAAAATATATGGATTAGTGGCCTGGGATGAAGAAGGATGTTGTCGAGTTTGTTCTGAGGTGTTCGGTGTGTCAGCAGGTCAAGGTTGAACACCAGAAGCCTGCAGGAACAATGTAACCTTTACCCATACCACAGTAGAAGTGGGATCATGTGACCATGGACTTTGTGGTTGGCCTACCCAGGACCAGCAAGGGTCATGATTCCATCTGGGTAATTGTTGATAGGTTGACAAAGACAGCGCATTTCTTACTTGTTAAGACAACTTATTCAGTTGAGAAGTTGGAACAGTTGTATGTTCAAGAGATAGTTCATCTGCACGGAGTTCCAGTGACCATAGTATCAGATAGAGGTCCCCAGTTCACGATTCATTTTTGGGAATGACTGCATAAGGCCTTAGGCACCCAGTTAAGGTTTAGTACAACCTTTCACCCCAGACTGATGGACAGTCGGAAAGGACTATACAAACCTTGAAGGACCTGTTGAGAGCATGTGTTCTCCAATTTACCGGGAGTTGGGACCTACACCTGAGCCTGATTGAGTTCGCCTATAACAATAGATATCAACATAGCATTGATATGGCACCTTATGAAGCTTTGTTTGGTAGACATTGTAGATCACTAGTTTGTTGGTATGAAACTGGTGAATATCAGTTGTTAGGTCCTGAACTTGTGCAATAGACTACAGAGATGATCAAAGTAATCCAGCAACAGTTCCAGACTGCATAGGATAGACATAAGTCGTATGCCGATAAATTTCATAGACCCTTAGAGCTCCAAGTGGGAGATAGGGTGTATCTCAAAGTCTCGCCTTGGAAAGGAGTTCTGAGGTTTAGAAGGAAAGGGAAGTTAGCTCCTAGGTTTATGGGGCCTTATCCAATCATTGAACGGTTTGGAAAGGTAGCCTATAGACTAAAGTTACCCCCAGAGCTGCAGAAGCTACACCCTGTGTTTCACATTTCTATGTTAAGGAAATGTCACTCGGATACCAAGTCAGTTCTACAACCTATGGAGGTAGAATTGAATGATGATATAACTTATGAGGAAGGACCAGTATCGATCCTTGATAACATAATTCAAAAGCTAAAGAAGAAAGAGATAATTCTTGTGAAAGTCCTCTGGAACCATCATGGTGTTGAAGAAGCCACTTGGGAACTAGATGGATAAATGAGGAGAAAGTACCCTGCTCTTTTCTCTTAATATGTCTTATCAATTTCGGGGACGAAATCCTTGTAAGGGGTGGATGATTTGTAACATCCCTGACCTGGGTTATAAGTTAACCCTAGGAGTTTTGCCTAAATATGTAATTAAATGCTTGTTATTATTCCCTGGCATGTAATTAAGTCGTTGAGGAACATACATTTTCAATTCTGTCCTTTTTAAATAATGTTTTAGTATTGTTTTGTAATGCAGGGACCTATGTGCAATTTACCCAATTAGAAGGGTTAACTTTGAATTTTAACAGGATGAGATGTTCCTATGGTGGTTAGACATCATGAGAAAGAACATGATGAGGTAAGATGGACAACCTTTGTATTAGAATCACCAAATTATAAGTAAAGAAACTCATGTATATGTGCACCTTAATAATAAGATGACCTTCTTTGCCTTTGGTCCCTTGTTTTAAATAGAATTCCACCTAATATAAGGAGGAGGGGCGTTAAAGGAAGGATTGAGGGACCTAGATGATTTTAGGGATAACTAGAGGTCCTAATGGGGAAACTAGTCCAAACTATATAAGCTACCCTCTTCTTGCAACCAAGTGAACGTTCCCCTCATTCTTTCTTTCACCACCTTGTTTGGTCCATCCAAGGCAGAGCTTGGGAGCTAGAGGAGGCGACCAACTTGTTCCAAGGTAAGGAGGGACCATCTTCTAGCTCGGTTTCATGGAGGAAAGTGAAGAACAAGGTTGGTTTTATGGTTATCTAACTAGGGTTTCTTGTTCTAGCCGATCTTCCTCAACCTTTTCTTAGAGAAAAGTCTTTGGCCGACCAATGGAGCTCAAGGTTCCATTAAAGACTTTATATCTTGAAGCTTGGAGCTCTAATAATGTCCATAAGGCGGGTTTTATATCTCTAAACCTCTTGCTTTCTTAATACATATACTTGTGCTTACATGTAGTAGATAGTTCTTCTTCTTCCCCATTCTTCCTTGCCTTCTTGCAAGAAAATCCATGGAGAAAACGACCTGTCTTGATGTTGAAGACAAGGGGCGTGAATACCTAGGTAACTTTACCAAATGACCTTGGACCATTTGATCCAAACGGTTTGCAAACCGTTTGAAATCAAACAGTCTCACAATCGTTTGATTTCATGCGGTCTTGCAAGACCGTTTGGATTCAAACAGTCCCAAGACTGTTTGGTAGGGTTGACCAAGGGAAGACCATTTAGAGGTCTGTTGTACACATTTTGAATTAAATAACTCCAAAGAATTGAAACCTAATTGCAAACCAATCACAAGTAGAAGGAACCTCAACCATCTAAACCCTAATCGGTTGAAATTGTTGATTTCAATGACCAATTTTGGTGAACTTTGGGTTGAAGGGCCCAAACGGTCTCAAGACCGTTTGGGGGTTCACTCAAACGGTCTCAAGACTGTTTGGTGACAACCCAAGACCGTTTGGAGGTCTAGGGTTAAGGCAATTTGATGAATTGAAGGTCCAACCACGGTAGGTTGATGAATTGAATAAAAGTGCTGATTTTAGACCTAATTAGGGTTCAACCCGCATCAACTTGGCTTAATTCTTGGTGAAACTTTGGGCAAACGGTCTCAAGACCGTTTGGAGGGTGTCCAAACGATCTCAAGACTGTTTGGGCCCAATTGAGTGCCAATTGATAGGTTCAACTTCAATTAGACTCATGATTATCAATGTTGATGGACAATTGTTATAAACCCTAATCCAACCGGTTTCAACCCCAATTGGTTAGCAATTGAGGGTCAGTTGAATGTCCAATTAGTTAAGGATAAACCTAATTAACTCAATTGATAAGTGGTTAGTAAGGATGTGGTCAATTGGAGGCTTCAAAATGGGAAACCCTAATCAATTACAACCTTGGAGACACTTTGGAGGTCCATGCAATTTTGAGCCCATTTGGACCAAACGGTCTCAAGACCGTTTGGATCCAATCGATCTCAAGGTCATTTCATTTCAAACGGTTTCAAAGTCAACTTTTATCAAACGGTCAACGCATCCATGCGGTCTTGATAGTCAAAGGGTCCAAACGGTCAACGCCCCAAACGGTTTCAAAACCGTTTGGAGGTTGAGGGGTGAAACCGTTTGGGGACCTTTAGGGTTGTACTTGCTTAGTGGTTTGAAGGTACAATTGGTTCAATGGTGGTTTAATCCAAACCCTAATGGTACCATATGACATTAAGGGGCTAAGTAATTAATAGGTTGAACCATGATGTGGAATAATGGTGCAGTTACCAATGTGCCCTTGAAGGGTTCAAGTAGATGACTCTTTGTTTGATCAAAACCCTAATGACATGATGGTGGTGACTTAGCTAATTATAATCAATAGTGGCTTGACCTAACTTGATCTAGAGTAATATAATCACCATATTTTAGTAAAGAGGAGAGAGAAGGTTCCTTATATGGTTGAAATTCAAGTAAAGTACCTTCAATGTACATGAATGTGCATGATTCGGATATGATCCACTTATGTGAGATCATGACAACCCTAATTATGATAATGGATGAATATTAACCTAATTTAAGGGCATCAAGGATGATAATTTCATTCAAGGTGATGTTATGAGCTCAATTCACTATGAAGCAAACAACAAACCCTAATTTGAAGGAAATGTCATGCAAGTGAATAGTAAACCCTAATTTAGGGGTTGACATGAAAAGGCTAATTCTAGGTAATACCTCGGAGTATGAAATCTTACGAATGATATATAAAATGAAGAACCCCCAGTCCTTGGGAATATAAAGGGTTGACAACCTTGTTTGAGTGGGTGAATGATAAACCCTAAAAATTAATTGAAGTATGTTGATAAACATCATGACCGTGGTAGCTGTATTCTGCATGGCCGTGCAATGGAGCACGACCATGGTGTTGCATAAATAAAGGAAAGAGTTTTGGGTATTGTGTTTATACTGCTATTTATGCATGTCCCCATTTATTTTGTCCATGCAGGTCCATGATAAAAGGAGATCATAGCCAGGTAAGAGTTACGATGTTCTACTTATTGAGAACACTTATAATATGTGATGGATACATTGCTTCATTCAAGGTCATGATTACTATATGACTTGATGACTATGTGCTATTTGATAGCAAGTGCTATGATAACCTGAAGGTGGATTTTCTGTGTTCTTAAATCATAGTGAGAAGATGATTGAGAACTGATACCCATATGATAATTGATGAGAAATGAATTGGTTACATTTAGTATTCTCCTGTTATAGCCATGTTTTGTATTTGAATGCTTGGAAACATGCTTGTTGATAAAAGAATACTGAAATGTACCTAACTAATCAAGTGTAATCATACCATGTAGAGCCCTGATCATAGATCCATCATTGTCAGGTGTTAAATGATGGTGAAATAGGTTTTCTTAAGGGAACTCCTGGAGCGCATACTTCTGAGTATGTGGGGGAAACGGACGCGTATATCCTTACGTCCTAGTGTAGGGGTTGATGTGGATGTATCTTAATGCATCAACACTACACTATGTGTTTATGCCAGGTTGAAGTATCACTAATCACCTGAGGAATTTGTTATGCCACATCGATGAAGATAAACATGAAATCTTTCGATGGTGAAGAGAGTACAGAATGCCACTGTGACTCTAATAACGAAGGACCAGAATACCCTGGTGAGCTATGGAGCAGAGACACTAGATGTCCTGCATGTTGAACCTCAACCTGACTGAGGAAGTTGGAGGTCATGAGAATCCAGCTCTTTCGATGACCTAGTATGATACCGAGGCGACTTAGGAGTGGTCGGTTGGAGTATGAGTGGTATACATCATCTGCACAGGGCATAATGTTGAATGTAAAACGTAATCAGCCGAGTAGCATATCTGCTTAGATTGAATCACGAGAAACAATGCTTGATATTACATTGTTTATACTATTTCAGATAAATACTTAGCTTACATGTTCTTCATAAAAGTAAATGCTGCTTTACCTATTCTTAAGCCTACTTTTACAGGTTAATTTACATTGCTTATGCTTTCCTCATATATTCTAGCAAAGCTTCTGGCGAAGAGTTATAACTCTCGTTGGGACAATTATTTGTAATTGTCTCACCCTGTAGACTTCAATCTTATAGGTAGTCGTCGTGGACGAAGGAACCAATCCGCAGGAGAGCAGCAGCAGCACCAGGGGCAGTAGTGAGCCTCAGGTGGATACCCTGGTTGTCTAGTTGTTAGTTAGAAGTCTTATGTCGTCTCTATACACTCAGTTCCTTGGAGTTAGATGATCTGAGATTTTGAATTTTGAGTCTTAAGATTTTATATATGGTTGTATATGATCACTCAAAAAGTGACTTGACAGAGATGCAAACTGTTATGATGCTTTTATAAAAGGAGTTTCGTGTTTTCAATATCTTCCCTCAAAAAGTTTTAATTTTTCGTGGTTTTTCACATTCCGTCGTTAACCGAATCGCTTCCGCTATGTTTTTCTCGAGTTTTGGAGATCAGAGCCCACAATATCACTTACCAAGATCAAGAAGATAAGTAAAGATCACCAAGGAAGGGATGCTACAAACCTAGCTCAACATGCAAGATGGACCGATCACTTGATCCCCACCTTCACCACAAAGCACAAGAGAAACGAGCTTCAAGAAAGAAGAGAGAAAGAAAGGGTGCAAAGGGTTTAATTTCATGCAAGGAGAGAGGTTTATATAGCCACGGGTTGGACAGAGAGAGAAGGTGTTACACCCTGATCTCACAATTTCCTCAAATCATGAGATTAGGGCGTAAGAAAGGATTTATAACTAACACAAAGAACACCCTTAACTTTTTTTGTTTTCTTTTAAACTCTTGTTTCTTCGCATTGAACCAAATAAAAAATCTTAACAAGGGAATCCGAACATTTCTTTTACTAATCAGACTTTAACAGAAAAGATACATATATAAACATTCATGATGTCTTTCACAACTTGCGCACATAAACCTTGTTAATTAGCATACATATCAAAGAGGAACAATATTACACATTGTAATTACAACTCTCTCTCTTATCTCTTACTGAGGACCTAGAGTGACAAGGACCGACTGACTCAACTAATCTCATACTTGACTCCTGTGGCAGATCTACACTGATACTCTGACCATCTTCAAGTCCACACGATTAACCCTAAAATGTTTGAGTAGAGGGGTGAGCCTACTCGCTCAGTGAATGAGTACTTCATGGAAATAGACTAATGCACTAATGTGATCAAAGATATAATTTGAGCAAACGATATGAAATTTAACAACAATAAATACTACACTGAGCAGTTCTAAAACAATATAATTGAAATAGCAAAGAATATAAATATTGCATCCAAAGAATAACTACTAGAAAACTATGCTCTAGACTTTCTTAACTCTTTCATTTATAAGGAACTCTGTGAACCTATATGATCATATTTTAGATTATGCCCTAAATATATGCAGTGTACTCTGTATATAAAAATCCGCAACAAGTCCATGCTACGGTCCCACCGTACAAGACTTAGCGACACACCCGGGAAATGCTAAGCCTGACTGTTGTCCTGGTCTGCGTCAGGACTCTCAGGCTCTCTCGGCCTCACTGCACTCTCAAAGAGTGTACTCTAGACTCCTCCTTAAACCTGAGCACACAGGCGGAGAGTCTCACAGGGTTACCTTCGTGACGCTGCACGAATTGTGTTAGATAACCAAGTTTTCTTTCTTTTTCCCCAGTGCCACCGTGACACACGCACGGATTATTGTTAAACACTGCTTTTCTGCCCTTGTGCCACCGTGACACACGCACGGATTATTGTTGAACACGAGTCACCGACCATCTAGACACACGCTAGTAGGTCATTTCACCCCAAGGTGCAGACCTCACGAGGGGTTCTACGGCGTTAGGGCACCTATGTCTATACTTGATTAAAAAATAAATAATTAAACAGGAAAAACACATTTCATACTTATTTCACATTCCTAACATAACTTGAAAACACATTTACATCATTTGTACTCAGTAATATCCCTTTCTAGGGCATGTCATATCTCAACACCTGCAATTTACGAGATGTGTATTGAAAATAAGAAGCACTACAGTATATAAATATCAACTCAGAGAGAACAAGCATATAAAGTTAAACGCTCTAGAAACATATAATTCAACAGTTAAGCATCAACACATCATATATTGAGACCTATCGTATTATCATAACATGATTCATTGAACACCCTATCCTTAGGGTTTCATTTGCCTTATTCATTCATCACATGTCAACACCCTACTCTTAGGGTTGCATTTGCCTCATTCACCTTTTCATTTACCTCATTCACTTGACACATGGCTCTCATAATGATTTCATAGGATATAAGCATTCACTAACTAAAGATTGTTTTCACCAAATCGTATGCAATCAATATAGACATGAAACCATGGAATTTTAACTAAATTTAGGTTTTCCATATCATCACTGCGATATCATGTATCCAGAATAAGATTCAATTAAGATAACCCACGAGGTACATCCTAACCACTTATAGGATTACTAGTCCTTTTCAATAAGGTTGAAACTCTAGCGATATCTCAATTAGGTCAAACCCTAATTACATCATTTGATATAAATCAAAAAGCATCCTCACTAGGAAGTGTTGTATACGTATCTGATATGAATCTACCATTTAGGAGTCATTCAAACAGAGAAGGAATCCATATCATATCAATTTACAATAACATAAATCAAATGGACATTTCAGGATTTAGAATTCACATGCTAGGCATTTAGGGATTTAGATGTTATAATCAAATTCGTGCATTAGAATGTTTGAAGGAAGAACCCACTCACCCTAAGGTGTGAAAACACCTTAAAACTGCAGCTCAACTCAGGGAAATCTCGAATTCATATCAACTCCCTAGCAAAACTCTCAATTCTTCTTCCATTCAACTCGGAAACCTAGAAAATGAGGGATTATGAAGAAAGGGTGAGAAAAGAGGGAATTTCGACATCCTCTTGGATAAAATCAGAGCATGGACGGAATCTTGACATGAAAGAGAAGATTCACCATAAAAGTCTATGAAAAGGATCCAACTTACTTGATTTCACCCTTCCTGGAATCGCAAAACCCTAATTCAGCATTTCCCCCATTTTCTCCACTCAAGCCCAAATTCTCCCTCTCTCTAGGAGCTCGTTTCTCTGGAATGAATGACGAAGAATGAGATCTGTGTGTGTGTGTGGTCGACCTTATAAGTCAATTTGAGCTGCTTGGATCAATTGCAAATTGACCCTACACTCATCTTTAATTATATTGGCTGAATATTCAGTTATACAAAAGTTACTGTAATTCGTTTATTTCAGAGATCAAACCTTCTCCAACAATTATGAGAATTTAGAAAGTTGTTTATAATTGATCTATAAATCTTCAGTTAAAATTTGAGATCATTTGGAGTTACAAATAATTAATTAAAAATCGAACAATGCACTACTATATTGCAGTCAGCAATATATTCGGCCGAGTTTGTCCTGCACAAACTCGACCGACACTCTTACTGTAGGGATTCAAAAGTCATCCAAAAATTACGCCAATTTAACATAGTGTCTAAAATTGTATTTATCAAATACTGTTAAAATTTGAGATCAATTGGATATACCAATAAAAAGATAAAATTCAATTACCACACTGCTGTAAAATTCTAGAAATGTGATCGGTCGAGTTTGAACTCGGCCGACAAATTGATCATAGCATTCTTCAAAAATTCTGATATTTTTCAATATTGTTCACATTTTATATATCCAAATCATATACAAATTTGAAGTAAATCAGAGTTACACATAAAATACTAAAAATCATTTAGTGAGACATTCTATTTATCAAATTCTGTATTCATGCATTATCAAAACCCTATTTTTGGGCCGAATAGGGTTTATGTTTCTCAAACCCTAATTCTCAAAACAAAAGAACATTTAGACTTCTTATCATAGTTAAAACAGCCTAATTGTGTTATCGTCATTAATTAGATTTCAAGAATGATTATTCTAATTAATCTTTGCAATTGTCTAGGTAAACCCTAGTTTACCAATTAAGCTCAGATGGGGTCGTAACAACTCTTCCCCCCTTAGAATGTTTCGTCCTCGAAACATAAACCTACAAGAAAGATACATTCAAGGTTATTCTAAGCTTCTAAAGCCTTCCATGTCATTATACTCTTGTATTTCATACCTGAATGTAGTTTTCAACATTAGATCTTTTAATTCTTTACTAAATCACAACATGTTTCAAATAGTTCTCGATGATATCAAGCAAATTATTTATACCACAGACAAACATAGAATGCAAAGATAATACACCACGCTTTCGCTGCGCATCTCTGATACAACTATCTCAACTTATGCGGTTCAAAAAGTTCTATTGTTCTGTATCACCTTTAAGTGATAAAAGCAAGTTCACCATGCTGTTTTAAACTTTAATCAAGTGCTATTCAAATAGCAAAACAATCTTGAATTAAAAGACTAGATTCAACAATCAATTGCACAATACCATTCTTGGCATCCCCATTGGGTCATGGATGCATGGGGTGAAGCATTACCACCTCATTCCATACTATCCTGTTTCGATCCTGGGACCTGTGGGTTATGGGCCCACACACAATTCAAAGTGTAACCATCGCATTATATCATTTTAGGGTTTCAACAACAGTAATAAGGTAATCAACAATTGTATCAGTCATTCAAGCATTAATCATACTCAATTACTATCACTCAGTTATATTAGAGCTAGGTATAACAAGCTACACCTCATCAGGGTTACTTGTCCAAACAATCTGATTATCATCCCTTTCTATTAATATGAGTGAATAAGTATGACTACCTTGTTCAGGGTATCTCTCCATATGTTCTGACATCATCCAAACCGTATCACCATATCACAAATACACAATACTAGGATGCATATCTGGTATGAATTACTTCAACTATCATACTCAATCATATGTAGAACCAAGTTTCATACCTTAATATGCCTTCAACAAATCATACATGTAAAAACAAATTCACATATTACACAAAGCTAGTGTTTTCTCATATCTCTTTGTTCATTCATTACTTCTTTACTTTTTGCTACCTATCCTTTTCATATGATTATATAAAATAAACATCATTAGCATTGAATCATTTAAGATAGGAATAGATTATTCATCATTCTTGCTATCACACAAGAATTTATTTCTTATCGCACTTCATCATATTGAATGTCACTATTACCTCCACTAGATGACCCCACCAAGGTAGTTATGTATCATATATGATTCATTTTCTCTTATCATTTCAAGTTTTTCTTTTCTGAATACAGTCCACCTTGGTATGACTTATTCATTCATTAAACTACACCTATGTTCTTTGCTTAGAAACTAGTTTGTTGTTCTAGTCTTATGAATTACATGTTCATACGATCCTTTTTACTTTTATGAACCTATTGAAATCTCACTCTATTCTTCTACTTAGCCTTTGCTTTAGAGTTCATTAAAGCATTTTACGCTATTATATGATTCATTCTTCATGATTGATTCTTGTTATCTTAAACCATACATACATTTCACATATCTTTTCTATATTTCATATGTATAGTTCATATAATATTAATTAATAAACTGATTATGAACTTCATATCATGTTCTATTATTTCCAAATAAGGGTTCCACCTTTGAGACCCCAAAGTTGAACCTCAGATATCAGTTTCAACTAATTCTTAGTTGTTCTGATCTTGCCCATATGTTTCAACATCTTACTGTATGTACATTCTTACTCTGAGGTGGGTCTAATTATTCCAATTCTATTCTTATTATGCTATTGATAGGAGTCATTAGATCCTAGTAACGCATCCTGCCAACCGGACCAGGCCAAACCTGAAGTCCTGAAGCCAAGAATTACAAAGGATCACATACTTCCTGAACTGCCACTTACAGCTCAGAAACTCGGCCGATTGGTCAGAAACTCGGTCGATTGCTTCACAACTCGGCCGATCCGCTTGAAACTCGGCCGATAAACTTGCCGTTTGATTTCCTGAAAAAAGGAAACTCGACCGAATTACATACAACTCGGCCGAATCGCATACAGACTGAAAACCTAAACAGACCTGCTGATGTCAATTTCACTCGAATCAACGGGCAAAACTATAGAAACAAAAGCTCATTTCAAGATGATTTCTAATCTACATGTTACAAAGAATGAAATAAATAAATGCAACAACTGCATAGTGTGCAACAACTATTAAAGACCCATATTTTCAAGTATGGAATATTTCAATTCAAACGTATAAGAGCATTTCTATACATTTCCAACAAAAACAACATTATGAAATGTAATTTCTGTCTCCTTTTACATTTATGCTCTTAATTCTTGTTTTCTTTTCTCGTTTTCTAACCCTAACATTTCTAGGGTTCATCTCTAGCCCATTCTTCCACTGTATACCTGGCCAGGGTATACGCGAGAGAATAGACAGAGTAGCTTGTACTGGTTGATCCAAGTACTCAGATATCGGGCCAGGATATCCAAATACTCAAATCCCCAAAGCTAACATCAAACATCTCCTATCTGCCACACATAGGACTCTAGCTTACTGACTTAATGGTCCTTGACAACTCACCCTAATCTCTAATACCAAGTTGTTACACCCCGATCTCACAATTTCCTCAAATCATGAGATTAGGGCGTAAGAAAGGATTTATAACTAACACAAAGAACACCCTTAACTTTTTTTGTTTTCTTTTAAACTCTTGTTTCTTCGCATTGAACCAAATAAAAAATCTTAACAAGGGAATCTGAACATTTCTTTTACTAATCAGACTTTAACAAAAAAGATACATATATAAACATTCATGATGTCTTTCACAACTTGTGCACATAAACCTTGTTAATTAGCATACATATCAAAGAGGAACAATATTACACATTGTAATTACAACTCTCTCTCTCTTATCTCTTACTGAGGACCTAGAGTGACAAGGACCGACTGACTCAACTAATCTCATACTTGACTCCTGTGGCAGATCTACACTGATGCTCTGACCATCTTCAAGTCCACGCGATTAACCCTAAAATGTTTGAGTAGAGGGGTGAGCCTACTCGCTCAGTGAATGAGTACTTCATGGAAATAGACTAATGCACTAATGTGATCAAAGATATAATTTGAGCAAACGATATGAAATTTAACAACAATAAATACTACACTGAGCAGTTCTAAAACAATATAATTGAAATAGCAAAGAATATAAATATTGCATCCAAAGAATAACTACTAGAAAACTATGCTCTAACTTTCTTAACTCTTTCATTTATAAGGAACTTTGTGAACCTATATGATCATATTTTAGATTATGCCCTAAATATATGCAGTGTACTCTGCATATAAAGATCCGCAACAAGTCCATGCTACGGTCCCACCGTACAAGACTTAGCGACACACCCGGGAAATGCTAAGTCTGACTGCTGTCCTGGTCTGCGTCAGGACTCTCAGGCTCTCTCGGCCTCACTGCACTCTCAAAGAGTGTACTCTAGACTCCTCCTTAAACCTGAGCACACAGGCGGAGAGTCTCACAGGGTTACCTTCGTGATGCTGCACGAATTGTGTTAGATAACCAAGTTTTCTTTCTTTTTCCCCAGTGCCACCGTGACACACACACGGATTATTGTTAAACACTGCTTTTCTGCCCTCGTGCCACCGTGACACACGCACGGATTATTGTTGAACACGAGTCACCGACCATCTAGACACACACTAGTAGGTCGTTTCACCCCAAGGTGCAGACCTCACGAGGGGTTCTACGGCGTTAGGGCACCTATGTCTATACTTGATTAAAAAATAAATAATTAAACAGGAAAAACACATTTCATACTTATTTCACATTCCTAACATAACTTGAAAACACATTTACATCATTTGTACTCAGTAATATCCCTTTCTAGGGCATGTCATATCTCAACACCTGCAATTTACGAGATGTGTATTGAAAATAAGAAGCACTACAGTATATAAATATCAACTCAGAGAGAACAAGCATATAAAGTTAAACACACTAGAAACATATAATTCAAGAGTTAAGCATCAACACATCATATATTGAGACCTATCGTATTATCATAACATGATTCATTGAACACCCTATCCTTAGGGTTTCATTTGCCTTATTCATTCATCACATGTCAACACCCTACTCTTAGGGTTGCATTTGCTTCATTCACCTTTTCATTTACCTCATTCACTTGACACATGGCTCTCATAAGGATTTCGTAGGATATAAGCATTCACTAACTAAAGATTGTTTTCAACAAATCGTATGCAATCAATATAGACATGAAACCATGGAATTTTAACTAAATTTAGGTTTTCCATATCATCACTACGATATCATGTATCCAGAATAAGATTCAATTAAGATAACCCACGAGGTACATCCTAACCACTTATAGGATTACTAGTCCTTTTCAATAAGGTTGAAACTCTAGCGATATCTCAATTAGGTCAAACCCTAATTACATCATTTGATATAAATCAAAAAGCATCCTCACTAGGAAGTGTTGTATACGTATCTGATATGAATCTACCATTTAGGAGTCATTCAAACAGAGAAGGAATCCATATCATATCAATTTACAATAACTTAAATCAAATGGACATTTTAGGATTTAGAATTCACATGCTAGGCATTTAGGGATTTAGATGTTATAATCAAATTCGTGCATTAGAATGTTTGAAGGAAGAACCCACTCACCCTAAGGTGTGAAAACACCTTAAAACTGCAGCTCAACTCAGGGAAATCTCGAATTCATATCAACTCCCTAGCAAAACTCCCAATTCTTCTTCCATTCAACTCGGAAACCTAGAAAATGAGGGATTATGAAGAAAGGGTGAGAAAAGAGGGAATTTCGACATCCTCTTGGATCAAATCAGAGCATGGACGGAATCTTGACAAGAAAGAGAAGATTCACCATAAAAGTCTATGCAAAGGATCCAACTTACTTGATTTCACCCTTCCTGGAATCGCAAAACCCTAATTCAGCATTTCCCCCATTTTCTCCACTCAAGCCCAAATTCTCCCTCTCTCTCTAGGAGCTCGTTTCTCTGGAATGAATGACGAAGAATGAGATCTGTGTGTATGTGTTTGGTCGACCTTATAAGTCAATTTGAGCTGCTTGGGTCAATTACAAATTGACCCTACACTCATCTTTAATTATATTGGCTGAATATTCAGTTATACAAAAGTTACTGTAATTCGTTTATTTCAGAGATCAAACCTTCTCCAACAATTATGGGAATTTAGTACGTTGTTTATAATTGATCTATAAAGCTTCAGTTAAAATTTGAGATCATTTAGAGTTACAAATAATTAATTAAAAATCGAACAGTGCACTGCTATATTGCAGTCAGCAATATATTCGGCCGAGTTTGTCCTGCACAAACTCGACCGACACTCTTACTGTAGGGATTCAAAAGTCATCCAAAAATTACGCCAATTTAACAGAGTGTCTAACATTGTATTTATCAAATACTGTTAAAATTTGAGATCAATTGGATATACCAATAAAAAGATAAAATTCAATTACCACACTGCTGTAAAATTCTGGAAATGTGATCGGTCGAGTTTGAAACTCGGCGGACAAACAGATCAGAGCATTCTTCAAAAATTCTGATATTTTTCAATATTGTTCACATTTTATATATCCAAATCATATCCAAATTTGAAGTAAATCAGAGTTACACATAAAATACTAAAAATCATTTAGTGAGACATTCTATTTATCAAATTCTGTATTCATGCATTATCAAAACCCTATTTTTGGGCCGATTAGGGTTTATGTTTCTCAAACCCTAATTCTCAAGACAAAAGAACATTTAGACTTCTTATCATAGTTAAAACAGCCTAATTGTGTTATCGTCATTAATTAGATTTCAAGAATGATTATTCTAATTAATCTTTGCAATTGTCTAGGTAAACCCTAGTTTACCACTCAGATGGCGTCGTAACAGAAGGGAGGTTAGATGTCATGCTAACACTTGCCATCTGTCCACCAAAACTCATCCATGCAAGCACCACACTTGAGCATGCAACTTAGGGTGTTAAAAACAATAAAAGTAAGCCACCGAACTGATCTAGAAAATCCATTGAACGCTAAATATCAGGAGGCCAAACGGTTGTTTAAGATTTCAAGGTCAAAAACTCAACGATTGCATAGACCAAACCCTAGGGTTTCTTGGAAACTTAGAGGGTTCATATGCCTCATCAACCACCAAGACCAAAGGGTACACTGCAAACATCATCGACCCAAGAGAACTTGGCTAAGGGAAAGCTTGGGGATTGCTAGAAAGCTTGGGGATTGCTAGAAAGCTTGGTGATTTCTAAAACAGTGGCTCATTGGTCAAACATACTACAAAGTCAACAATCCACATAGGGCATCCAAGCAAACCCTAATTCTCATCATAACATGTCACCACATCAAACTAAGGCGTAACAAGGCACCCCAAAGCACCACTCCCTCCAAAACGAGGTCAAAACATGTGAGACACGACAAACATGCGACAAATTGCAAGAAAAACCCTAAACATTGGTAAATTGCAAATAGGTCCAAAGCAAGCACATATAAACATAATTAGTTCAAACATCATTCAACTTGGACCAAACTAGAAACATAAGGTCATCACATATTATTAAAGCACATCATGAGGTTGGATTAAGGTTTTAAGCATCAAATTATGTTAAACAAGCAAGATCAACCAAAAAGTTAGGTCAGGGGTCTTACATCCTACCTCCCGTATTTCTTCATACTCAAAGAGATACAAATTTAGTGCATAACAATCTAGAATTTCAACTACCTACTACATGAGAGTGAGTAGGAACTGCTGCATAACTATCGATGTGATTGTAACTATTGGTTAGTAATGTTTTCTTTAAATATATATAGGAAAACCTTTACTTTGTGCATGGTTGATAGTTGAGAGGTATCAATCTGACTACCTAGTTTATTGATAGTCTATATATATTAATCACACATTCAGAAGTTTGGTTAGAAAAAAGGAATCTGGTTCATTTTGTAAATATGTTTATAGGATGTCCTCTTCAATTGATAAACTTGAAAGTAATTTGTGTTTAGCTAATTTAGAACAACTCAATCCAACTCTTTTCTGACTGAATCATTGGTTAATGAGAGATTAAGTTTGATATACATTGGCTAATTGGATAGGTAGCCTTACGCTATTGCTACTTCTATTGCATGCCTCTAGTTTGTGTTACATATGTTTATTATTGGATGCACACTCTATGAGCGCATCGGTACAATGTAGCCACAAGATTTGATACATTCTCAACAAACTATTAAACGGTTTACAAAGTCAATTATTCAAAACATTATATCATCAACTTCCGATCTCTCATTCCTCCTCAAGTAGCCATGAGTTAGATTAAAATGAGTAGATAATGACGAAAAGTGAACAACATAGTGCGATGTGATGCACGTACTAATACAACATGACTTTCGGTTCTTCATTGTTGTCATTTATCACTCTAATTGAATTCACATGGGCCGAACGGCCCGGACGGGACAACGCCCTATTCCTTAACAATCTGTTCTTATCTGGTTAACATCCAATCATGCGGATATAGATACCATAATAATAATACTAAAGTAGTGAGACGTCCGCTCACGCTCGTTTATAATCTGGTAATGGCGACATAGGCACCATAACAATAAATTAGTGCTCGTTAATTGTTTTAATATGCTGATCATCCAAGCAACCGAGCAAGCCACTATTGACGACATTCCACCGCTTGTTTTTGGCCCTGCTTGGTTTGGTTTCCAATCCCGAAGACGTCAACGTGCAGCCGCAAGAAAAACAGAGGGCGGAAACAAAAAATTTCCTCCGCCTGCTTTCGGGTTTTATACTTGGTGCCGTGTGCAAAAAGGCTAGCTAGATGGGACTCCACCCGGGTTTTGGACTCGTCCATCATCATCCCCACTTCCTCTTCCTCCATCGGTCCATCCCTATCCATCTGCTCACCGCTCCATTTGGACTGGCGCGCCGTCTCCGTCTGGGGTCTTCGCCGTTCACTCCCCGCTCCTCGTCCATCCATCCACCCATACCCTGGATTCTCTCATTCAGCCCCGAGGCCGATTGACGAGCGCTGTTCCTGGTATGGCACGGCTTCATTGCCATTATACCTTTGGTTTTTGATTCTCTCTGGGGTCAGCCACCCACCACACCGTTTCCCACCGGCTTCGTCTTCTTCTGGATTTATTGCGGCCTTTTATTTTATTATTCACCCGGCTGTTGTCATGGCAATAATTGGGTCCCTAGTAGCCGCGAAGAGGGTCTTCCGCTTCTATGTATAAGGTGCTTTCACCTGCCATTCTCCACCGCCCTTTCTTGCCTCTTTCCGGTTCATGCCAAGCAAACCTGCTGCTCTGCTAATCTAAGCTGCCTGCTTCCCTGCTTCCTCTTTCCCCCTTCGCTATCTTCGCTGCTTCAGGTTTCTGCTCCCTAGGCTGCAGGTGTGAAGATCTCTCTATCTCTCTCTATCTCTATCTCTATCTCTATCTCTACCATCTTCCCCTGTCGGCCTCCCTCCCTCTCTCTCTCTCTCTCTCTCTCTCTCTCTCTCTCCCTCTCTCGTCTACCTCGGTTGGGTTGAATTTTTGGGTATTCCTGTGCGCCCGAATATGCCTTAACAACAGTAGCCGCGGATTTTTCAGTGTTTTGGCTAGTTTATATATTTGCTTGTAATTTGTTTTGTGATCAATTGGCGCGGATCTCAGCTAAATTTGGAAGCTTGCATGTAATAGCACATTGGGTCTAAGAAAAAAATCGTTCTTTCTCCATAAATTTCAGTGTCGGTAGATGAACCAATTATTCTGTTCTTCATTGAAAACCAGAACTTGAATACCTAATACAGAGGGACAGAGGAGTTGGTCCTATTAAGAAATAACATTTGTTGGTGTGCTTCGATTTCGAGCCGTGAACTCAAGTTAAATTTGTTGCGTGCGATTGTTTATGAATCAGGTCATTGAGGGTCAGCTGAGATTTAGTCTCTTCATCTCCGGCCCCGGACTACTGCAGCACGATATAAACTTTATCGACCTTATCCAAATTCCCGCGGCATCTGAACCTTTCTGTGTAAATGGGATCTGAGGGCCCGTCTGCCGCCGTCACAGTCCATGTGACCGGATTCAAGAAATTCCAAGGAGTCGCAGAGAACCCGACGGAGACCATCGTCGGCAACCTCAAGGAGTACATGCAGAAGAGGGGTTTACCTAAGGGGCTTGTCCTGGGTAGCTGCACTATCCTAGAGACGGCGGGTGAAGGGGCGCTTGGTCCTCTCACAAAATTGTTTGAGTCAAGTGTATCACAGCGGACAGAATCTACAGGGATGGGGCAGACAATTCTGGTGAGCCTTCTCATGGTCTTCGTGTAGCTCCAAGGTGGTGTTTTTACTTCTAAAACCCAGCGGGGCGGTGTATCCGGTACTGCCCTTTAGAACTTGCGTCTGTTGACTTTCCCCTCTTAGGTTACAATATTGAAACTGTGAGTAGTTAAGTGGTTACTTTCTTCTCTAACTATCACAGTGCTCTTGAACAAATACTATTCTGCAAATAACTATTTATATAACTTTTAATTCCCATTAATTGTTGAATTTAGCGAGAGTGGTTGAAGGTTTCTGGTTATATGCTTCAGTTAGATATAAAGGTTTGCTTTTGTGCAACTTTTCTCATTGAAGTGATCATTGTCTCATGTTGAAGAATCTAACAATGCAAATTGACTTGCAATACAAAGAAGTCAGAATCTGATGCCTCTTTTGAGATTGCTACAGTTTTACAGTGGGTAAAGAAGTGGTTGTGACAAAAATAAAATATGGCAACTCTAGTCTTAGCTGTGAGAAAGTTTACTCCTGACTTCTTCATCTAAGTTCTGTACATTTTCTATAGGCCAGTAAGAGCATCAAGTATGCATAAGTTCTGTCATACTTCTGGTAGATTTTTTTAATACATCTTATGAGTATCCTTGTTTGTTACACAATACACCAATGTTCACTGCTTTACATGCATTCCTTTTCTTATTTTTCTCTGTTTTGCAGCTTCACTTTGGAGTTAATAGTGGTGCGACAAGATTTGCCATCGAGAACCAGGCGGTCAATGAGGCCAATTTCCGTTGTCCGGATGAGTTGGGTTGGAAGCCACAGGTACATCTCACATTTTCGTACTGTGTTGTGCTTGTCCTTTTGGTAAAGTCCTAACTTCCTCATTTGCCCCCACAGAAAGCCCCCATTGTTCAAGAAGATGGAAGCATTCTAAGAATACGGCAGGTACATTGTAAATCTGGATTCACATAATTACACTTATATGTGCTGATATGTGCTCCTTCTCTTGTTCCTTAGCCTATAAGACCGGTATTTTTCCTTGCAAAGTACCATCAAATCATTAACGTGGATTGATAGTTGAATAACTACTATCAGGGTGTGCCATCCTTCAAAAGACAACCTTTTCTTCTTGCTGTTCTGTTATTACTCTTCCTCCGCCATTGAAGTGATGAATTGAGGTCTGGTGTCTCCTAGATGATGTGGCAGATACACCACTTAGGTGATGCAATGCCTTTAAACATGGATGTTTTATCTTTCTAGACCAATTTCTGCAAACGGCCACCCTTTCTAGACCAATTCTGCAATGCTCATCCTTTCTAGATCAGTTCTGCAATGCTCATCCTTTCTAGATCAGTTCTGCAATGCTCATCCTTTCTAGATCAGTTCTGCGATGCTTAACCTTTATTAGATTTATCGTCGCAGATAGAATAAAGAGGTAGCTCACAAATATATAAGCAAGCTTCATCTAGAGTGACTTAGTATCATGGGCTATGTTTTTCTTTTCAGTAATAGCCCGTCCCAGGCGTTTTTTGGCTACCTGGGCCGATGGCTGACCTGGGTGCCTTTTACACCCCGATTCAGTGCAGCAGCAGGTGCTGTATATAGGAGCCTCAGGTTTGTTCATCATCTTTCTGGTTCAGACCTAACCGCTGTTTGTGTGCATACAAAGGTAGATAACATTAGATAATATCAGTCAGCCCCTACATTTCTGTACCAACTCCCTTTTCTGGTTATAAGTCTTCATGGAATATATTTCCAGTAAATGACCATGTTTTACCAGTATATGAGGGTCTACCCAACAGTATATGGTGGAGTCTATTTGAAAGATAACAGTCGAGTCATTTGTTTGCGTTAGCATTGCTACCAAATTTACTTCTCATCTTGTTCATCTATTCATGTCAATCCCTGTATGGTGGAGTCTATTTATAACAAGCATTGAACTATATCTGCGGGATTTACTCCTTGCAACATTCGTATATTCATGTCAGTTTGTGCCTTGTCAGGTAGAAGCTATTTGATAGATAACATTCAAGACATTTAGTTACAAAAGCATAGCTACCAGATTTACTATTAGAAGCATTCATGAATTAATGTCTGCCTCTGAGAATGTAGCTTACAAACTCATGATAGTTTCTTGGTCCCCTGTTTGTCTTAACGTTAATTTGTTATTCCATTGCAGACTACTCTTCCAGTCAAAGACATCACAAAAGTGTTGGAAAAACAAGGCTACGATGTATTCCTATCATATGATGCTGGGAGATTCGTGTGCAACTATGTATATTACCACTCCCTGCGCTTTGCTGAAGCAAACAGCATCAAATCTCTGTTCGTGCATGTGCCTCTCTTCTTCACCATAGATGAAGAAAAGCAGATGCTGTTTGCAGCTTCACTACTGGAAGTACTAGCATCCTTGTTCTAGACCCCGCAGTTCCTGCACTTAAAGTTACTGGTTGTTTAAAAGTTAATTCGAAACAAATTGATGGACAGATGAACATGCCCTCGTGGGCTTCTTGCTTCACATTTGACTCTGGAAGGTCTCCAAAATTGTTTCAAAACACCCTTTGAAATCCAGTCAGAGGTCGGAACCTTGTAAAAGTGACATGTAATTGAAAATGTAATGTTATGTGGGGACTCAGTTGGTTTATGTCATTTACAGAAACTGCAAGGATCACCATCCATGCCTTCCCCTCTCCAGGCAATAAATAAGTATAAGCTGTTGATTGGGAATCTGAGATTTGGGTTTTGTGGTCCAGACACGCCGACTTATTTGATATCCGACACGGAATCAGCCTAAGGAGTGATTGCCGTAGTCTAGAGAAAGCATAGAACGCCTTTTATTTCTCACACGCGAAATAGGGGGGAGTTTATGTGATGACTGGTATCTTCAATTTCCTGCTTGTTTAACGAAGTTGGAAAGCAAACAATGTGGGTTACAAAATGTGCACACCCAGAAGTGTAATTTGTTAAATATTAATTAATTATATAGTAGAACTATAGCTGGGGGGAATGGTTAATAGGCCACATCGGGGTCAATAATTCCTTCAACTACTTTTTTATTATTGAGATTTGTGATTTGTAGTCCAGGGAATGGTTAATAGGCCACATAGGGGTCAATAATTCCTTCAATTACTCTTTTCTTATTGAGATTTGTGATTTGTAGTAGTCCAGTCTATCCGCATGTTAATAGGCGGGGGAGGACAAAAAATTGACAGTCTATCAGCAAAATCCTGCTTGAGCGTGTATGATCAAGTTCTCAATGCATGTTTGGCAAAGTAAGAGAGTTGGACACTTGCAATTCTATATCTCCAAAGTTAGAAGCCTAATATCTTACCAAAATATATACTTGCTAACAAAATTGTAGGTAGTATAGCCACCAGGAAGCAGCGACTCTGTAGTGGATAAGAAGGATAGAAAGTAGTTGCGACTTCCGATGGATATTCCTCCTGCTTGTTAGCTGTCTGCTTCTCACTGACATGATCATGTGCTTGCCTGACGGTCATGCCACAGCAAAGAAAGGAAAATTGAAAGGATACAGATGGTCCAGGGCTCGTGATCGGCTTATTAATAGCTCATTCTTGGGACGTGACCACGTCTTGAGGTCGCCACGTTGGGAGAGTAGTATACAGCTTCTCCTCCACTTGGGATTGTTGGTATACCCATGGCATGAATGCCTCAATCGTTTTGGCACAATTGATGTGGCGGTCCAAGGTCATATAAGAACTCTGTGATGGTTTGGGGGCACCAATGAATAGAATTGGGATTGTAGGTGGAAGCCCGCAATTAGAGTTTGCTGCAGATGTTGAAGCTTCTTTACGGGAAATTGTAGGAAAAGAGATTCTGTAATTGTGGTTTAATGTAGAAGATGTGGGAATATGCTACTTGCACCTTGTCAATGTAATGCACCCCCACCCTCTTTCAGGAGGGTGCTCACACACCTTATCGTCTGCAGTTGTCCCACACCTTTGACGCTTCAAAACCTTCTTTGTGCCTTGTTGGCTGCTTATAGCTTCTAATTTATTGATTGCTTTAGAGGTTAAACCAGCAAACCAGGTCAATAAACGAGACTGGAGATCGAGATGTGAAAATCCTCAATCATGGAGCGAACTGAAAGTAATCTTGATTTCTAAAAAGATTATCTTAAATGTAATTATCATGCTGTTTAAAACTCTAGATATGTACGTAATTAATCAATCAATATCAGCATCTTTTGATATGATGCCTTCACCAAAGAGCTTTGATTGTGTATAAATCTAAAATCATTCAATGTTTTACTCCAGAATCAACCTTTGCAACAAAGGTCACCGATTTCCCATAAGCAGATTTAGTAGAACAGCGAAGGCTTTGTGTCTCGCACATCATAGAGGAGATACATTGGGTGACAAATAATATGACGTTGCATTCACCAAATCTACTCGACTGCATGGTATCTTCAAGTTCATGTGGTATGTTTCGCAAAGTTACAGAGCAAAGCTGGTGGGCTTCAAAACTTACAAAGTCAGGGACCTAATTTGTCAGCCATAATTGGTCGCCTAGCCGCCCAGGAAGCGGCGACTTTATAGTGGATAAGAACGAAGGTGGTTGTTCCACGGATATTCATCCTGCTTGTGGGCAGCCTCTGCTTCTCAGGGATTTGGTTATGTGCTTACACGAGGCAAGCTGTGACAGTCATGCCAGAACAAAGAATTCGAAATTTTGGAAGGAACAGGTGGCCAGGCGCATGGGCTTGTTTACATGGCCTAGGAGCTCGTGAACATGGGCCTAAGAAGCTCTCTATTGGGGCATGGGCATGTCCCTGAGGACCGACCACGTTGAGAGCGTAGAACACAACTTCGTTACCACCTGGATGGTTGATACGCCCATTATTATGGGCACGTTTGGTTTGCCGTAAGTAGATGTATTGGATTGCAATTGGACATCCAATACCAAGAAAACTATGTTTGATTTGTTGGAGTCGGAGAGCGGAAGAAATCCCGGTATTTTTCAGTATACAATAAATGCTGGATTAATTGTGCATATTGTAGGACTCACATCTACCAAGTATATACATCTTAATATAATAAACATTTATATTAGAAAGTATTCCATATTGTGGCGTTCAAATCTAGTCATATAAGTACCTTGCATAGGATAATGAGCAAATCCATTGACACACATTTATAGCCACACAAGTACATTTCAATTAATTAAGAAGGCCATAAAGTCATTCTCTAATTCCGATCGTCTCTTCTCTCTATCTTGAATGCCATTCTCCATAATTTAAGTGTGGTAGTTTGTTGTATCTCAAAGTTTGTAGTGTATTATTATAATAAGTTAAACATAACTGTAACATCTCTGACCTGCGTTATAAGTTAACCCTAGGAGTTTTGCCTAAATATGTAATTAAACGCTTATGATTATCCTCTGGCATGTAATTAAGTTCTTGAGGAACATACATTTTCAATTATGACCTTTTTAAACAATATTTTAGTAATGTTTTGTTATGCAGGGACTTATATGCAAATTACCCAGTTAGAAGGGTTAACTTACAATTTTCACATGTTGAGGTGTTCCTATGATGATGAGACATCATATGGATGAATATGATGAGGTATGATGGATTCTCCAAGCTTGGGCATCAAGATGCAGCTTGTGGAGCATCTTTGTGCTTGAAACCCTAATTTTGGTGTAAAGTGTAATTTACCCAAAATGTGGGGTGCAACTTGTAAAATACATCTTCTAGAGTATCTTGTGTGACTCTTGACATCATTTAGAGTAGAAATGATGAAAAAGGTCACTTCAATTAAATAATCAAATAAGATAAATAACTTTTGTATTAGAATCACCAAGTTATAAGCAAGGAAACCCTTAAATATGTGCACCTTATTGATAAGATGACCTTCCTTGCCTTTGGACCTTTGTTTCAATAAGAATTTCACCTAGATTAGGAGGAGGGACGTGCAAGGAAGAAAGGAGGGACTAGATGAGAAATGGAGAAAACTAGAGGTCCTTATGATGAAACTAGTCTAAGCTATATAAGCTACCCTCTTTGTAACCAAGTGAACGTACTCCCTTCACTCTTTCACTTGTCACCTTGTTTGGTCCGTCCAAGGCAGAGCTTGGGAGCTAGAGAAGACGACCAACTTGTTCTAAGGTAAGGCATATCATCTTCTAAGCTCGGATTCATGGAAGAAAGTGGATTACAAGGTTGGTTTTACTTGTTCTAGCCGATCTTCCCCAACCTTTTCTTAGAGAAACATATTTGGCCGACCAGTGGAGCTCAAGGTGCCATTAAAGACTTGATAGCTTGGGAGCTTGGAGCTCTAGGAACGACCATAAGGCGGGTTTTATATCTCTAAACCTCTTGCTTTCTTAATGCATATACTTGTTCTTGCATGAAGTAGATAGTTCTTCTTCTTCCCCATCCTTCCTTGCTCTCTTGCAAGCAAATCCATGGAGAAACCGACCTGCTTTGAGGTTGAAGATGATGGACGTGATTTCCTAGGAAACTTCACCAAACGACCTTGGACCATTTGGTCCAAACGGTTTGCAAACTGTTTGAAATCAAACGGTCTCACAACCGTTTGATTTCATGCGGTCTTGCAAGACCGTTTGGAATCAAACGGTCTCAAGACCGTTTGGCAAGTTTGACCAAGGGAAGACAATTTGGAGGTTTGTTGTACACATTTTGAATTAAACACCTGCAAAGAATTGTAACCTAATTGCAAACCAATCACAAGTTGAAGGCACCTCAACCCTCTAAACCCTAATCAGTTGAAATTGCTGATTTCAATGACCAATTTTGGTGAACTTTGGGTTGAAGGGCCCAAACGGTCTCAAGACCATTTGGGGGTTCACTCAAACGGTCTCAAGACCGTTTGGTGACAACCCAAGACCGTTTGGAGGTCTAGGGTTAAGGTAATTTGATCAATTGAGGGTCCAATCACAGTATGTTGATGAATTGAATAAAAGTGTTGATTTTAGATCTAATTAGGGTTCAACCTGCATCAACTTGGCTTAGTTTTTGGTGAAACTTTGGGCAAACGGTCTCAAGACCGTCTGTAGGGTGTCCAAATGGTATCAAGACCGTTTGGGCCAAGTCTGGGCCCAATTGAGTGCCAATTGATAGTTTCAACTTCAATTAGACTCATGATTATCAATGTTGATGGTTAATTGCTTATAAACCCTAATTCAATCAGTTTCAACCCCAATTGACTAGAAATTGAGGGTCAATTGAACGTCCAATTAGTTAAGGATAACCCTATTTAACTCTTTTGATAAGTGATTAGTAAGGAGGTGGCCAATTGAAGGCTTCAACATGGAAAACCCTAATCAATTACAACCTTGGATGCACCTTTGAGGTCCATGCGGTTTTGAGCCCATTTGGACCAAACGGTCTCAAGAACGTTTGGATCCAAATGGTCTCAAGACCATTTGGGATCAAACGATCTCAAGGTCGTTTGGATCCAATCGATCTCAAGGTCGTTTCATTTCAAACTGTTTCAAAGTCAACTTTTCTAAATGATCAATGCTCTGATGGGGTCTTGGTGACCATGCGGTCTTGGTGACCATGCGGTCTTGAATGTGGGTTATGATCTCCAAAACACAATATAAACATAGCGGAAGTGAATCGATTAATCAGTGGAAAGCGGAAAATCACAAAAAATTAAAAGCTTTCGAGAAAAGACCTGAAAAGTGAAGACACAACATTCATAAAAGTGCGATAATCAGTTTATATCTATGTTGAGTCACTTCTTGAGTGAACATATACCACCATATACAATATTTCAAGACTCCAAAAATTCAAAATCTCAGATCTGACTCCCAGGACCTAAGTGTACAGAGACGACATAGGACTTCTAACTATCAACATGACAGCTAAGGTATCCACCTGAGGCTCACTGCTGCCCCTGGTGCTGCTGTTGTTCTCCTGCAGACTGGTTCCTTCGTCCACGACGACCACATAAAAGGTTGAAGCCTACGGGGTGAGAAAATTACAAAATAATTGTCCGAGCGAGAGTTATAACTCTTCGCCAGAAGCTTTCTAAAAAGGGAAACAACATAAGCAAGGTAGTTTATCCTACAAGGCAAACTTAAGAGTAGATAATCAGTAAATACTTCTAAGTATTAACATGAAAGACATGTAAGCTGAGTAGGCAACAGAAACATTATATTTCAAGACAGTATCTGTAACACCCCTGACCTAGGTTATGAGCTAACCCTAGAAGTTTTTCCTAAATATGTAATAATACACTTGTGAATACTCCCTGGCATGTAATTAAGTCCCTCAGGGACATTTACTTTCAATTTTGCTCCTTTTTTTATAAAGTTGTAGCATTGTGTTGTATGCAGGGACCTATGTGCAAATTACCTAGTTTAAGGGTTGAACTTGCAAAATTCACAAGATAAGATGTTCTTTTGATGTTAAGACATCATGGGGATGTCTATGATGAAGTTTGAGGGATTTCCCAAGCTTGAGCACCAAGGTGCAGCTGTGGAAGCAATCCCCACGCTCAAAAACCCTAATTTGGGGTAAAGTGCAATTTACCCAAATTGAGGGGGGGGGTCCAACTTGTAATTTTCACCATCGAGAACATCTTTTATGACTCTTGTCATCATTTAGAGTAGAAATGATGAAAGAGACACATCATTCACTAATCAGATGAGAAAAATGACGTTTGTGATAGAAATCACCTAAAATGGGTACAAAACCCTTTTATGTATGTACCCTAGTTGAAGGTTGGATTCCTTTACCCTTAGATCTTGAGTTTCTTGAGTTTTGCATAAGATTATATGGGCTTGGACGTGCCCTTGAGTAAGGAGGGACCTAGATGTGAATTTTGATTTTAAAAGGACTTTGTAGAAGGAAATAGGCTAAAGCTATAAAAGCTCTTTCCTTTGCAAACGAGCAAACGACCTTGCTCCTGTTTCATTCACTCCCTCTCATTCTCAAACGACCAAGGCTTGCTCTGGAGCTCAGGAGAAACGACCAAGGGTGCAAGGTAGGTTTGGATTCCTCTTTTTGCCCAAACTCTATGGTTAGAACTCGGATTCAAGGGCAAATTCATGGCTAGCTTACTTAATTCTATCTTTTTAGCCATCTTTCCTCAATCTTCCTTGGAGGAGTCACCTTGGCCGACCTGTAGAGCTTCTTGGACACCATTAAAAGCTTGGACCTCGAAATCTTGGAGCTCAAGGAGCAAGCTTTAGGCGGGTTTTATAATTCTAAACTTGTGCTTTATATGCATGCTTTACTTCTTGCAATTTTCTTAGCAAAATCTTCTTCTACCCCCCTTCTTCTTTGCACGATTGCAACTGAACCAGGGAAGAAACCGACCTTGCTAGAGGTTGAAGATGAGGGGCGTGATTCCCCATGTACCTTTTCCAAACGACCTTGGACCCTTTTGGTCCAAATGGTTGCAAACCGTTTGGGTTCAAACGGTTTCAAACCGTTTGCTCTCAAACGGTCTTGCAAGACCGTTTGGATTGAAACGGTCTCAAGACCGTTTGAGGGAGTTGACCAAGGGACGACCGTTTGAGGGTCTGTTCCTAACATGTTGAATTTCATCTCTGCAAAGAATCAAAGTCTAATTCTTAACCAATTGGGAGTTGAAGGCACTTCAACATGGAACCCTAATCAGGTGAAAAAGTGCTGAATTAACATATAGATCTTGTTGAGTTTTGGGTTGAAGGACCCAAACGGTCTCAAGACCGTTTGGGGATTCCACCAAACGGTCCCAAGACCGTTTGGGCACAACCCAAGACCGTTTGAAGGTCTAGGGTTGAGAGAATCTAATGGTTTGAGGGTCCAATTGTAGGAAATTGATGCATTGTTGAAAAGTGCTGATTTTGACCTAATTGAACTTCAACCTTAGTCAAAACGGTTTGGATTTTGGTCAAACTTTGGGCAAACGGTCTCAAGACCGTTTGGATGATGTCCAAACGACCTTAAGACCGTTTGGGCCAAGTTTGAGCCCAATTGGAGGTCAATTGATAGGTTCAACCTTGAATTGATTCACCTTGTTGAACATTGATGACCAATCAACTTGAAACCCTAATTGAGAACGTTTGAACCCTAATTGGTTTGCAATTGAGGGTCAATTGGATGTCTAAGTGGCTAAGGCTAACCCTAATTGACTCAATTTATAAGTGGTTAGCATAGATTTAGCCAATTGAGGGCATCAACACACATATCCATATACTTTGGTGACCATTGAACACCTTTGGAGGTCCAAACGGTTTGAGCCCATTTGGGCCAAACGGTCTCAAGACCGTTTGGGGCCAAACGGTCTCAAGACCGTTTGGGATCAAACGACCTCAAGACCGTTTGGGCTCAAACGACCTCAAGGTCGATTGGTCCAAACGACCTCAAACCGTTTGAAGCTCCAAACGGTTTGGAAGTCAACCCTCCCAAACGGTCTTCATCTCCAAACAGTCTCAAGACCGTTTGAGGGTCAAACGGTCTCAAGACCGTTTGGATGGTTGAGATCGTTTGAAGGTTGAAAACCACTTGGAGATTTATGGTGGTTTGTACTTAACCATTTGATGGTGTATTTGGTTCAATGATGGTTCAATCTAAACCCTAATGGTAACCTAGGTCATTAAGGGACTATGTGATTAGTGAGTTAAACCATGATGGTGATTATGAGGCAAATTACCAAAATACCCTCGAAGGGTCTAAAGGGCTAAAACCCTGTTCTAATCAAACCCTAATCACATGATGTTGATGCTTTGGCTCATATTAGTCAATGGAGACTTATCTCAACCTGAACTAGAGTGGTGTTGCCACCATCTACTAGTGAGAGGAGAGAGAAAGTGTTTCTAGAGAGAGAAAAGTATCCTAGAGAGAGAAAGTGCCCTTTTTAGGAGGAAACTCTAGTAAGATACTCCAATTACACATGAATGTGCATGATTGGGGAATGACCCACCCATGTGAGGTCATGGCAACCCTAATTATGATATCTAATGGATCTTAATCTTAATTAAGAGTCTTAATGATGATGTTCCTCTTACACAAAGATGTAATGAGTACAATTCACCATGGAGTGAATAGTAAACCCTAATTTTAGGGTGATGACATGAAAGATGAATAGTAAACTCTAATAGACAGGGTTAGTGAGTGAAACCCTAGTTGAGGGTGATCCCATGTGGAACCCTAGTTGAGGGTGATCCCATGTGGAACCCTAGTTGAGGGTGATTCCATGTGGAACCCTAGTTGAGGGTGATCCCATGTGGAACCCTAGTTGAGGGTGATCCCATTAGGAACCCTAGTTGAGGGTGATCCCATGTGGAACCCTAGTTGAGGGTGATCCCATGTGGAACCCTAGTTGAGGGTGATCCCATGTGGAACCCTAGTTGAGGGTGATCCCATGTGGAACCCTAGTTGAGGGTGAAACCAAGTGAGACCCTAATTGGGAATGCATCCCTATTTACTGAATTGTTTACTATTATCTGTTGAATTAACCATGCAGGTTATTATGAGATGATGGTTATACCAGGTATGGAATACCATGTGATATTCATTGAAAGCATGTCTTAAGCTTTATGAATAGTGAACCATCTTGATGCACTGCTAAGTGACATCTTTTGTGATTTATGGGCTATAAGAGCCATAAACATCCTCAAGGTCATGCTTGACAGATGACTTGAGATGAGATAAACAGATGATTGTGATAAGTTAGGCCTGCTACATGTTAGTATTCTCATATATAGCTGTGATGCTAAAGTTATTATTTGAAGAACAATGTATGATGTTAAAGAATACTAAATGTACCTAACTAATCAAGTGAAATGTAGAGCCCTGATCATAGATCCATCATTGTCAGTTGTCTAAATGATGGTGAAACAGGTTTTCCTAAGGGAACTCCTGGAGCATATACTTTTGAGTATATGGGGTACATGGATGTGTAGAACCTTACATCCTAGTGGAGGTATTAGATGTAGATTCATGTAGTCCGTCATACCTTCACTATAAGAGAAAAAGGGTGAGAGGATGATGTAGATTCTTGTAGTCCATCAGACCCCCCTTATAGTCCAAAAAGGTGAGTGGTATCAGTATCCTCCCTTAAGGACACAAATACCGCATCAGTGGTAGATAAACATGAAATCTCCTGATGAAGAAGAGAGTACAGAATGCCACTGTAACTCTAAAAATAGCGAAGGTCCAACATACCCTGGAGAGCTATTACAAAAGACATCCCGCCAGATGTCTAACAATCAATCCTCTAACTGACTGAGGGAGATGAGGTCTTAAGAATCCGGCTCTTTTAATGACCTATGTATGATACCGATGCGACTTAACAGTGGTCGGTTGGAGTATGAGTGGTATACCTCATCTCCACAGGGCATAACAATAATGTTTGAAAACATAATCAACAACGTAGTATGTCTGTTAGAATTTTCTATGAGTTAGTTGATTGATGTTATCCTGAATAGAATAGATGTTCTCATTTTTCATAATGATGGAACTCTTATCTTCTGGACTGTAATTAGAAATATCTTGAAGGCTTTATTTCTTTAGCTATTTCTTGCTTTGCTTATAAAGCTTCTAGTGGAGAGTTATAACTCTCGCTGGGGCAATTATGTATAATTGTCTCACTCCGCAGAATTCAACTTTTTAGGTGGTCGTCGAAGACGGAGGAACCGGTCTCGAGGTGACCAGTCCCAGCAGCAGCATCAGGAGTAGTTGATCTCAGGTGGAGATCCAGTCTACCTCATGGTGTAGTTAGATTCAGTCCTATGTGTCCTCTGTACTCTCGGGTCCTGGAGTGTTTTGGAGTGTGAACTCTTGAGAATTTTGTGTTGTAAATAATTACTCAAGAAGTGATTCTGTCAAGTGTTGTAAACAGTTAAATCCCTTTTCTATAAAAAAGATTTGTGGTTACCAGCTCTAATCTCAAAAAGTTTTAATTTCCCGTGATTTTTCGTCTTCCGCTGTTTACTGAATGCTTCCGCATGTATTTAAGTCGGGATTAATTCGTGGTTTGGAGATCGGAGCCCACAGTATCAAACATTGCTTCTCATTGTTCAACCTAAACAAAAATACTAATCATCTGATTACGTTTTACATACAATCATTATGCCCTGTGGAGATGAGGTATACCGCTCAAACTCCAACCGACCACTGCTAAGTCGCCTCGGTATCATACAAGGTCATCAAAAGAGCCGGATTCTCATGACCTTCAACTTCCTCAGTCAGGTTGAGGTTCAACATGCATGACATCTCGTGTCTCTGCCACTATAGCTCACCAGGGTACTCTGGTCCTTCGCTATTAGAGTCACAGTGGCATTCTGTACTCTCTTCACCATTAAAAGATCTCATGTTTATCTTCATCGAGGTGGCATCACAATTTCCTCGGGTGATTCGTGATACATCAACCCAGCATAACACATAGTATAGTGCTGATGGAGTATTCTCCTCATCAAACCCTACACTAGGACGTAAGGATATACGCGTCCATCTCCCCCACATACTCAAAAGTATGCGCTCCAGGAGTTCCCTTGGGAAAACCTGTTTCACCGTCATTTTTACACCCGACAATGATGGATCTATGATCAGGGCTCTAAATGATATGGTTATACTTGATTAGTTAGGTACATTTCAATATTCTTTTATCAGCAAGCATGATCTCAAGAATTCAAACACAATCATGGATATAACAGAAGAATACTAAATGCAACTAACTCATTTCTCATCAATTATCAGATAGGTATCAGTTCTCAATCATCTTCTCACTATGATTTAGGAATCACAGGAGTCAACCCCCAGGTTGTCACAACACTTGCTATCAAATAGCACATAGTCATCTAGTCATCATGACTTTGAATGAAGCAATGTATCCATATCATAATGTAAGTGTTCTCAATGAACAGAACATCATAACCCTTACCTGGCTATGATCACCTTTTATCATGGACCTGCATGGTTTACAATAAATAGAACATACATAGATAACAATATAAACACAATATCCAGAATCCCCTCATTCATATAATTCTAGGGTTTGGCATTCACCCACTCAAACCAGGTTATCACCCCTTCATGTTCACAAGGGATGGAGTTCCTTCATTATATATATCATTCATGAGGTTTCATACTCTGAGGTATAACCTAGAATTAGTCCTTCCATGTCATCTCTTCAAATTAGGGTTTACTATTCATTTACATGACATCCCTTCAAATTAGGGTTTATTGTATGCTTCATGGTGAATCGAGTTCATGGCATCATTTGTATGAGATTAGCATCCTTGATGTACTTAAATTAGGTTAAGATTCACCCATTATCATAATTAGGGTTGCCATGATCTCACATAGGTGGATCATACCCTAATTGTGCACATTCATGTACATTGAAGGTACATTATTTGAATTTCAACTAGTTAAGGGACCTTCTCTCTCATCTTGACTAAGAGGTGATGATTATGTTACTCTAGATTAGGTTATAACAAGCTTCCATAGGTTACCTTGAGCCAAGTCATCATCATCATGGAATTAGGGTTTTGATTAATCAAGGTGTCACTTGCTTGAACCCATCAAGGGCACATTGGTAAATGCACCACCATCTCTCATCATGGTTCAATCTATTAGTCACTTAGATCCTTAATATTTTAGGGTACAATTAGGGTTTGAATTAGACCACCATTGGACCAATTACACCTTCAAACCATTAAGAAAAAATAGCCCCAACAACCTCCAAACGGTTTCACCTCACAACCTCCAAACGATCTTCAGACCGTTTGGGGGCATTGACCATTTTGAACAAGGTTGACCACCAAACCGTTTGGACACCAAGACCGCATGGTCACCAAGACCGCATGGATGTGTTGACCGTTTGGATGGGTTGACTTTGAAACCGTTTGAAATGAAACGACCTTGAGATCGTTTGGATCCAAACAACCTTGAGGTCGTTTGAGCCCAAACGGTCTTGAGATCGTTTGGCCCCAAACGATCTTGAGACCGTTTGGCCCCAAACGATCTTGAGACCCTTTGATCCCAAAAGGTCTTGTAACCGTTTGGATCCAAACGGTCTTGAGACCGTTTGGTCCAAATGGGCTCAAAACCGCATGGACCTCCAAAGTGTCTCCAAGGTTATAATCAATTAGGGTTTCTCATGTTGAAGCCTCCGATTGGCCACATCCTTGCTAATCACTTATCAATTGAGTTAAATTTCAAAAAAAAAATTATCAATTGAGTTAATTAGGGTTACCCTCAACTAATTGGACATCCAATTGACCCTCAATTGCTAACCAATTGGGGTTGAAACCGATTGAATTATGTTTTATCAACAATTAACCTTCAACATTGATAATTAGGGTTTCAATTGAAGTTGAACCTATCAATTGGCACTCAATTGGGCCCCAACTTGGCCCAAACGGTCTTGAGACCGTCTGGACACCCTCCAAACGGTCTTGAGACCGTTTTCCCAAAGTTGGACCAAAATTGTAAAGAGGCGAGATCACCTCTTTACTAAAATTTAAAGGAAATACAAACATCCACAATTTTAACAAAAATTTAGACTTTGAGGATGATTGCATAATATTCCAAATAAATAAGCATGATTCCAGATACATAATAAAATGTAAATAGAAGCGGAAAGAAAGAAATAATAAGCCTTCTAATTGCTTTATTGTTTATTACATGATTGGTTTCTAAAAGAAAAGATAAGATAGATAAGAGGATCTAGCTATAGCAACCTACCCATCCTTCTTGACAAGCTAACGATCACAGCAGAGGAATCTTTCTTCAAGCCCTTCCTTCACCTTGCTCAGCACCAACACCTGGGTGGTTGGGAAGACACCCAGCAAGAGGGAAAAACAAAGAAAGTATGTGTTACAAGAATATTCTAACAATGTCTAAGAAAATTTTAACAAGTAAATTAGGCTAGATATTGGGTGTAAGAAGATATCAAAGAGTATGAGGTTTTCATAAGAGAACTTTCCATTAACAAAATAAATAAAGGTTTTAGCATGTCAATTAATATGTCTACCTAACTAAGTAGGGTTGAGGCACCTATCGGACCTCTAACCTTAGGTGAGGGAAGAATTAAAAACATTTCCAATCACCTACAATTTTTAATGGGGAGAATAATAAACATTCCCCTAGTGCGATTTTATACATGCCCTCTATGGGTGGTTGTACATAAGTACCACTACTTACAAATTAAACAGAACATTTAATTTCATGCTAACAAAAAGATTTATGGCAAGGATAAGCAAAAGAATATATAACATGGCACTGGGGTATGAATACCCAAATAAGAGAATACTACATCTACTTTTGAGGCAATTAAGCAATTTAGGCTTTCAAGATTCAAAGGTTTAGATCAAGTTAAACCTCATAAGGAAATATAGGTAATGGATTAATGATTTCCCAACTGATAGGTAGATGCACAATGAAAACACATACAAAACACATACTTTAGCCTCAGGTGTTCTAGAATTCCCTTTTCAACTCTTCACACGAATTATAAACCCAATTTCCCTAATACATCATTATATTCATAAATTAGAATTACACACATTCACTTAAAAGATTGAAAACCCTAATTCACTAACTTTTTGCGCAAACCTTCGATTCAGACTTCAAAAACCTCATAACAATCTTAGTTAGGTTTTCCTGATCAAAATAACATGTAATATTGTATATTTTGGAAATATGGATTCTTAGGGTTAATTTTAGTGATTTTAAGATAATTAAATCGATTTTAAAAACACATTTTCACAAACCTCAAAACCAGATCTCAAAAACATTTTTATTAGATAGATCTCGTTTTCCTGATTTCAAAACACTATTTATTTTTAATTTTTGACCAACAGATTAATTTATAGAAAATAATTTGTCTCGACCAATCACAGCCTACCACGTAGGCAAGGCCGGATGGCCGAGCGGTGGCGAGCGCTCGACAACGGCGACCCACGCCCCGTGGTCGATCGCTACCAGCCGCGCGGTGTGGTCAGGCGGACGAAGAAAAGATGAGAAAACCCTCGCGCGAAAACTCAAGAGAAGAAAACGACCAGGGGCAAAACGGTAAAAAGACAGGCGTCGTCTTCCTCCCGTCGCCCGAGCAACGCGAGCAGCTTGCTCGGCCCAATTTGGGCAAATCCGCAATACGCGACCAAACTCGACAATCAGGTACTCGAAAGAAAGGGAAAAGAACGATGAATCTAATGGTACCTTCAATTCGAAACGAGGTCGACTGAGACGAGCACGAGAGGCGCCGCAAGCCAGGGGTCTTCGGCGGCCTGTTGGGGGTTGGTTCTTCCACGAAACTTCAGATTTAGAACATGAACGAGTTGCTAAGGTGATGGAGGTCGCTGGGGTTGCATTATTTATAGGCAAGGAATCCTAAACTAGGACGTAGGTAGGAGCAAAGTAAGGAAGTCGGAGACCGAGTTAGGCGTTTCTCGAAAACACATCTAATCCCAAACTTTTTGGGATAATTCGATACGGAAAATCGCAAGGAGTCCAACGAAACTTATTTGTGCGAAAATCATCGAGTAAATCTCGAGATATGTCGATTTTAAAAAAATAAAAACGAGGACCTGTTTCCTTGTCCGGCTAGAGGTGGAAGACGATCGCGGATCGTCCGATCGATGGACCCGAGTCCATCAAGGATTTTGAGCCGTCCGATCTCGCATTAGATTAGGAAAATAACCCTTAGCAAAAGTCGATTAAATCTATTATATTTTTAAATATTTTTCTCTCTCTTCTTTTGGAGGCTCAAACGTTGTCCAAAAATTATGAAATTTTATATCCTGACTTATTTCAACGCGTAGAATCCAAATATGGAGTTAGTTTTGAATTTTGAGAAAGTTTGATAGGTGAAATAATTAATATATCATTTTCTCTTTCCTCCTTCAAAAGAGGTGATCACATTATCTAAAATTAGTGTAACTTCACCCATAAGTCTTCTTAAAGGTTTGGAACACGATTTTGCAATTATATTCACAAGTTGAAATTATCTTTATATTTATTAAATAAATAGAACATTCTACACACTTTCTCTCTCTCTTATTTTACTCATTATTCATATATTATCCAAATTAGTTGCAAATTTGCACAGAGGCTTATTTTTATGTTTAGAATACGAATTTGGAATTATTTTCCTGATTTGAGAACATTAAGTATTTTATTTCTCTTTCTTGGCATATTTCCTATATTCTTTTGATAATGTTATTAATATTTATAAATAGGTTCCATTTTAAATGATACTTGGCCCTTAAGTTACTTTTTGCTCAAGGAAACGAATTTAACTATCAAATTATCATGATGGTTCCAGATTATAATATTTGTTGCAAAAATCTTTCTAATTATCTTCTTTACCCATAAATTCTCATATTTCCTTTAATTATTATCTTCTTCCTTATATAAAATTCGGATTTTCTTCTTATCTCTCATATTCTAGGAAATGATAGAAAGTTCTAGGACGAATTATTTTATCCCTTTTTATTTCTTAATGTGAAATTACATTTTAGACCCATTATCTAATTCTAACTGAGGTATTTGTGCATGCAACCTTGTAATATGAATATATGGGAAACATTTATCCAATAACCATCTTAATTTCCTTTAAATCAAAACCAAAGACAAATGGAACAAAAATGAAGGACAAAACTTATAGAAAAGAGTACAAAGAGGTACATAGGAGATTTTAGGATGTTACAACACTCCACCCCTTAAAAAGGATTTCGTCCCCGAAATCTCATACAAAGAGGGAAGGGTGAGTACGTAACATCTCATCTCTCAACTCCCATGTGGTTTCTTCTAAACCATGGTATCTCCACAAAACCTTCACTAACTCTATCTCCTTACTCTTCAGCTACTTTTCTCGGGAGTCAAGGATCTTCACATGTAGTTTTTCATAAGTCAGATTCTCATTAATCTCCACAGGTTCAATGGTGAGCACATGACGCGGATCCTTAACGTACTTCCTCAATACAGAAACATTGAACACATTGTGAATCTTATTATAAGCAGGAGACAAAGCTAGACGATATGCACAATCCCCCACTTATATCTAAGATCTCAAATGGTCCAACATAGCGAGGACTCAACTTGCCTTTTACTTTAGATCTTGCAATAGAACGTATAGGCTTGACCTTCAGAAAAGCATAGTCTCCCACTAAGAAGCTTACATCAGACCTCTTTTTATCAGCATACATCTTCTGTCTGTCTTGAGCAGCTTTCATCCGTTTCTTTATCAACTGTACCTTCTCCAGCATCATCTACATGTCATCAGTCTTCACTAGGGAACGTTCACCAACATCATCCACGTGCAAAGGTGAACGACAAGGTCTACCATAGAGAGCTTTAAAAGGTGGCATACCAATACTGGATTGGTAGCTATTGTTGTAAGCGAACTCTGCTAATGGTAGATATCGATCCCAGGCACCACCCCAATCCATCACACAAGCACGTAGCAAGTCCTCCAGAATCTGAACTGTTCTCTCGGACTGACCATCAGTTTGTGGGTGGTAAGCAGTGCTGAAATGCAGATCAGTACCCATCTCTTCCTGAATCTGACCCCATAAGCGAGAAGTGAATTTTGGGTCTCGATCAGAAACTATCACAACAAGGACACCATGCAGACGAACTATCCACTCCACATACAACTGAGCCATCTCAGCAACTTTATACGTGGTTTTGAAAGGCAAGAAATGAGCAAATTTTGTAAGCCGATCAATCACCACCCAAACAACATCATAACCTTTCTTGGACTTGGGGAAACCGGTAACAAAGTCCATTGTGATCTTCTCCCACTTCCATTCTGGAATCTCAAGAGGATGAAGAAGACCACCGGGTCGTTGATGTTCAATCTTGACTTGCTGACATGTCAAGCACTTTGCTACAAACAGAGCTATATCATTCTTCATGTTCTTCCACCAGAAGCTTCGCTGTAAGTCCTTGTACATCTTGGTTGTGCCAGGGTGAATAGTGTACTTGGAACCATGAGCTTCACTCAGAACCTTCTATCTCAGATCACCAACATTGGGTATCCACAACCTTTGTCTGAAGCGGATATCACCATCCACTCTGACAGAGAAGTCAGATTGTGGCTTCTCAGATAAAGCTTTCAACTCTTCAAGCTCATAAATCTCCAACTGTGCAGACACGACTTCTGAGATCCATGTTGGTGTAACAGTCAAACTTGCCATGTGAACACACAACTTATCTTCATCCACTGAATCAACAGGCTGAGGTCCCCAACTGGCCACATGCTCAAGGTTTTCCCACACATAACATCTCAGAGCAGCACAAACAACATCCTTCTTGCGACTTAAAGCATCACCTACGACATTTGCTTTACTAGGATGATAGGTGATGGTGCAGTTGTAATCTTTAAGATATTCCATCCACCTACGTTGTCGCAAGTTCAGATCCTTCTGAGTCAACAGATATCTCAAACTCTTGTGATCAGAAAAGACTTCAAACTTTTCACCATAGAGGTAGTGTCGCCAGATCTTCAAAGCATGAACTATGGCAGCTAGCTCCAAATCATGCGTAGGCCAATTAGCCTCATTAGGTTTCAACTTTCGAGAAGCATAGGCGATCACCTTTCGGTCTTGCATCAGAACAGACCCTAAGCCTTGTCGGGATGCGTCGGTATAGATGACATAGGGTATACCCTCAAAAGGCAAAGCAAGCACGGGAGCAGAAGTCAGACTCATCTTCAACTTCTGAAAACGGTCCTCACATTCAGGGGTCCATGAGAACTTGACCTCCTTCCGAGTCAGCTTGGTCAAATGTAAGGCCAATTCAGAAAACCCTTTGATAAACTTCCGATAGTAACTGATGCGATGATTTTGAGTCGCATTTATAGACCTATTTCATATGTGTTTTGTGCTCTAATTACTCATTTTCATGGATAATATTGCATAATTCACTTAATTTGGTCTCTGCCATCATATTATATCAAATCCCCTTTGTTTTACTATTTTGAGCATCATTTATCATCTTATTATAAATTGTGTGGATTTACTTGGTCTTGTTGTGAAATTTGAGGAAAAACAAGTATCTGCTTCCGTCGATACTATCCACGGAAGTCGATACCATCGACCAAGCCACATGTTGCCAGCCGAGAAGAGAAATACAGAGTCGATACCAGTGACGCCCAAGTCGATGGTATCAAGATCACCACAGGCGCTCAGAATAAAAGAAAGGAAAGCTGCCGCTAATCCGCTAGGTCGATACCATCGACCCGCGTCGATGGTATCGACGCCGGCAGATATGCGTTAGATCTGTTTTGATCTCGATCGGACGACTGTTATTATTTGACGACCTAATTAGGGACTTATACCTAATGACGGCTGCCCATACGAGATCATCATCTCATTTTGGATTGCACGAGTGCCGAGGAGGAGAGAAAGGAGAACGGAGGTCGAGAAGCTCATCCCGGGTGATTCGGACGCTGTCAAAGATGATTTCCACCACCGATAGGCGGGGAAGCTCGTGTTCTATGCCAAGGATCCACCGGTTCTTCTCCGTTCGGGGGTTTTCCCATTTATTTCCCGTTTTTCTTATGAATTCCCCAATTTCTACCATGTATTCGTGTGAGATGAACATGAGAGGATAAAACCCTCAATCTTTAGGACCGGGAGTAGCCCGGGAATGCATTGTATGACATTTTTATATCAATAATTCATATTTTTCTCTCAAATCCGTGGTATAGATTCGTTTTCTCCATTTCTATTGTTATGCTTGATCACCGTAATAATAACTTAATACCCTTAATCACTTCGACAGAAGGATTAACGGTTGAAAAGAGACGAATTCTACATTAATTAATAAAACCCTTGACAAAGGAGTTGTAAAATTAATGGTGGGAACTGAGGGACCGTTCTTAATGCGCTTAGTTTAGGGGAATGATTACTACGACGGTGGAATCAACCTAAACCTAAGTAGTGAATTACACCACGACAGTGGGTAATTCTCATTTCAGGCCACTACCCAGATAGAGAGAGAAGTGTGAGGAATTATATGAAACTTAATACAATGTTGACCCGCGGTGAAACCACCATCCTAAAGATATCCTTTTGAATTGATTAAATTAACCTTTAATCGATTGTTTTCTTTGTTTAATTTTTATTTTCTTTGTTAATTTGAACAACAAAACCCTACTTTGTTAATCGGTCTAGCTGATTGCGATTAGTTAGTAAAAGTCTCCAATAATTCATGTATCCCTGAGATCGACTCGGGCCTCACAAGGCCTATATTACTCGACGCGTATACTTGTGTTTAAGTGCGTAGTAAAATACACGTCAAGTTTTTGGCGCTGTTGCCGGGGATACGGCGAATTATTGGCACTTTGAGTGCTAAGAGTGGCCACTCTAGGCCACATTTATTTATTTTAAAACAATTTCAAAATTCCTTTATTTCTCTATAATTGTGTTGACTCGTTCAAAGCATTGTATTGAACCCCCATTTCCATATTTCAGGTACTTTGCATGGTGCACACACGTAGTCGAGACTACGTGAATCGCACACCTGAGGTTCCATCTGCGGGACCAGAGGATGAAGACTACTACGAGGAGGAACACCAAAGTGATATAAATTCAAAATCTGAGCAAGAACAAGCAGAAGAAATGGATGAAGCACATACAATTTGGGAGAAGATCAAGGCGTCTTCTTCCTCAGCATCAAAGGGGCCCATAAAGAAGCAGGCGATCAACATACCGACATACAAGATCGACCCGGCACTGATTAACTTGGTCAAATCTAACGCATTTCACGGGCTGAAAAATGAAGATCCAGTGGCACACATTAGTCAGTTTGTTGAAAATTGCAATATGGTGAAGATCGACAGGTTCCCACAAGATGCGTTGTATCTCAAGTTGTTCCCAAGTTTATTGGCAGGAGCAGCGCGAGAGTGGCTTCATAACCTCGACGACGAGTTTGTTGAATCATGGGATCACATGGTAGAGGTTTCCTTCGAGAGGTTCTTCCCTCCTGAGAAGACCAATGATATGATCAGGAAGATTCACAATTTCACCCAACAGGTAGGTGAAACTTATTCTGAGACTTGGGAGCGATTCCAGGTCATGTTGAGGAGATGTCCACGTCATGGATTGGACAAGGAAACCCAAGTGAAGATCTTTTATTTTGCTCTCTCCGAGCATGATAGAAGCAACCTAGACTCGGCTGGTTCCAGATTTTTCTTGAACAACACCGATACAAGATGTTGGGAAATACTAAAGAACATGGCTAGGAAGCAGTCATGGGGCGACAGAGGAGCAGTGGAATGGATCAAGGCTGCCGGCGAATCCAGAATAGTTAGGGAGCTGAACGACAAGCTAAATCTCCTAGCCAAGAAGCTGCTAACTAAGGAGGATGCATCTGAGGATGAGGAAGCCCAAGTAAAGTTCATGCAACAACAGGGCTATAGAAACAATGACTATTCATGGAGAAAGGATAAAAAGTTTTCATGGAAGGATCCGAATATTTTTTTGCAGGATCCAGATGCTAAGCCACAGCAGAAAGACGAGGACAAGAACACTGAGTTACTAAGTCAAATGGCCCGGCAAAACCAAGAGATGATGGCCATGTTTGGAAAACAACTGCAATCTCAAGGTGATATTCTAACCAAATTTGGGCAGACGCTGCAAAGCCATGGAGCGCAAATGCGGGCATTGGAGACCACCGTGGCTCAGATTTCAAGTGAAGTGGTGGCCATCAAGCACGCCAATCAACAGAAACCAGCCGAGAATGCAAATGTGGCCCAAGCACACCATCAGGTCAAGTACATGTCTGTGGTGAGCAATGAAGAGGAATCTCAAGTGCAAGAAGCTGCAGAAGAAAGAAAATTGACTTTCAATGTGAATGCAACACCGACAATACCATATCCACGCACGTACTATGGATTGCCGGGTGGAAACCATTTCTTCAGGAAATCACAAAGAGTTGTGAATATTATATCTCCATGTAAATAAGATGATGAAGAGCAGGTTGTTTGTGCATGTGCAGAGACAGAAAGTGTGAAAGAGAATCCACAACAAGATGTTACCATTGATGATATCTCGTCAAGGCCCACGTCCGAGGGAGTGATTGAAGCAAGCTTAGGGGAGGTACCCCCGAAAAGCTCTCATGTGCCACCTCACAGGCGTGTTGATGCAGTTGATGTCTTAGATCCGGTTAATTCTAAGTCAAAGAAAGAGCATCGTCACTTTAAGAAATTTCTGGAGATATTCTGAAGACTCCACATCAATATTCCATTAGTGGAGATGATTGAGAAAGTGCCCACCTATGGGAGGTTCATCAAGGAGATCATCAATAAGAAGAGACGGATAATAGAAGATGAAATTTATTGGATGAATGAGACAGCGAGCTCTATGATTCACGGGAGTTAACCAAAGAAGAGAAAAGACCCAGGAGGTTTTTACATTCCGTGTTCAATCGGTGGTCAACATTTCCCAAAAGCGCAATGTGATTCTGGCGCGAGCATAAATCTCATGCCTTTGGCTACTTTTCATAAGCTAGGGTTAAAAGAGATCAAGAAGTTGGATGCAACAATTGAATTGGCGGATGGGTCTACTGTGAGACCCTATGGAGTATGTGAAGATGTCCTCGTCAAAGTGGACAGATTCATATTCCCAGTGGATTTCGTTGTTATGGATATGCCGCCACTCCAAAGCTGTGAAATTCTCCTTGGAAGACTGTTTCAAGCAACGACAGATGTCGTGACTGCCTTAGGGAGAGGTACTCTGTCTTTGGGCATTGGAGGAGATCGTGTTGAATTTAAATTACCGGATGATCCTCTAAGTTCAGTTCCCAAGGTGAAAAGATGATGATTGTCACAACGTCTAGCCTAAGACGCTAAAGCAGGGCGCTAGTTGGGAGGCAACCCAACCATTGGTATTTTAGGATAGTTTAATTTTAGTCATAGATTGCTTTTATTTCGTTTAGATTTTAGTTTAAAAAAGGTACCTTGATCCGTTTATTAAATGTGCAGGAACAGGCAGGGTCGATACCATTGACACACTGGTCGATGGTATCGACATGGGTTCAGGTTGACACCAGCAAAAATCGCACTGCGTCGATACTATCGACACCCCCGTCGATGGTATCGACATGGTCACAGACAGGTCGCAATAAAAGTGTCGATGGTATCAACACCCCAGTCGATACCATCGAGATCTCTGGAGATATTCAGACGAATTTTTCTCAGTCAACTCGATACCATCGACGGCCTCGTCGATGGTATCAACATCATCACAGGTTGAATGCAACAAAATGGCAGCGTCGCAATAAAAGAAAGTCGATACCATCGACATCCGTCGATGGTATCGACGGACATGTCACCGATCCGCACATAGACATCGACGACGATCGCAACAGCCACGTCAGCGATCCGGGTGCTGCGTCGATACCATCGACTTCTGTCGATGGTATCGACCCGCCAGCAATCTGGGTTTTTCGATCCAGCAAACATCAGCTGTCGATACTCGCGAAGGAGGCGGCTACCTGCGAGACTTGTCGATACCATCGACCCGCGTCGATGGTATCGACGGGTCAACAGGGGCGCCGATCAAGCCTATTTAAGGGGACTTGCAACGTCATTTGACGTCACACCTTCAGAGCAAGTATCTTCCTTTGCGCCGAGCACTCCCCCGAGCCCTCCAAGACTGCCGAGAAGCGTCATCGAGCGAAGATCTTCACTGAGCGGAGAATTTCTCTCCATCTTCACCGAGCTCTTTTCTCCTAATCCCATCTTCTCGCAACCATGGTGCACGTCGCCAGAGCGTCATCATCGAGCGCATACCCTATGGAGATCGAGGACTTCATTCCTCCCCCAACCGCTTCCATCTCTCGTCAACGCCTGATTCATGCCAACATGGAGGCAAGGAAGGTCTACGAGGAGATAATGAAGCGAAAGTTCGAGCCCAGCCGGTATGTGGACTGGGGCATGATCCAGGAGTTGGGGTTCGAGGCCAACTTGGCCTACGTGTTGGCCGGGCAAGCGCGGCACACCGGTCGCCTTTACGAGTAGATTGAATGTCATGCGGATGGGCAGCCATTTTTTGGTGAATGGCCCACATACAAGGAACTGGTGGCTGAGTTCATGGCGTCTCTTGACATCTGCGTCGTACCAAATGACGTGGTACCATCGGACCAGGCGTGGATCAAGGGAAGGGTGTCCTTCCGACTCTTCAACAACATTTACAACATCATGTTGAAGCAGTTCAATGACATCTTCAACTGGAACCATGGCCGTAATGATCACCGACGCCCCGAAGCCCACACCGACTACGACAAAATCTTCGCCGAGCTAGTTACAGTGCCGACAGGGAAGACCGTGAGCTACGACAATGCAGCGGTAGCAGATTTCGAGCACCCGTTTGTCCGGGTCCTGCATAGGATGTTGAGCTTGACTTTCTTCGCTCGAAGCGATCTTGCTTTGAGCAAGTTTCAGGAGAGTGACCTGTTCTTTCTCTACGCACTCCTGAAACGTCAAGAGTGCAACTGGGGGGGGGGGCGTTCTGGCTACAGCGTGTCCTGGCGGTGAAAAGGAGTACAAGGAGGGCTCCAATCCATTTTGGTGGTCTTTTCACCAGGTTGGCATCTTACTTGGGGCTGAACTTTCAGTCCATGACTCCGATTTCTATGCGGAGTAAGGTGAACGTGCAACACTTGCACCGTTCAAACCTCATTCTTCTCCGGGACGGGTTAGCGTACGCTCATTGCCACGTCAACCAAGCTTATCAGGAGGCATCACTACCGGACGACGTCTTCAACATTGAGGGCAAGCAGCATTTCAGATGGCCAATCATAGCCATCGAGTCCTCCGAAGAAGAAGGCGGAGGTGAAGACCAAGAAGGCGAGGCCGAGGAGGAAGAGGAGTCTTTCACACCTCTTAGAGCACGTGTGGCATCACGGAATCGTCCTAGGATGCATCAGGGTGCATCTTCATCATCTCAGCCCCCGCCGCCATCACCACAGCAAGAGCAGCTAGCTGCGGATCCCTACTCCATGCAAGGGATGTACACCATGCTGCAGGACATCCAGCAGACTCAGCAGCAACATATGTCTATGTATACCGGCATTCATGAGACTACGAGCCGACTAATTGAAAATCAATGGGCTATGTTCAAGAACGAGCGGCTCATCCTTGCCAACCAAGAGCAAATGCACAACCGGTTGTAGCGGATAGAGACGCAACAGGAGCCCTTCTTCGACCATTACTGGAGTCAAGACTACTTTGGAGGCTATCCACAGCCTCCGCCGAGGACCCAATATGATCCAAGCTTCCAGGGGGAGTACCCATCTTGGGATCCTACGGCACCACAATACCCACCACCGCCTCCGCAGGATTGATCAGGGTATCACTGTTCCACCCTTAAGTTGGTTTTTGACTATGAGGCCATAGTCGAATTCAAGCTTAGGGGGGTGGCTGGAACAGCTCTATCTTTTATCTTTTCTTTAGTTGTTTTTAGTTTGCTTTGTTAATTGTTCTTGCAATTTTAGTTTGTTTAGGATCCACATCTATCTAGTGTAACCGTGGATGTCTTAAAAATTGTCATCTCGTGGTTTTCATGGGAAATTTAAGGGAATTTAAAAATTTCCGTGTCTTTTGGATAGCTTAACTTGGTTGTCCTTGGGGAACTTGTCCTATGAAAATGATTGATTAGGTCAACTTTGAAGTAATATGTCACACCCACACCCCCATTGACTCATGAAAAGTGGATAGTAACATTTGTTTGAGCCTAACCTAATCAAATGGTAATGAGACTTTAATCGGATGTAAGAGAAAGAACCCTTTGAACTACTACACATGTCAGTAAGGAGGGACACATAATATTCTTCTAAGGTTCAGTCACTTAATCTTGTGATCATTCCACTTCATTTTTCCATAATCCACCCAAGAATTGGAAGTAAAGTACAGTTTTAACTTCTTTTGCGTGCATAGCATTTAGATAGGATTTGCATTGTTATTTTCTATACCTTTGCATAAAAGACGAAAATGTATAGTGATTCATGCACATTACCTTTAGGTGCATGTCATGTAGTTGCACTCATTACTTTCATGATTTTCATGCATAAGTACACCATGTACCTCAGTTTGTCTTCAAAAGTGATCTAAATTGTTCCATACCCTCGAAATAGTACAAAGATTTCCAATCATGAAGAAAATCGCCTAACACATGTATCTCTAAGCAATTATGGATATGTGGGCTAAGAGAAAAAGAAAAAAATCTAAAAATCTGAAAAAAAAAATTGAAAAAAGAAAAAAAAAGAATTTAGAAGGAAATGGAATAAGAGGGAGAAAGGAACATGATATCACTTGCATAACAAGGAAATTGAGTACATGATGTGGCTTAATTAGATTTCTATCTCTTTTTGAGGTGGAAGGCTAGTGCATGCATCATTCCACCCAATTATAGGCATTAGGGCATTTTTAATGTGCATTTACATCATTTAGGGCATTTTGTTTTATGCAATTTGAAACTGTGTAATACTTCCAAATTCTTCCATGAACCACCCATTCCATCCACCCGTTGCTCGGATTGGTAGGCCACCGTGATTTTCTCCTCACTCATGTTTATCAGGAGAACTGCTTCCATGTAGATGGTAGTTAGGGCGAGCAACGTAGTGTAGGCAATCACAAGATGCACCAGTGCTAAATCGGCGAATTTTATTATGTTAACTGCCTTATGTGATAGTGTTCATCGGTTTGAAGGATAATTTATTTTATTGATGATTATTGTCGCCTGTAGGGTAATTACTGTTTTGTGATTAGGAAAGGCCGGTTTGAGAACGTCCAGTGGGAGTCATGTGTGATGTAGGTTGATGTGTTGATTGTTAGTTGACATCTGCAATTCTATTCTAAGGATTAGTTGCTCGAGGGCGAGCAATGTTTAAGCTTAGGGGAGTTTGATGTGATGATTTTGAGTCGCATTTATAGACCTATTTCATATGTGTTTTGTGCTCTAATTACTCATTTTCATGGATAATATTGCATAATTCACTTAATTTGGTCTTTGCCATCATATTATATCAAATCCCCTTTGTTTTATTATTTTGAGCATCATTTATCATCTTATTATAAATTGTGTGGATTTACTTGGTCTTGTTATGAAATTTCAGGAAAAACAAGTATCTGCTTCCGTCGATACCATCGACGGAAGTCGATACCATCAACCAAGCCACAGGTTGCCAGCCGAGAATAGCAATACAGAGTCGATACCATCGACGCCCAAGTCGATGGTATCGAGATCACCATAGGCGCTCAGAATAAAAGAAAGGAAAGCTGCCACTAATCCGCTAGGTCGATACCATCGACCCGCGTCGATGGTATCGACGCCGGCAGATATGCCTTGGATCTGTTTTGATCTCGATCGGACGACTATTATTACTTGACGACCTAATTAGGGACTTATACCTAATGATGGCCGCCCAGACGAGATCATCATCTCATTTTGGATTGCACGAGTGCTGAGGAGGAGAGAAAGGAGAACGGAGGCCGAGAAGCGCATCCCGGGTGATTCGGACGCTGTCGAAGATGATTTCCACCACCGACAGGCGGGGAAGCTCGTGTTCTACGCCAAGGATCCACCGGTTCTTCTCCGTTCAGGGGTTTTCCCATTTATTTCCCATTTTTATTATGAATTCCCCAATTTCTACCATGTATTCGTGTGAGATGAACATGAGAGGCTAAAACCCTCAATCTTTAGGACCGGGAGTAGCCCGGGAATGCATTGTATGACATTTTTATATCAATAATTCATATTTTTCTCTCAAATCCGTGGTATAGATTCATTTTATCCATTTCTATTGTTATGCTTGATCACCATAATAAAAACTTAATACCCTTAATCATTTTGACAGAAGGATTAACGGTTGAAAAGAGATGAATTCTACATCAATTAATAAAACCCTTGACAAAGGAGTTGTAAAATTAATGGTGGGAACTGAGGGACCGTTCTTAATGCGCTTAGTTTAGGGGAATGATTACTACGACGGTGGAATCAACCTAAACCTAAGTAGTGAATTACACCACGACAGTGGGTAATTCTCATTTCAGGCCACTACCCGGATAGAGAGAGAAGTGTGAGGAATTATATGAAACTTAATACAATGTTGACCCACGGTGAAACCGCCATCCTAAAGATATCCTTTTGAATTGATTAAATTAACCTTTAATCGATTGTTTTCTTTGTTTGATTTTTATTTTCTTTGTTAATTTGAACAACAAAACCCTACTTTGTTAATCGGTCTAGCTGATTGTGATTAGTTAGTAAAAGTCTCCAATAATTCACGTATCCCTGAGTTCGACTCGGGCCTCACAAGGCCTATATTACTCGACGCGTATACTTGCGTTTAAGCGCGTAGTAAAATACACGTCAGTAACCAGCTAGACCAAGGAAACTACAGATTTCTGACAGGTTTTTCGGAGCATTCCACTTTGTCACAGCTTCTACCTTTGCAGGATCAACAACTATATGGCCGACAGAAATCACTTGACCAAGAAACATCACTTCCTTTATCCAGAACTCACATTTTGAGAATTTTACATACAATTGATTTTCTCGCAATGTGTAGAGTACAATCCGCAGGTGCTCGCGATGTTGTTCCAACGTCTCGGAATAAACCAAAACTTCATCAATAAACACCACTACAAACTTGTTGAGGTATGGGTGGAATACTCGGTTCATCAAGTCCATGAACACAGTAGGGGCATTCGTCAAACCAAAAGGCATGACCATAAATTCATAATGCCCATAGCGAGTTCTGAACGCTGTCTTCAAAACATCATCACCCTTCACACACATCTGGTAGTAGCCACTTCGCAGATCCATTTTGGAGAACATGGTGGCTGACTTCAGCTGATCGAATAGGTCATCGATGCGCGGAAACGGATAACGATTCTTCACTGTCACCTGGTTGAGCATGCGGTAGTCCATACACATCCGCAAAGAGCCATCTTTCTTCTTCACGAACAGGACATGAGCTCCCCAAGGGGAAACACTAGGGCGAATGAAGCCCATGTCGAGAAGCTCTTCAAGCTGTTTCTTCAACTCAACCAGTTCAGCAGGAGCCAAACGGTAAGGTGGCTTCGATATCAGTGAAGTTCCAGGTATGAGCTCGATGGAAAATTCCACCTCGCGAGTTGGTGGCAACCCGGGTAACTCCTCAGGAAATACATCTGGGAAGTCCTTCACCACATCAACATGTTCTAGAGCAGGAGGTGTAGCATCGAGAACTATGGAGGCTAGAAAGCTCTACACCCTTGCGAGACGAGTTTTGCAACTTTGATGGCAGAGATGACGAACTCTCACTCTTCTCACTTCTTGCCCTTGACACACACTCTTCCTTCATCAGGATGAAACAGACTAACCTTGGATTCCTCACAGAACAAAACTGCTTTATACTTCTTTAACCAATCAATACCCAGGATGATGTCAAAGACGGTCATATCAAGCAAGACAAAAACTGTGGGAAACATTATTCCGGATATACATAGGTTCAAGGTAGGAGTTTGGAGGTACGAGGAGCATATTTTACCACTAGGAGTTTTTACATCTAACACATGATCCATAAACTCAGATTCGATTTCAAGTATAGAGGCAAACTGACTAGATATGAAGGTATTGGAGGAACCAGAATCAAACATGGCTTTTAAGGGATGCATATTGAGGTGTAGTGTACCTTCAATCACTTCATTGCCTTCACCAACTTCTTTAGCATTGAGAGTAAACACTCTCCCATTCCGCCTCTCAGCTGGCGGACGCCTCGGGTTCTGGTTGTTGTTGTTATTGTTGTTGTTCTGCGGTGGCGGGTTCTGTCTCGGCTGTTGCGGCTGCGGAGCATTATTCTGCCCTTGCTGGAAACGGGGGCAGTTGGGTCGGATATGCCCAACCTGGCCACACTCATGACAAGTTGGTGGAGGGCGGTTGCCAATACGAGCAGGTGCATTGTTGGCAGGACATCTTCCAGGAGGATGGTAGAGATTGCATCTGTTGCAGCGATCACGTCCACGGTTCTCATGCTGGTTCGGATTCTTCCTTTTGTTGTTGTTGAAGCCACTGGAAGCTTGAAATCCCGGGTAAGACTCAATGGCGAGAGCCTTGTCCACCATCTGTTGAAATGTGAGTGGTAGTTGCGGAACGAGGCTTCGAACAACATGATAGTTCAGGCCTTCCAAGAACAAGGTCGCTCTTCTGTCAGCTCCAAGGTTGGTGGCGTAACGTTCTAACAGCAGAAATTTCTGAACGTAGTCGGCCACGCTCATTCTTCCTTGCTTCTGTACAACTTAGCCTCCTTCTTCCTCAGGATGGCAGGGCAGATGTATTTCTCTCTGAACAACTTCAGGAACTGGGTCCACTCCGTGGAGGAGGTGTCTCGAGTGCGGGCAACACCGTTCCACCAAACACGCACCGGTCCATCCAGCACGTACGTCGCGAACCGAACCTTCTGGTGAGGAGGGCATGCCATACCCTCGAAGGTCCGATCCAGGGCCAACACCCAGTCGTCAGCTTTGTCCACCATGTTAGGCTCACTCTCACCCCTGAAGTAGGGTGGCTGCATCTTGATGAAATCAGTGAGGATAAACTCCCTCGGCTTGGCGGCAACAACAACAATGGTGTTGAGTTGTTCCATCATGGTGGAGGACAACAACTGTTGCCGCATCGCCAGCTCTTGCTCAGGTGTGAAGGCGGGAACACCAGAAGATAGTTGGTTAACAACATGAGTCGCAGGAGTGTCGAGGTTGTCAATGTTGGACTCCTGGTTTGTGTTGTCAAACAAGTCACCTCTCCTGAAATTAGGGTTAACGTATTAAATTCTCAGGAGTAAAGAATCATAGATGAGAGGGAAAAGAAATAGAGATGAGAAAAAGGATAACTAGAATGCTATTGCCTAAAAGCATACTATTTCGGGAATTTCGTATCGGCGCAGGCCAGGCCGGATCATATGGGCACGGGAGTCCTCATATACCAAGCTAGTGGGTCGGAGGAAAATCTTGCCAGCCCCCATGCCCTGATCCTTTCTAGACACCCTTGCCTCAACTGCATGCCCTAATAGTCGCCTAAAGGCTCTGATACCATGCTGTAAAGAGGCGAGATCACCTCTTTACTAAAATTTAAAGGAAATACAAACATCCACAATTTTAACAAAAATTAGACTTTGAGGATGATTGCATAATATTCCAAATAAATAAGCATGATTCTAGATACATAATAAAATGTCAATAGCAGTGGAAAGAAAGAAATAATAAGCCTTCTAATGGTTTTATTGTTTATAACATGATTGGTTTCTGAAAGAAAAGATAAGATAGATAAGAGGATCTAGATATAGCAACCTAGCCATCCTTCTTGACAAGCTAACGATCACACCTGAGGAATCTTTCTTCAAGCCCTTCCTTCACCTTGCTCAGCACCAACACCTGGGTGGTTGGGAAGACACCCAACAAGAGGGAAAAACAAAGAAAGTATGTGTTACAAGAATATTCTAACAATGTCTAAGAAAATTTTAACAAGTAAATTAGGCTAGATATTTGGTGTAAGAAGATATCAAAGAGTATGGGGTTTTTATAAGAGAACTTGCCATTAACAAAATAAATAAAGGTTTTAGCATGTCAATTAATATGTCTACCTAACTAAGTAGGGTTGAGGCACCTACCGGACCTCTAACCTTAGGTGAGGGAAGAATTAAAAACATTTCCAATCACCTACAATTTTTAATGGGGAGAATAATAAACATTCCCCTAGGGCGATTTTATACATGCCCTCTATGGGTGGTTGTACATAAATACCACTACTTAAAAATTAAATAGAACATTTAATTTGATGCTAATAAAAAGATTTATGGCAAGGATAAGCAAAAGAATATATAACATGGCAGTGGGGTATGAATACCCAAACAAGAGAATACTACATCTACTTTTGAGGCAATTAAGCAATTTAGGCTTTCAAGATTCAAAGGTTTAGATCAAGCTAAACCTCATAAGGAAATATAGGTAATGGATTAATGATTTCCCAACTGATAGGTAGATGCACAATCAAAACACATACAAAACACATACTTTAGCCTCAAGTGTTCTAGAATTCCCTTTTCAACTCTTCACACGAATTGTAAACCCAATTTCCCTAATACATCATTATATTCATAAATTAGAATTACACACATTCACTTAAAAGATTGAAAACCCTAATTCACTAACTTTTTGCTCAAACCTTCGATTCGAACTTCAAAAACCTCATAACCATCTTAGTTAGGTTTTCCTGATCAAAATAACATGTAATATTGTATATTTTGGAAATATGGATTCTTAGGGTTAATTTTAGTGATTTTAAGATAATTAAATCGATTTTAAAAACACATTTTCGAAAACCTCAAAACCAGATCTCAAACACATTTTTATTAGATAGATTTCGTTTTCCTGATTTCAAAACACTATTTATTTTTATTTTTTGACCAATAGATTAATTTATAGAAAATAATTTGTCTCGACCAATCACAGCCTGCCACGTCGGCAAGGCCGGATGGCTGAGCGGTGGCGAGCGCTCGACAGCGGCGACCCGCGCCCCGCGGTCGCTCGCTACCAGCCGCGCGGTGCGGTCAGGAGGACGAAGAAAAGACGAGAAAACCCTCGCGCTAAAACTCAAGAGAAGAAAACGACCAGGGGCAAAACGGTAAAAAGACATGCGTCGTCTTCCTCCCCTCGCCCGAGCAACGCAAGCAGCTTGCTCGGCCCAATTTGGGCAAATCCGCAATACGCGACCAAACTCGACAATCAGGTACTCGAAAGAAAGGGAAAAGAACGACGAATCTAATGATACCTTCAATTCGAAACGAGGTCGACTGAGACGAGTACGAGAGGCGCCGCAAGCCAGGGGTCTTCGGCGGCCTGTAGGGGGTTGGTTCGTCCACGAAACTCCTAATTAAGATCACGAACGAGTTGCTAAGGTGATGGCGGTCGCTGGGGTTGCATTATTTATAGGCAAGGAACCCTAAACTAGGACGTAGGTAGGAGCAAAGTAAGAATGTCGGCGGCTGAGTTAGGCATTTCTCGAAAACACATCTAATCCCAAATTTTTGGGATAATTCGATACGGAAACTCGCAAGGAGTCCAACGAAACTGATTTGAGCGAAAATCATCGAGTAAATCTCGAGATATATCGATTTTAAAAAAACGAAAACAAGGACCTGTTTCCTTATCCAGCTAGAGGTGGAAGACGATCGTGGATCGTCCGATCAATGGACCCGAGTCCATCAAGGATTCCGAGCCGTACGATCTCGCATTAGATTAGGAAAATAACCCTTAGCAAAAGTCGATTAAATCTATTATATTTTTAAATGTTTTTCTCTCTCTTCGTTTGGAGGCTCAAACATTGTATCCTGACTTATTTCGACGCGTAGAATCCAAATATGGAGTTAGTTTTGCATTTTGAGAAAGTTTGATAGGTGAAATAATTAATATATCATTTTCTCTTTCCTCCTTCAAAAGAGGTGATAACATTATCTAAAATTAGTGTAACTTCACCCATAAGTCTTATTAAAGGTTTGGAACACGATTTTGCAATTATCTTCACAAGTTGAAATTATCTTTATATTTATTAAATAAACAGAACATTCTACACACTTTCTCTCTCTCCTATTTTACTCATTATTCATATATTATCCAAATTAGTTGCAAATTTGCACAGAGGCTTGTTTTTATGTTTAGAATACGAATTTGGAATTATTTTCCTGATTTGAGAACATTAAGTATTTTATTTCTCTTTATTGGCATATTTCCTATATTCTTTTGATAATGTTATTAATATTTATATTTAGGTTCTATTTTAAATGATACTTGGCCCTTAAGTTACTTTTTGCTCAAGGAAACGAATTTAACTATCAAATTATCATGATGGTTTCAGATTATAATATTTGTTGCAAAAATCTTTCTAATTATCTTCTTTACCCATAAATTCTCATATTTCCTTTAATTATTACATTTATCTTCTTCCTTATATAAAATTCGGATTTTCTTCTTATCTCTCATATTCTAGGAAATGCTAGAATGTTCTAGGACGAATTATTTTATCCCTTTTTATTTCTTAATGTGAAATTGCATTTAGACCCATTATCTAATTCTAACTGAGGTATTTGTGCATGCAACCTTGTAATATGAATATATGGGAAACATTTATCCAATAACCATCTTAATTTCCTTTAAATCAAAGCCAAGGACAAATGGAACAAAAACCAAGGATAAAACTTATAGAAAAGAGTACAAATAGGTACATAGGAGATTTTAGGATGTTACAAAAATCTAGGTCAGGTTGATGCACGTTGAACCCTAATTAGGTCTAAAACCAGCACTTTTGTTCAATTACTCAATCTACTGTGATTAGGTCATCCATTCATCAAATTGCCTTAACCCTAGACCTCCAAACGGTCTTGGGTTGTCACCAAACGGTCTTGAGACCGTTTGGATGAACCCCCAAATGGTCTTGAGACCGTTTGGGCCCTTCAACCCAAGGTTCACCAAAATCTATCCTTCAAATCAGCAATTCAATTGATTAGGGTTTAGAGGGTTGAAGTGCCTTCAACTTGAGATTGATTTGCAATTGGGCTTCAATATTTTGGGGTTATTTAATTCAGTGTGTGTACAACAGACCTCCAAACTATCTTCCCTTGGTCAACCCTACCAAACAGTCTTGGGACCGTTTGATTCCAAACGGTCTTGCAAGACCGCATGAAATCAAATGGTTGTGAGACCATTTGATTTCAAACGGTTTGCAAACCGTTTGGACCAAATGGTCCAAGGTCGTTTGGTAAAGTGACCTAGGTAATCACGCCCATTGTCTTCAACCTCAAGATAGGTCAGTTTTCTCCATGGATTTGCTTGCAAGAAGGTCAAGAAGTTTGAGGAAGAAGAAGAACTAGCTACTACTAACATGAACAAGTATATGCATTAAGAAAGCAAGAGGTTTAGAGATATAAACCCGCCTTAAGGACGTTCTTAGAGCTCCAAGAATCCAAGATCTCAAGTTGTTAATGGCACCTTGAGCTCCACAGATCGGCCAAAGACTTTTCTCCAAGGAAAGGTTGGGAAAGGTTGGCTAGAACAAGAAACATGAGTATGATGACCACAAAAACAACCCTAAGAACCACTTTCCTCCATGAAACTGAGCTAGAATATGGTCTATCTGTAACGACACATGCCATTATTAAGATAACAAGTGTCATTAACAATAATAAAACATGCATAAGCGATCATCACCAGCAAATTACTGAAAATCACTAAAAATTTAAAACTTTTTGCAAAGAGATCCTCATATAGGAAATCTTTTCTATCAAGAACCATTGTATAACATTTATATTCTAGTTCAAACGTACATAACATGTACCATCTCTTTTCAGAGACTACATCATCAACTGCCTTATAATCATCATATACAAACATTATACGAATCTTGGGGCATCAAGCCAAAACCTTAGATTGATGTATTAAAACACTGACTAAAAACTCTGAGGACCTGAGAGTACAGAGACGACACATAGGACTTTCTAACTACATAAATTGACAGGAAGTATCTCCACCTGATATCTTACTGTTGTCCAGGCTGTAGCTTTTCTTTTCCTGCAAAAGAGTATCTGCTTCTTTGTCTGCGTCCACCTAAAAATGTTGGATCCCACGGGGGTGAGACAATTGTAAATTGCCCCAACGGGAGATATAACTCTCTGCCAAAACATTGTTATTGCAGTTTAATGATATAAAACTAGGAAGAGGATAAGCACTTTAAAGCATTCTCGTCTTAAGGCATTGTAACTATTCATGATAGAACAATAGAACAACTATTCTCTTAATAAGGAATAGGAAAAACATGTATATCATTTATCCTCCATATTATACCATCACGTCAAACTTCTCTTGTGACACTCATTATCTTGATATGTCACCCATGAGACATTCTTGTTTCAACTTATTGGCTTTAGCCAATCTTCTAAATAGATTTTTGGTTATTTTGGACATGAGAGTGTATATCATCATGTCTTATTCAGGCATTGGTCTATACCAATCCTATATAAATATTTCAGACATTGGATTACACCAATCCTGTGCAACTACTACAAGCATTAGACTTATATTATTCATGTGTATCCATTCCAGGTATTGAACTATGTCAATCCTGGATAACCATTCCAGGTATTGATATATATCAATCCTGTGCAACCATTCCAGGTATTGATATATGTCAATCCTGTGCAACTATTCCAGGTATTGATCTATGTCAATCCTGTGCAACTATTCCAGGTATTGGGATTTAGCCAATCCTGTACATTCCAGGTATTGGGAGTTAGCCAATCCTGTGTTATTATTCCAGGTATTGGGATTTAACCAATCCTGTGCATTCCAGGTATTGGGAGTTAGCCAATCCTGTGTTATCATTCCAGGTATTGGGATTTAACCAATCCTGTACATTCCAGGTATTGGGAGTTAGCCAATCCTGTGTTATTATTCCAGGTATTGGGATTTAACCAATCCTGTGTTATTATTCCAGGTATTGGGATTTAACCAATCCTGTGTTATCATTCCAGGTATTGGGAGTTAGCCAATCCTGTGTATCATTCCAGGTATTGGGAGTTAGAAAATCGTGTGTTATCATTCCAGGTATTGGGAGTTAGCCAATCCTGTGTTATCATTCGAGGTATTGGGAGTTAGCCAATCCTGTGTTATCATTCCAGGTATTGGGAGTTAGCCAATCCTGTGTTATCATTCCAGGTATTGGGATTTAACCAATCCTATGTTATCATTCCAGGTATTGGGATTTAACCAATCCTGTGTTATCATTCCAGGTATTGGAAGTTAGCCTATCCTGTGTTATCATTCCAGGTATTGAGAGTTAGGGTTTCCCATACTATCATACTTCATTAGGGTGAGGATTGCATATAACATCACCCTATTTAGAGTTTCTCATCATATTGCCTAAAATTAGGGTTTACTATTCATCCCAACATGGGTTTCTCATGGCATCACCCTCAATTAGGGTTTACATGGAATCAACCTCAATTAGAATTCACATGATCTCTTTATTAAGGATCATACCCTATTCATCACATGATCAATACTCATTTATGAATTCCTTTCCATCATACTATCAACTTGATTAGGTTACATCAACCCTTCAATCAAGTATATACAACTATGGTTAACATAGTGTACTAAGACATTGTTCTTATAAGCGATTAGGGTTCATCCCTTAATTGGCACTAATCACTTAGGTACTATTAGGGTTTCAACCTTTGTACCTTCATTGATTATCACTAATAATCATCATTGGATCAATGGATGATTCATCATCTCTATTCTCAAGAGATTCAATCACATTGGACCTCCATTACTTAAGGTATCCAATTGAATTAGGGTTTTCAATGTTGATTCCTTCAATCATTGAATTCATGGAACCAATCATCAATTGGACCTATAATCATACTTCAATTGAGTTAAATAGGTCAACCTTCAACTGATTTGACCCTTAATCAACCCTCAATTGGTCATCAATTAGGGTTTGATTCAATTGAATTAGGGTTTGGAATCGATGATCCTTCAATACTAATCAATGTAAGACTAGTTACTTTGAAACCATTGAACCATCATCCAAATTGGATATGACCTGACCCCTAACGGTCTTCAGGTCATTTGGATGACCTCCAAACGGTCTTGAGACCGTTTGCCCATCATATCATCAAAATCCAAGTCAACCAATTAAGGTTTGGATCACTGGATTGATCACCAAATCAGCAATTTATTGCAAATCAACTTGGTATTTTTAGACCTTCATATAACTAACCATACTCAACCCTAGACCTCCAAACGGTCTTGGGTGTCCACCAAACGGTCTTGAGACCGTTTGGCCCATCCAACCTTTGGATTCTAGTAAAAAATCATCAAGGATTGGTCTATCGAGTTGATCAACAATTCAGCACTTAATTGCAATATGATTGGTACCTTTGGTCCTTCAATTGATCAACTATACTTGACCCCAGACCTCCAAACGGTCTTAGGTGACCCCCAAACGGTCTTGAGACCGTTTGGGTGATCCTCAAACGTTCTTGAAACCGTTTGGGCTAATCAACCCAAAATCTCAAATTAACTCATTGGAATTTCAGCACTAATTTCAATTAGGGTTTGCCCCAATTGAATAGCCTTCAACTCACGATTCCTTGGGAATTAACCCCTCAAATATGGTGAGTTATTAGATAAAATAATTAGTATCAGGAGTCCCAAAAGGTCAACGCTTGGTCAACGCACTCAAATGGTTTTGAAACCGTTTTCCCAAAAGGGTCAATTAAATCAGATTGATAATCAACACTTAATCCAATTAGGTTTCCCTAATTGATTAGCCTTCAACTCACTATTCCTTGGGTGTTAATCCCTCAAATTTGGTGAGTCATTAGAGCACATCATTAGGAACAGAAGTCCCAAACGGTAAACGCTTGGTCAACGCACTCAAATGGTCTTGAGACCGTTTGCCCAAAAAGGTCAATTCAATCAGATTGATAATCAGCATTTAATTCAATTCAATTTGCCTAATTGATTGGCATTCAACCTACGATTCCTTTGGAGTTAACCCCTCAAAGTTGGTGGGTCATTATCCTACATAATTAGGAACAAAATTCCCAAATGGTCAACGCTTGGTCAACCATCTCAAATGGTCTTGAAACCGTTTTCTCGCAAACGGTTTCAAACCGTTTGCCTTTAAACGGTTTGCTGAAACCGCATAGCCAATCAAATTAAAACGATTTGGAATTGCTATTAAAACCGTTTGGCTTGGTAATTTTATTTGAATAAGCATCTAGGATGATGTAATCATCCACTTCCTTCGAACAACCAAGAACAGCAACCGTTCTTGATGGAAATTGCAGCAAAGAAACAAGAGTGTATCAAATTGAAGAAATCAATCAACAAAGCATAGAGAATTGATGTAATAGCAATGTTTAAGGGTTTAAGTTATAAAACCTGCCTCCAATTGAGCTCCAAAGCTCCAAGATCACGCTATTAATGGTGGATGAAGCTCTTGCAACTCCCCCTAGGCTCATCCTCAAGCTTTTGATTGTAAAAGTTGGCCAGGGTTGAAGAGGAGATCAAAGTAAGAAGATATCCATAATTTATTTTCGATTTCCACCATGAAATCAAAGAGAAATGGATCAAGAACCTTACCTACAGGTTGGGTTTCGTCTTTATTCTCCTCCTAAGCTCCCTTGGTCGGCCAAAGCAAGGAGAGAAAGAAAAGGGTCGAGAAAAGCCTTTCATTTGGCTTGGAAATGGCACTTTTATAAGGAAATTGATGAGAGAGAAGATACTTTATAAAAGTCTTTTAATTCCAAAATTGTTGCCACCGCTTCCACCTTGGTTTCTTGAATGCAAGGGCATATATATCCCCACCGAACTCCCTTCCATTATCCATGGATTAAGGGAAAAGAAAATAAGCACCTTAATCCATTATAATATTAATATATCTTTTTGAGTGGAAATTCTTTTCCTTATAATAAGGTGAGTGGAATTTCACCTACTTAGGATATTTTCGTTCCTTATCTTGGCAAAAGAACGTCTATAATTATTCAAAATCAACCAATAACATTTTGGTTGAAGGCCCTTTAATTAATACATTTATTTTTTTGCCCTAAATTGAATTAGGGTTTCACTTAAGATTAAATCTTGATTATTTTAATACCAAGATTCTCTCTCCTCCAACTTAATTCAAATGAGGTGACCCTCTCATTTTATTTGCTCTACATGATGCCAAGAAACATTAAGGACCTTATTGAAGTGGTAATTTGCATATTTAACCCTAGATTTTGGGTAAATTGCACTTTACTCCAAAACTAGGTTTTCATGCACAAGGATTGCTTTACAAGCTTAATCTTGGTGTCCAAGCTTGTGGAAACCATAGAAATACATCATATTCATTCTTATGATGTCTCAACATCATAGGAACATATTATCATGCAACATTTGCAATTTAACCCCTCAACTTGGGTAATTTGCACTTTAGTCCAAAATAAGCAAACATTGCTTCAACATTGTTCAAACATGACCAAAATTGAAACATAAGTTCCTCATGATCTTTAATCACTTTTCATAAGATAAGATTAAGCATATAATCATATTTCTTAATCAAACACCTAGGGTTAAAGCATAACCCAGGTCAGGGATGTTACAAATTATAAACCCCTAACAAGGATTTCGTCCCCGAAATCCCAGATAAAAAGGGAACATATATTATTCATTCATAATATCATCATGTCTCTTCATAACACCTCATTGTTATAGAGACATCATAGAACTTTGATCAACACAAAGTTCCTTCACACAATACTCTCAAATATTCAATCGAGATCTTATCTTAAAGACATATTTAGTTGTTATGTTTGTGCAAAGCATAAACCCCTAACATATGATGTTCATATAATTTTATATAATTAGACTGATTTCATAGTTGACCATTCTGGGTAGCCAACCTAAACCATATGATAATTCTCAGATACCAGAATCTCTTACCTTGGTATCAGTCACATGTGTTGAAAACACATCATTTTCTCATCTTTCTTTTATCATATTTATAACTTTATTGAACAGGGATCACCTCCCTTGTTCTCTTTCTCATCATATAAGGGTCATACTTTTACTTCCTCATATACACATACTGATCTGAATTCATATCAGATCCCTCTTTCTTGTACTTAAGATATGATACATTTATCCATACCATATTTTCAATTTCATGATACTCATTAGATTGTCTCAGAATGATTGCTTGATCAGGGCAATAAAAAAGATATCAATCTAAGAGTTTCCATACTCACTTTATCATCAATAGTTGTATACCTAATCAGGGTTTACAAGTACTGAGATCAAGTAGTATGCACTTACATGCTATCATATTTCTTGCTTTTCATATTATCGTAACATAAAATTTAACATTCTTGGATTTTATCCAGACATCTCTTCTATACCTCTTCCTCTTTCATAGAGGTAAGATCAATATAGAGTATTTAAAAGAATATTGAACATAACTCAAATTCTAGTTCTCATCATTTCTTCCCTATATAGCAACCAATAGGGAAAACAAAATCAACAATCCTTTTTTTATAACAAAAAGGGTTTAGTGTACTCAACATGTACACATTTATAACATACCTTGTACTCATATCATGGTCTTACTAGTCTTATTACTGAAGCAAAAACTAAGCCATAGAATCTTACAGGTGAAAGGTTAAGACCTTTGCACTTACTTAGTGGCTACTTCCCTGGTACACTAGGCATTTATTGCACTATTAGTACCAAAAACTTGGCTTTTTAAAACCATTAGGCAAATGTCTCTAGAATTATAGAGACCATTCCCTACTTCTTAGCTTATTGCCCCTTCTTGGGCACTACCATCACAGATTTATTATCTGTCTGAACTCATGGAAGAGTCCACTTTCTTTCCATAAGTTAATCTTTTCCACATTTTCCCTTGTTCCCACATGACTAATTCATTCATGAACTCTTTTAAAGCTCAAGCTTTCTATATTAAGGACTGATAACTTAGGTTATAAGGCTAGCATCCAATTCACTTATATGCATTACTGTTGCCCTAATCTGCCCAGTAAGAGCATGATCATAGGATTCTCTATCCTGATCAGGTCTTAATGGGGATTCTCAGGCACTCATTCTATTCTTGCATGATCCCTTGCACCTCTTCTTGGTGCAACAACATTGCCCTTAGCAATGTGTTTTTTGTGCTTTCTAGTCATTTTAAAACTTTACCCTTTCTCTGCACAAGCAGAAATCATTATACGGTATACTGGAGAACACTAACATAGACTCAACAACTTAGTCCTATGTCTCTGTAGACTCAATGAACCTAAAGCTCTGATACCACTAATTATAACGACACACACCATTATTAAGATAACATGTGTCATTAACAATAATAAAACATGCGGAAGCGATCATCACCAGCGAATTACTGAAAATTTAAAACTTTTTGCAAAGAGATCCTCATATAGGAAATCTTTTCTATCAAGAACCATTGTATAACATTTATATTCTAGTTCAAACATACATAAAATGTACCATCTCTTTTCATAGACTACATCATCAACTGCCTTATAATCATTATATACAGACAGTATACGAATCTCGGGGCATCAAGCCAAAACCTTAGATTGATGTATTAAAATACTGACTAAAAACTCTGAGGACCTGAGAGTACAGAGACGACACATAGGACTTTCTAGCTACATAACTTGACAGACAGTATCTCCACCTGATATCTTACTGTTGTCCAGGCTGTAGCTTTCCTTTTCCTGCAAAAGAGTATCTGCTTCTTTGTCTGCGTCCACCTAAAAATGTTGGATCCCACGGGGGTGAGACAATTGTAAATTGCCCCAGCGGGAGATATAACTCTCCGTCAAAACATTGTTATTGCAGTTTAATGATATAAAACTAGGCAGAGGATAAGCAGTTTAAAGTATTATCGTCTTAAGGCATTGTAACTATTCATGATAGAACAATAAAACAAATATTCTCTTAATAAGGAATAGGAAAAACATGTATATCATTTATCCTCCATATTATACCATCATGTCAAACTTCTCTTGTGACACTCATTATCTTGATATATGTCACCCATGAGACATTTTTGTTTCAACTTATTGGCTTTAGCCAATCTGCTAAACAAATTTTTGGTTATTTTGGACATGAGAGTGTACATCATCATGTCTTATTCAGGCATTGGTCTATACCAATCCTATATAAATATTCCAGGCATTGGATTACACCAATCCTGTGCAACTAGTACAAGCATTAGACTTATATTATTCCTATGTATCCATTCCAGGTATTGAACTATGTCAATCCTGGGTAACCATTCTAGGTATTGATATATGTCAATCATGTGCAACTATTCCAGGTATTGATCTATGTCAATCCTGTGCAACTATTCCAGGTATTGATCTATGTCAATCCTGTGCAACTATTCCAGGTATTGATCTATGTCAATCTTGTGCAACTATTCCAGGTATTGGGATTTAGCCAATCCTGTACATTCCAAGTATTGGGAGTTAGCCAATCCTGTGTTATTATTCCAGGTATTGGGATATAACCAATCCTGTGCATTCCAGGTATTGGGAGTTAGCCAATCCTATGTTATCATTCCAGGTATTGGGATTTAACCAATCCAGTGCATTCCAGGTATTGGGAGTTAGCCAATCCTGTGTTATCATTCCAGGTATTGGGATTTAACCAATCCTGTGTTATCATTCTAGGTATTGGGATTTAACCAATCCTATGTTATAATTCCAGGTATTGGGAGTTAGCCAATCCTGTGTTATCATTCCAGGTATTGGGAGTTAGCCAATCCTGTGTTATCATTCCAGGTATTGGGAGTTAGACAATCCTGTGTTATCATTCCAGGTATTGGGAGTTAGCCAATCCTGTGTTATCATTCCATGTATTGGGAGTTAGCCAATCCTGTGTTATCATTCCAGGTATTGGGAGTTAGCCAATCCTGTGTTATCATTCCAGGTATTGGGAGTTACCCAATCCTGTGTTATCATTCCAGGTATTGGGATTTAACCAATCCTGTGTTATTATTCCAGGTATTGGAAGTTAGCCAATCCTGTGTTATCATTCCAGATATTATCATACTTCATTAGGGTGAGGATTGCATATAACATCACCCTTCATTAGGCTTTCTCATCAGATTGCCTAAAATTAGGGTTTACTATTCATCCCAACATGGGTTTCTGATGGCATCGCCTTCAATTAGGGTTTACATGGAATCAACCTCAATTAGGGTTCACATGATCTCTTTATTAAGGATCATACCCTATTCATCACATGATCAATACTCATGTATGAATTCCTTTCCATCATCCTATCAACTTGATTAGGTTACATCAACCCTTCAATCAAGTATATACAACTATGGTTAACATAGTGTACTAAGACATTGTTCTTATAAGCAATTAGGGTTCATCCCTTAATTGACACTAATCACTTAGGTACTATTAGGGTTTCAACCTTTGTACCTTCATTGATTATCACTAATAATCATCATTGGATCGATGGATGATTCATCATCTCTATTCTCAAGAGATTCAATCATATTGGACCTCCATTACTTAAGGTATCCAATTGAATTAGGGTTTTCAATGTTGATTCCTTCAATCATTGAATTCATGGAACCAATCATCAATTGGACCTATAATCATACTTCAATTGAGTTAAATATTCAACCTTCAACTTATTTGACCCTTAATTAACCCTCAATTGGTCATCAATTAGGGTTTGATTCAATTGAATTAGGGTTTGGAATCGATGATCCTTCAATACTAATCAATATAAGACTAGTTACTTTGAAACTATTGAACCATCATCCAAATTGGATATGACCTGACCCCAAACGGTCTTGAGGTAGTTTGGATGACCTCCAAACGGTCTTGAGACCGTTTTCCCATCATATCATCAAAATCCAAGTCAACCAATTAAGGTTTGGATCATTGGATTGATCACCAAATCAGCAATTTTTTGCAAATCAACTTGGTATTTTTAGACCTGCATATACCTAACCATACTCAACCCTAGACCTCCAAACGGTCTTGGGTGTCCAACAAACGGTCTTGAGACCGTTTGGCCCATCCAACCTTTGGATTCTAGTGAAAAATCATCAAGGATTGGTCTACCGAGTTGGTCAACAATTCAGGACTTAATTGCAATATGATTGGTACCTTTGGTACTTCAATTGATCAACTATACTTGACTCCAGACCTCCAAAAGGTCTTGGGGTGACCCCCAAATGGTCTTGAGACCGTTTGGTGATCCCCAAACGGTCTTGAAACCGTTTGGGCTAATCAACCCAAAATCTCAAATTAACTCATTGGAATTTCAGCACTAATTTCAATTAGGGTTTGCCCCAATTGAATAGCCTTCAACTCACGATTCCTTGGGAATTAACCCCTCAAATTTGGTGAGTTATTATCCAACATAATTAGGATCAGGAAACCCAAACGGTCAACGCTTGGTCAACGCACTCAAACGGTTTTGAAACCGTTTTCTCAAAAAGGTCAATTAAATCAGATTGATAATCAGCACTTAATCCAATTAGGTTTCCCTAATTGATTATCCTTCAACTCACTATTACTTGGGAGTTAATCACTCAAATTTGGTGAGTCATTATACCATATCATTAGGAACAGTAATCCCAAACGGTCAATGCTTGGTCAACGCACTCAAACAGTCTTGAGACCGTTTTCCCAAAAAGGTCAATTAAATCAGATTGATAATCAGCATTTAATTCAATTCAATTTGCCTAATTGATTGGCATTCAACCTACGATTCCTTTGGAGTTAACCCCTAAAATTTGGTGGTTCATTAGCCTACATAATTAGGAATAAAATTCCCAAACGGTCAACGTTTGGTCAACCATCTCAAATGGTCTTGAAACCGTTTTCCTTTAAACGGTTTGCTGAAACCGCATAGCCAATCAAATTCAAACGATTTGGAATAGCTATCAAAACCGTTTGACTTGGTACTTTTATTTGGATAAGCATCTAGGATTATGTAATCATCCCCTTCCTTCGAACAACCAAGAACAGCAACCGTTCTTGATGGAAATTGCAGCAAAGAAACAAGAGTGTATCAAATTGAATAAATCAATCAACAAAGCATAGAGAATTGATGCAATAGCAATGTTTAAGGGTTTAAGTTATAAAACCCGCCTCCAATTGAGCTCCAAAGCTCCAAGATCACGCCATTAATGATGGATGAAGCTCTTGCAACTCCCCCTAGGCTCATCCTCAAGCTTTTGATTGTAAAAGTTGGCCAGGGTTGAAGAGGAGATCAAAGTAAGAAGGAATCCATAATTTATTTTCGATTTCCACCATGAAATCAAAGAGAAATGGATCAAGAACCTTACCTACAGGTTGGGTTTCGTCATTATTATCCTCCTAAGCTCCCTTGGTCGGCCAAAGCAAGGAGAGAAAGAAAAGGGTCGAGAAAAGCCTTTCATTTGGCTTGGAAATGGCACTTTTATAAGGAAATTGATGAGAGAGAAGATACTTTATAAAAGTCTTTTAATTCCAAAATTGTTGCCACCACTTCCCCCTTGGTTTATTGCATGCAAGGGCATATCTATCCCCACCGAACTCGCTTCCATTATCCATGGATTAAGGGAAAAGAAAATAAGCACCTTAATCCATTATAATATTAATATATCTTTTTGAGTGGAAATTCTTTTCCTTATAATAAGGTGAGTGGAATTTCACCTACTTAGGATATTTTCGTTCCTTATCTTGGAAAAAGAACGTCTATCCTTATTCAAAACCAACCAATAACATTTTGGTTGAAGGACGTTTAATTAATACATTTATTTTTTTGCCCTAAATTGAATTAGGGTTTCACTTAAGATTAAATCTTGATTATTTTAATACCAAGATTCTCTCTCCTTCAACTTAATTCAAATGAGGTGCCCCTCTCATTTTCTTTGATCTACATGATGCCAAGAAACATTAAGGACCTTATTGAAGTGGTAATTTGCATATTGAACCCTGAATTATGGGTAAATTGCACTTTACTCCAAAACTAGGTTTTAATGCACAAGGATTGCTTTACAAGCTTAATCTTGGTGTCCAAGCTTGTAGAAACCATAGCACTACATCATATTCATTCTTATGATGGCTCAACATCAGAGGAACATATTATCATGAAACATTTGCAATTTAACCCCTCAACTTGGGTAATTTGCACTTTAGTCCAAAATAAGCAAATATTGCTTCAACATTGTTCAAACAGGACCAAAATTGAAACATAAGTTCCTCATGAGCCCTAATCACTTTTCATAAGATAAGATTAAGAATATAATCATCTTTTTAATCAAACACCTAGGGTTAAAGCATAACCCAGGTCAGGGATGTTACACTATCCTTACCTTGGAACAAGATGGTCGTCTCCTCTAGCTCCCTAGCTCTGCCTTGGGCGGACCAAACGAGGTGTGAAAGGAAAGAAATGAAGGGAACGTTCTCTTGTTTGCAAGAAAGGTTGTATATATAGCTAGGACAAGTTTCACCAAAAGGTCCTCTAGTTTTCTCTATTTCTCAATTAAGTCCCTCCTTTCTCTCTTTCACGTCCTTCCTCCTCCTCTAGATGAGAAACCTTATTAAAACAAGGGTCCAAAGGCAAGGAAAAGATCACCTTACTACTAAGGTACACATACTTAGGGTTTCTTACTTAAAATTTGGTGATATTTTTACAAAGGTTGTTCATCTTATCTGATTAACTAATGAAGTACCAATTTTCATCAAATCTATTCTAAAAGATGCCAAGAATCAAAAAAGATACTCTAGAAGATGTATTTTACAAGTTGCACCCCACATTTTGGGTAAATTACACTTTACACCAAAATTAGGGTTTCAAGCACAAGGATTGCTCCACAAGTTGCATCCCGATGCCCAAGCTTGGAGAATCCATCATAACTCATCATATTCATCCATATGATGTATCATCACCTGAGGAACATCTTAACATGTGAAAATTGCACGTTAACCCCTCTAATTGGGTAATTTGCAAATAGGTCCCTGCATTACAAAACAATACTAAAACTTGTTCAAAAAGGACAGAAAGGTGAAAGCATGTTCCTCAGGAACTTAATTGCATGCCAAGAGATAATCACAAGTGTTTAATTACATTTTTAGGCAAAACTCCTAGGGTTAACTTATAACCCAGGCTAGGGATGTTACAAATCATCCACCCCTTATAAGGATTTCGTCCCCAAAACCGATAAGACATATTAAGAGAAAAGGGTAGGGTAATTCCTCATCATTTTTTCCTCTAGTTCCCAAGTGGCTTCTTCCACACCACGATGATTCCAGAGGACTTATAAAAGACTTATATCTTTCTTCTTTAGCTTTTTAATCATGTTATCAAGGATCAATACTGGTCCCTCCTCGTATGTTACATCATCATTCAATTCTACCTCCGTAGGTTGTAGAACTGACTCGGTTTCTGGGTGACATTTCCTCAACATAGAAATGTGAAACACGGGGTGTAGCTTCTGCAACTCAGGGGGAAACTCTAGTCTATAGGCTACCTTCCCAACCCGTTCAATGATTGGGTAAGGCCCCATAAACCTAGGAGCTAACTTCCCTTTCCTTCCGCACCTCAGAACTCCCTTCCAAGGTGAGACTTTGAGATACACCCTGTCTCCAACCTGGAACTCTAGGGGTCTACGACGCTTATCGGCATACAACTTCTGTCTATCTTGTGTAGTCTTAAGTTGTTGCTGGATTACTTTGATCTTCTTTGTAGTCTACTGCACAAGCTTGAGGCCCAACAACTGATATTCACCAGTTTCATACCAACAAACTGGTGATCTATAACGTCTACCATACAAGGCTTCATAAGATGCCATGTCAATGCTATGCTGATAGCTATTGTTATAGGCAAACTCTATCAAGCTCAGGTATAGGTCCCAACTCCCGATAAACTGGAGAACACATGCTCTCAATAGGTCCTCCAAGGTTTGTATAATCCTTTCTAACTATCCATCAGTCTGGGGGCGAAAGGTTGTACTAAACCTTAACTGGGTGCCCAATGCCTTATGCAGTCGCTCCCAAAAATGACTCATAAACTGGGGACCTCTATCCGATACTATGGTGACTGGAACTCTGTGCAGGCGTACTATCTCCTCAACATACAACTGTGCCAACTTCTCCGCAGAATAGGTTGTTTTGACAGGTAAGAAGTGCACTGTCTTTGTCAACCTATCAAAAATTACCCAGATGGAATCATGTCCTTTGCTTGTCCTGGGTAGGCCAACTACAAAGTCCATGGTCACATGGTCCCACTTCCACTGTGGTATGGGTAAAGGCTGCATTTGTGGGCTCTGATCTGCAAAAACCCGAGATAAACACATAAACTTCGAAGTAAACTTAGCAGAAGCGATTCGATTAGCAGCGGAATACCAAAAATTACGGGAAATTTAAACTTTTCGAGATAAGGCTTTGAAACCATAAAAACTCCTTTCATAGACTCAAGATAAACTATTTACATCTCTGTTAGTTACTTCTTGAGTAATTATACACAACATGGTACAAAATCTCAAGAGATGAATAAAAATCTCAGACCATGACTCCAAGGACCTGAGAGTACAGAGGACACATAGGACTGACTATCTAACTACACCACTTAGAAGACTGAATCTCCACCTGAGATTTACTGCTGCTCCTGGTGCTGCTGCTGCTGGGTTTGGTTACCTGTAGGCTGGTTTCTCCGTCTTTGATGACCACCTAAAAAGTTGAAGTCTACGAGGTGAGACAATTTTAAAATAATTGTCCCAACGAGAGTTATAACTCTCCACTAGAAACTTTATTTAGCAAACAAATATCAAAGCAATAGAAGCTTTCAAGGTAATCAACAGCAGATAGGTAACTCAGCTGAAAACAATATGTAAGTAATATGAATAACATATCTACTTATGCAGAGTAACATCAATCCAATATCTCATAGTTTATTCTAAGCAGTTATACTACGCAGCTGATTATGTTTTACAAACATCCTTAAGCCCTGTGGAGATGAGGTATACCGCTCATACTCCAACTGACCACTATTAAGTCGCCTCGGTATCATACTAGGTCATCGTAAGAGCCAGATTCTCATGATCTTCTCCTTCCTCAGTCAGAATGAGGATAACTATGCATAACATCTTGTGTCTCTGCTACTAAAGATAACCAGGGTAATCTGGTACTTCGTTTATTAGAGTCACAGTGGCATTTTGTACTCTCTTCGACATCGAAAGATTTCGTGTTTATCTCTCATCGATGTAGTATAAGGATTTCCTTGAAAGGATTGTGATACAACATAACACTTAGTGAAGGGTTGATGGATTAAGAAACATCTACATCAATACCTACACTAGGATGTAAGGATTTACACATCCATATTCCCCCACATACTCAAAAGTATGTGATCCAGGAGTTCCCTTAGGAAAACCTGTATCACCATCATTTTGCTCCTGACAATGATGGATCTATTATCAGGGCTCTACATGGTATGATTATACTTGATTAGTTAGGTACATTTCAGTATTCTTTTGACATCATACATGCTCTCAAACATTAATCATAAGCATAGCATCTATGAAAAAAGAATACTAAATGTAACAAGTCTAACTCACATCAATTATCATTTCTCAATTCTCTCATCACAAGTCCTCTGTTAAGCATGACCTTGATGGTATTCATGGCTCTCACAACCCATCAATCTCATAAGATGCCGCTAAAAAGGCATCATGATATTTCACTATTCATAAAGCTAACAACATGCTTTCAATGAATATAGTATCATAATCCATACCTGGATATGATCATCCTTATATAGGAACCTACATGGTTAATTCAACTGATAATAGTATATAATTCATTCTAAAGAAGTTGTACCATCATACTCTTCACAAGAGCTAGGTTCCCTGAATTCTCATCATTTAGGGTTTACTATTCTCATTACATGTGATCACCCTGGAATTAGGGTTTACTATTCACATTACATGTCATCACCCTGGAATTAGGGTTACTATTCACATTACATGTCATCACCCTAGAATTAAGGTTTACTATACACATTACATGTCATCACCCTAGAATTAGGGTTTACTATACACATTACATGTCATCACCCTAGAATTAGGGTATACTATTCACATTACATTACTTTGAACTCATAACATTATCATGTATGAGAAACTTCATCATTGAGGCTCTCAAATTAGATTAAGAATCATCACTTATAATGATTAGGGTTTCCATGATCTCACATAGGTGGATCATACCCTAATCATGCACCTTCATATACATTGAATGTACTTTACTTGAGTTTCAAACATATTTGATACTTTCTCTCCTCTCACTAACATATAGTGACTTTCTCTCTCTTCTTATGGTAGATGATGATTACATCACTCCAAAACAGGTTGGGTTGAGTCCTCATTGATTACTATGAGCTAAGTCTCCAATATCAAGACATTAGGGTTTGATTAGAACAAGGTATCACTCCACTGTACCCTTCAAGGGTATATTGGTAATTTTCCCCATTGATCACCATCATGGGTCAATTCATTAGTCACTTAGTCCCTTAATGTACTAGGTTACCATTAGGATTTAAATTAGATCACCATTGAACCAATTACACCTTCAATTGATTAAGTACAAACCACCTTGAAAACCTTCAATCGGTTTCAACCTTCAACCACCAAACGGTCTTGAGACCGTTTGACCTCAAACGGTCTTGAGACCATTTGGATGTGTTGACCGTTTGGGGAAAGTTGACTTCCAAACCGTTTGAAGCTTATGCGGTTTGAAACCGTTTGATCTAAAATGACTTGAGATCAATCGGTCCAAACGACCTTGAGATCATTTGAGCCCAAACGGTCTTGATACCGTTTGGCCCCAAACGGTCTTGAGACCGTTTGGTCCAAATGGGCTCAAACCGTTTGGACCTCCAAAGTGGTTCAAAGGTTACAAACGTTTAGGGTTATCTTTGTTGAAGCCCTCAATTGATCAAAACCATGTTAACCACTTACAAATTGAGTCAATTAGGGTTAGGAATAATCAATTGGACATTAAATTGACCCTCAATTGAAAGCCAATTAGGGTGAAATCCATCTCAATTAGGGTTTCAATTGGATAGTCATCAATATTCAACAATGTGAATCAAATCAAGGTTGAACCTATCAATTAACCTCCAATTGGCCCCAAACTTGGCCCAAACGGTCTTGAGGTCGTTTGGACATCATCCAAATGGTCTTGATACCGTTTTCCCAAAGTTTGGCCAAAAACCAAGTCGATTGGATTAGGGTTGAACTCTAATTAGGTCTAAAATTAGCATATTTATCAATTCATCAACTTGTTGCAATTCGACCCTCAATCCATTAAATTATCTCAACCCTAGACCTCCAAACGGTCTTGGGTTGTGCCCAAACGGTCTTGAGACCGTTTGGATGAATCCCCAAACGGTCTTGAGACCGTTTGGATCCTTCAACCCAAAACTCAACAAGATCTATACTTGAAATCAGCAATTTCAGCCCGATTAGGGTTAGGGTGTTGAAGTGCCTTCAACTCTCAATTGGTTATGAATTTGATTGTGATTATTTGTTGGAATGAAATTCAATATGTTACCAACAGACCCTCAAACAGTCATCCCTTGGTCAACTCTATCAAACGGTCTTGAGACCATTTTGATCCAAACGGTCTTGCAAGACCGTTTGAGATCAAACGGTTTGAGACCGTTTGCCCTCAAACGGTTTGCAACCGTTTGGACAAAAAGGGTCCAAGGTCGGTTGATAAAGTTACCTAGGAATCCACACCCATCATCTTCAATCTCTATCCAGGTCGGTTACTCCACCGTTTTTCTTGCAAAAGTGCAAGGAAGAAGGGAGGTAGAAGAAGAACTAGATACAAAAATTGCAAGAACAAGATATGCATATAAGGTATAGAGTTTAAAGTTATAAAACCCACCTTAAATGTTGTTCATAGAGCTCCAAGCTCCCAAGCTTCAAGCCTCTAATGACGTCTTGAGCTCCACAACTTGGCCAGAGATGATTCTCTAAGGAAAAGATAGGGATGGATGGCTAGAACAAGAAAACTAAGTGAGTTATCCACAAAACCAAGCTTGCATGATGAATTCACCCAAGAATCCGAGCTTAAAGATGGTTCATATCACCTTAGCACCTAGTTGGCCGTCTCCTGATGTCCAGATATCTTCCTTGGTTGTTTAGAGGAAGAAGAGAAGTGAAGAGAATGAGGGATCCGTTCACTTGGTTTACAAGGGTGAGAGTTTATATACTTTAGGTTATTTTACACCATAAGGACCTCCAAAGCATGGGGTTTTCATCTAAGTCCCTCCTTGTTTCTTAGGCACGTCCAACCCATCTAAAATTAATCAAAGTTCATCAAAGCTCGAGATCTAAGGGTAGAAAAGATCAACTTTCAACTAGGGTACATACATGAAAGTCTCCATACACATATATGGTGAATTTTATGCACAAAGATCATTTTTTCTTATCTGATTATTCATTGGTGCATCTCTTTCATCATTTCTACTCTAAATGATGCCAAGAGTAATAAAAGATATCCTAGAAGGTTTACTTTACAAGTTTCACCCACAATTTGGGTAAATTGCACTTTACTCCAAATTAGGGTTTTTAAGCATCAGGATCATTCCACAAGCTGTATCTGAATGCCTGAGATTGGGAAATCCATCATGCCTCATCATTTCACTCATATGATGTCTCAACATCAAGGAACAACTTAACTTGTGAACTTTGCAAGTTAAACCTCTTAACTGAATAATTTGCACATAGGTCCCTGCATTGCAAAACAATACTACAACTTTGTTTAAGAAGAACCAAAATTGAAAGTATATGTTCCCGAGGAACTTAATTACATGCCAGAGAGTAATCACAAGTGTTTAATTACATATTTAGGCAAAACTTCTTGGGTTAGGTTATAACCCAGGTCAGGGATGTTACAAATCATAAACCACTAACAAGGATTTCGTCCCCGAAATCCCAGGGAAAGGAAGAACATATTAATCATTATGATGATATTATGGGTTTGTAATTCACACAAAGTCCCTTTCGTTAATTACTTCTTATAACTGTTTATGCTTGTGTAAAGCATAAACCCCTAACATAAGGTGTCCATACTTTGAAAGGAAAAAGCATAAAAGAACATTCTTCCAGTATCACTCAAAATGCTTACCGACAGAGGAACATACATACCTTAACACAGATAATTTACTCAGTATATTGTCTCAAAGACTTCAATGAAGGAGTTCATTGAGTATGCTTACTAAGTAGTTACTGAGGAAATTCACCGAGTATATTCACTAAGTTTGTTCACTAAGTATTCACTGAGTATGTTCACTAAGTATATTCACTAAGTATGTTCACCAAGTATATTCACTGAGTATTCACTGAGTATATTCACTAAGTATTCACTGAGTATGTTCACTAAGTATGTTCACTAAGTATTCACTGAGTATGTTCACTCAGTATATTCACTAAGTATTCACTGAGTATGTTCACTGAGTATATTCACTAAGTATTCACTGAGTATGTTCACTGAGTATATTCACTAAGTATTCACTGAGTATGTTCACTGAGTATATTCACTAAGTATGTTCACCAAGTATATTCACTAAGTATTCACTGAGTATGTTCACTGATTATATTCACTAAGTATTCACTGAGTATGTTCACTGCGTATATTCACTAAGTATTCACTGAGTATATTCACTAAGTATTCACTGAGTATGTTCACTGAGTATATTCACTAAGTATTCACTGAGTATGTTCACTGAGTATATTCACTAAGTATTCACTGAGTATGTTCACTGAGTATATTCACTAAGTATTCACTGAGTATGTTCACTGAGTATATTCACTAAGTACTCACTGAGTATGTTCACTAAGTATATTCACTAAGTATTCACTGAGTATGTTCACTGAGTATATTCGCTGAGTATTCACTGAGTATGTTCACTGAGTATATTCACTAAGTATTCACTGAGTATGTTCACTGAGTATATTCACTAAGTACTCACTGATTATGTTTATTTAAAAGTTTCACTTTGCTTTTCTCATTTAATTTTCCATATGCTCACTAGATTGTTTTAGAATAATTACCTGATCAGAGTATTCAAACAGATAACAATCTAGGAGTTTCATACTTGCCTTATCTACAATAACCATATACCTGGCCAGGGTATATAAGTATTGAGATTAGGTAGTATGTATTTTACTTATCATCATATTCCTCATTTTTCATATCATTATACACACAGAGTTTACCATACTAGATTATTCTTCAAGTATCACATCTATATTTCATCCTTTTAATACATAGTTAAGAGAGATTATACATTGTTTTAAAGAATACTGAGTAAGATACAAGTTCTTATCTCCCTTGTGTTCTTCTAGGACTTAGTCAAGGAATTTAAAAGCAGCAAATTTACATATCTTTAACACATAGAATCCTGATATGTAATATTAAAACAAGACTTATTTCATCTAACTTGTATGGGGCGTTTGTCTACGTCCTCTATTATTATAGTGCCTCCCTTGTGAGCCTTGCAGACTCTGTCCTCTACCTCTACTTGGAGACCATTGAGTTTGAGAACTCGATCTGGGTGGTGGAGGGTTAGGTGCAGAGAATCTAGGTTTCTTGGAATCCCTAGATGAAGAACCCTGGAACTGTGGATATCTTTTCTGAGTTTGCCTCTCCTCAACTACAGACCTCTCTATCCTTCGGATTAACTCAACGAAGGTAGAGAATCTCTCATGGTTTTCTAGGGCAGACACGGGAGTAGACATGTCCACATTCAAACCCTTCTCGAACCTCCTGATTCTTTCTTCTTCTGTGGCAGCCATGTGCGGACAGAACCGCAATAACTCCATGAACTTAGCTTCATACTAGTTTATGTTCATCACGCCCTGCCTCAATCTCTCAAACTGAGAGATCTTCTCATCCAGGAAGGTCTTCAGAAAAATATCTATGAATAAATTCCCGACGAAACTCTCCCTACGAGATCTCTATTCCAGGCCTCTTCTGCTCTTCCATGGTCCACCAGTGACCAACACTCCCCTTGAGAAGATAGACAACATGTCTAACCTTCTCAGCTTCAGGGATGTTAAGGATTCTAAAAGCTTTCTCAAACTCTGTCAACCACAAATCATCATCTTCGGGGTCAGCTATCCCAAAGTATTCGGTAGCCCCGACATGACGAAGTCACTCGAAGGTCTTACCGATATCTTGTCCTACAGGCTGGACAGGTGCCTGGGTGCATGCATGGGCATCCTGTCGGTCATGTGTGTCATGGCAGTCATAATCTTCCCAAACATTGTCTGAACTGCTGGGTTACCCATGTCAGCTGGGTCAAACTGGGGTGGCTCCCTGGGTTGCTCTATTTTTGGGACCCTTGCACCGCCTTGGGGTGCAGCTACGCTACTCTCCACTACATACTCCTCATGTGGCTCAGACATCCTTATATATCTTCTTCTCCAGAGGAGTAGAAGACTCTATTAGATAAGGAAGGAACACTAAGAATAGACTCGACATCCTAAGTCCTATGCCTCTGTAGACTCAGTGAACCTGGAGATATGATACCATTAATTGTGGGCTCTGATCTCCAAAAACTCGAGATAAACACATCAACCTCGAAGTAAACTTAGTGGAAGCGATTCGATTAGCAGCAGAATATCAAAAATTACGGGAAATTTAAACTTTTCGAGATAAGGCATTGAAACCATAAAAACTCCTTTCATAGATTCAAGATAAACTGTTTACATCTCTGTTAATTACTTCTTGAGTAATTATACACAATATGGTACAAAATCTCAAGAGATGAATCAAAATCTCAAACCATGACTCCAAGGACCTGATAGTACAGAGGACACATAGGATTGACTATCTAACTAAACCACATAGCAGACTGAATCTCCACCTGAGATTTACTGCTGCTCCTGGTGCTGCTGCTGCTGGGTTTGGTCACCTGTAGGCTGGTTTCTCCATCTTTGACGACCACCTAAAAAGTTGAAGTCTACAGGGTGAGACAATTTTAAAATAATTGTCCCAGAGAGAGTTATAACTCTCCACTAGAAACTTTATTTAGAAAACAAAGATCAAAGCAATAGAAGCTTTCAAGGTAATCAACAACAGATAGGTAACTCAGCTGAAAACAATATGTAAGTAATATAAATAACATATCTACTTATGCAGAGTAACATCAATCCAATATTTCGTAGTTTATTCTAAGCAGATATACTACGCAGCTGATTATGTTTTACAAACATCCTTAAGCCATGTGGAGATGAGGTATACCGCTCATACTCCAACCGACCAGTATTAAGTCGCCTCAGTATCATACTAGGTCATCGTAAGAGCCGGATTCTCATGACCTTCTCCTTCCTCAGTCAGAATGAGGATAACTATGCAGGACATCTTGTGTCTCTACTACTAAAGATAACCAGGGTAATCTGGTACTTCGTTTACTAGAGTCACAGTGGCATTCTTTACTCTCTTCGACATCGAAAGATTTCATCTTTATCTCTCATCGATGTAGTATAAGGATTTCCTTGAAAGGATTGTGATACATCATAACACTTAGTGAAGGGTTGATGGATTAAGAATCATCTACATCAATACCTACACTAGGATGTAAGGATTTACACATCCATATTCCCCCACATACTCAAAAGTATGTGATCCAGGAGTTCCCTTAGGAAAACCTATATCACCATCATTTTTCTCCTGACAATGATGGATCTATTATCAGGGCTCTACATGGTATGGTTATACTTGATTAGTTAGGTACATTTCAGTATTCTTTTGACATCATACATGCTCTCAAACATTAATCATTAGCATAGCAGCTATGAAAGAAGTATACTAAATGTAACAAGTCTAACTCACATCAATTATCATTTCTCAATTCTCTCATCACAAGTCATCTCTTAAGCATGACTTTGATGGTATTCTTGGCTCTCACAGCCCATCAATCTCATAAGATGCCACTAACAAGGCATCAGGATATTTCACTATTCATAAAGCTAACAACATGCTTTCAATGAATATAGTATCATAATCCATACCTGGATATGATCATCCTCATATAGGAACCTGCATGGTTAATTCAACTGATTATAGTATATAATTCATTCTAAAGAAGTTGTACCATCATACTCTTCACAAGAGCTAGGTTCCCTAAATTCTCATCATTTAGGGTTTACTATTCTCATTACATGTCATCACCCTGGAATTAGGGTTTACTATTCACATTACATGTCATCACCCTGGAATTAGGGTTTACTATTCACATTACATGTCATCACCCTAGAATTAGGGTTTACTATACACATTACATGTCATCACCCTAGAATTAGGGTTTACTATACACATTACATGTCATCACCCTAGAATTAGGGTTTACTATTCACATTACATTACTTTGAACTCATAACATTATCATGTATGAGAAACTTCATCATTGAGGCTCTCAAATTAGATTAAGAGTCATCACTTATCATGATTAGGGTTTCCATGATCTCACATAGGTGGATCATACCCTAATCATGCACCTTCATATACATTGAATGTACTTTACTTGAGTTTCAAACATATTTGATACTTTCTCTCTCATCTCACTAGAATATAGTGACTTTCTCTCTCTTCTTATGGTAGATGATGATTACATCACTCCAAAACAGGTTGGGTTGAGTCCTCATTGATTACTATGAGCCAAGTCTCCAATATCAAGACATTAGGGTTTGATTAGAACAAGGTATCACTCCACTGTACCCTTCAAGGGTATATAGGTAATTTGCCCCATTGATCACCATCATGGGTCAATTCATTAGTCACTTAGTCCCTTAATGTCCTAGGTTACCATTATGATTTAGATTATATCACCATTGAACCAATTACACCTTCAATTGATTAAGTACGAACCACCTTGAAAACCTTCAAATGGTTTCAACCTTCAACCACCAAACGGTCTTGAGACCGTTTGGTCTCAAATGGTCTTGAGACCGTTTGACCTCAAACTGTCTTGAGACCGTTTGACCTCAAACGGTCTTGAGACCGTTTGACCTCAAACAGTCTTGAGACCGTTTGGATGTGTTGACCGTTTGGGGAAAGTTGACTTCCAAACCGTTTGAAGCTTATGCGGTTTGAAACCATTTGATCTAAAACAACTTGAGATTGATCGGTCCAAACGACCTTGAGATCGTTTTCCCCAAACGGTCTTGAGACTGTTTGTCCCCAAACGGTCTTGAGACCGTTTGGTCGAAATGGGCTCAAACCGTTTGGACCTCCAATGTGGTTCAAAGTTTACAAACGTTTAGGGTTATCTTTGTTGAAGCCCTCAATTGATCAAAACCATGTTAACCACTTACAAATTGAGTCAATTAGGGTTAGGCCTAATCAATCAAACATCAAATTGACCCTCAATTGAAAGCCAATTAGGATGAAATCCATCTCAATTAGGATTTCAATCGGATAGTCATCAATATTCAACAATGTGAATCAAATCAAGGTTGAACCTATCAATTAACCTCCAATTGGGCCCAAACTTGTCCCAAATGGTCTCGAGGTCAATTGGACATCATCCAAACGGTCTTGAGACCGTTTGCCCAAAGTTTGGCCAAAAACCAAGTCGATTGGATTAGGGTTGAACTCTAATTAGGTCTAAAATCAACATTTTTATCAATTCATCAACTTGTTGCATTTGGACCCTCAATACATTAAATTATCTCCACCCTAGACCTCCAAACGGTCTTGTATTGTTCCCAAATGGTCTTGAGACCATTTGGGTCCTTCAACCCAAAACTCAACAAGATCTATACTTGAAATCAGCAATTTTAGCCCGATTAGGGTTAGGGTGTTGAAGTGCTATCAACTCTCAATTGGTTATGAATTTGATTGTGATTCTTTGTAGGAATGAAATTCAATATGTTACCAACAGACCCTCAAATGGTCGTCCCTTGGTCAACTCTATCAAATGGTGTTGAGACCGTTTTGATCCAAACGGTCTTGCAAGACCGTTCGAGATCAAACGGTTTGAGACCGTTTTCCCTCAAACGGTTTGCAACCGTTTGGACCAAAAGGGTCCAAGGTCAGTTGATAAAGTTACCTAGGAATCCACACCCATCATCTTCAACCTCTATCCAGGTCGGTTACTCCACCGTTTTTCTTGCAAAAGTGCAAGGAAGAAGGGAGGTAGAAGAAGAACTAGATACAAAAATTTCAAGAACAAGATATGCATATAAGGTATAGAGTTTAAAGTTATAAAACCCGCCTTAAACATTGTTCCTAGAGCTCCAAGCTCCCAAGCTTCAATCCTCTAATGGCATCTTGAGCTCCACAACTCATCCAGATATGATTCTCCAAGGAAAAGATAGGGATGGATGGCTAGAACAAGAAAACTAAGTGAGTTATCCACAAAACCAAGCTTGCATGATGAATTCACCCAAGAATCCGAGCTTGAAGACGGTTCATATCACCTTAGCACCTAGTTGGACGTCTCCTGAGGTCCAGAGCTCTATATTGGTCATTTAGAGGAAGAAGAGAAGTGAAGAGAATGAGGGATCTGTTCACTTGGTTTACAAGGGTGAGAGCTTATATACTTTAGGTTATTTTACACCATAAGGACCTCTAAAGCATGGGGTTTTCATCTAAGTCCCTCCTTGTTTCTTAGGCACTTCCAACCCATCTAAAATTAAGCAAAGTTCATCAAAGCTCAAGATCTAAGGGTAGAAAAGATCAACTTTCAACTAGGGTACATACATGAAAGTCTCCATACACATATGATGAATTTTATGGACAAAGATCATTTTTCTTATCTGATTATTCATTGGTGCATCTCTTTCATCATGTATACTCTAAATGATACCAAGAGTCATAAAAGATATCCTAGAAGGTGTACTTTACAAGTTTCACCCATAATTTGGGTAATTGCACTTTACTCCAAATTAGGGTTTTTAAGCACCAGGATCATTCCACAAGCTGCATCTGAATGCCCAAGCTTGGGAAATCTATCATGCCTCATCATATTCACTCATATGATGTCTCATCATCAAGGAACAAATTAACTTGTGAACTTTTCAAGTTAAACCTCTTAACTGGATAATTTACACATAAGTCCCTGCATTGTAAAAGAATACTACAACTTTGTTTAAAAAGAACCAAAATTGAAAGTATATGTTCCTGAGGAACTTAATTACATGCCAGAGAGTAATAACAAGTGTTTAATTACATATCTAGGCAAAACTTCTAGGGTTAGGTTATAACCCAGGTCAGGGATGTTACATCATTGTCCCTACAAACTTCTGGTGTTCGGCTTTAACCTGCTGACACACATGACACCTGAAAACAAACTCTGTAACATCCTTCTTCATCCCTGGCCACCAATACATATCTTTCAGGTTTCGATACATCTTGGTGCTCCTAGGATGCATAGCATACATCATAGAATGAGCCTCTTCTAGGACTAACTTCCTCAAGTTACCCACATCCAGTACTATCATCCTCCCATGATAGCAGGCCACCTGATCATTCAAGTCATGAAAACCATCTCTTCCTCCATCACCATACTCTGACCTAATCTTCTGAACCGCACTATCAACTAACTATGCCTCCCTAATCTTCTCTCTTAGGGTGGGTTTGATATGCATCTCCACCAACAACCCGGCTAACCATGATACCTTCAACTGTGCATTGTCTCGTCTTAAGGAGATGAGCATATCTCTTCTAGGGCATACCAAAGACTTTAGATGTGCTCTATCAGAGGATGGTGTTGCTGACTTTCTTCTCAGAGCATCTGCAACTACGTTGGCCTTCCCTGGATGGTAATCTATCATACAATCATAGTCCTTGATCAACTCCATCCAGCGATGTTGCCTCATGTTCAGTTCATGCTGAGAGAAGATGTACTTAAGATTCTTGTGGTCCGTGAAAATCTGGGATGTTTCTCCATAAAGGTAGTGTCTCCAGATCTTCAAAGCATGAACTACCACTGCTAACTCCAGATCGTGTGTTGGATAGTTCTCCTCGTGTTTCTTAAGCTGTCGGGAAGCAAAAGAAATCACCTGCTTATCCTGTATCAGCACACATCTGAGTCCATTCTTAGAGGCATCACAGAAAACCACATATCCCTTGCCTTGCTCAGGTAGCACTAGCACAGGTGCACTTGTCAACCTCTCCTTCAACATCTGAAAAGACTGCTGACACTTATCACTCCATATAATGGAGACATCCTTCTGGGTCAACTTCGTCAAGGTTAGGGATATAGAAATGAAGTTCTTAATGAACCTCCGGTAATAGAAGGCTAACCCCAGGAAACTACGAACTTCTGTCGGTGTCTTCGATTGTTCCCACTATAGAACAAATTCTACCTTTTTAGGGTCAACACGAATTCCCGAGGCAGATATCACATTCCTGAGAAAGGATACCTCCGTCAACCAAAACTCACACTTGCTGAACTTAGCATATAGCTTATGTTCTCTAAGCAAGGTCAAAGCTTGGTGAAGGTGCTGTTCATGCTGCTGGGCGTCCCTACTATAGATCAAGGTGTCATCTATAAATACGACAATGCACTGATCGAGGAAGGGTCAGAAGATTCTATTCATGAGTTCCATAAATGCAGCTGGTGCATTAGTTAGTCCAAACGACATAATTGTGAACTCATAGTGACCATACCTTGTCCAAAAGGCAGACTTGGGTATGTCACTGTCCTTAATACAGAGTTGATGATAACTAGACCTCAAGTCTATCTTTGAGAAGACGGATGCACCACACAACTGGTCAAAGAGATCATCAATCCTCGGCACAGGGTACTTATTGTTTATTGTTACCTTATTAAGCTGTCTGTAGTCAATTCATAACCGCATCAATCCATCTTTCTTTTTAACAAACAAGACCCGAGCACCCCAAGGTGAAGTGCTCGGTCAGACGAAACCTTTCTCAAGCAACTCCTGAAGCTGTTTCTTGAGTTCTTCCATCTCGGCAGGCGCCATCCTATATGGTGTTTGGGATATGGGTTGTGTACTGGGGATCAAATTGATTTCAAAATCAATTTCCCGAGGTGGTGGTACATCATGAAGTTATTCAGGGAATACGTCTTTGAATTCCCTAACAACAGGAACTTCAGCAAGGGTGGGGCTCTCCATGGTAGTATCTACCACATGGGCCAAGAATGCATAACATCCTTGCCTCATCAACTTCTCAGCAACCAATGCGGACACTAAACAGGTGGGTAGAATCTTTCTCTCTCCTTGAAAGATCCAGGTATCACTATCATCAGCAAACACAACCTGCTTGGATTCACAATCCAAGACAACCCTATACCTTTCCAAGGTATCCATGCCAAGGATTATATTAAATCCTTGCATCTCAAGTGGTATAAGACCCACTTGAATGTGATGATCAGAAAAGAAAAGGATACAAGGAGAGCATACCTCCCTCAAGACAACAAAACCTCTCAACGGAGTCTCCAGCAACAAACTATCAGCCCTACGATCAACTATCATATAGCAACCACAAATCCCTCTTTGAGTGATAAAGAAGTGCGTAGCACCCGAGTTAATCAAAACAGATACTATGCAGGATTTAGACATATAAGAATATAAAAGTTCCATCTGACCTGTCAAAACCCGCGGATCGACCACTGCATCGGGAGGGTTCATAGCATAGAACCTCACTGTCGCCTGGGGTTTGGCTGGTGCTGACGATCCGGCTTGGGACACTTGTCCATGTCCCCTACCTGCTCCTTGGAACTGCCTCCTATGGGACCCCTGCTGACTCTGCCTCTGAGGCTGTGTCACATTGGCAGGCTTAGACCTGCAGTCCTTCATCAGGTGTCCCACCTTCCCACAGTTGTAGTAGCTTCTATCTTGCTGTGGTCTAGGTGGTCCCGTAACCGATACTGATGCTGAACTGTGGGTCTCTTGAGGCAGTAGACTCCGTCCTCGACCTCTACTCAGGGACCACTATGTCTGGAAACTCGATCTGGGTGGTGGAGGGTTAGGTGCAGAGGATCTAGGCTTCTTAAAGTCTCTAGATGAAGATGCCTGGAACTGCGGGTACCTTTTGTGGGTTTGTCTCTTCTCAACTACCGACCTCTCTATCCTTCGGACTGACTCAACGAAGGTAGCAAACCTCTCCCAACTTTCTAGAGTAGAAATGAGAGTAGATAAGTCGGTATTCAAACCGTTCTCAAACCTCCTAATCCTTTCTTCTTCGGTGGCATCCATGTGCGGACAGAACTGCAATAGCTCCATGAACTTAGCCTCGTACTCGCTAACGTTCATCATACCTTGTCTCGGCCTCTCCAACTGCGAGATCTTCTCATCCAGAAAGGTCTTCGAGAAGTACCGGTTAACAAACTCCCAACGAAAGTCTTCCCGAGAAACCTCTACTCCAGGCCTCTTCGCCTCTTCCATGTTCCACTAGTGACCAACACTTCCTTTGAGAATATAGACATCATGTCTCACCTTCTCATCCTCAGGGATGGCTAGGATCCTAAAAGCCTTCTCCAGCTCGGTCAACCACAGATCCGCGTCTGCGGGGTCAGCTGTGCCAAAGTATTCGGTCGCCCCGACTCTATGCAGTCATTCGAACATCTTCCCGATACTTTGTCCTTCTTGCTGAGCAGGTGCCCTGGGTGCAGGCAGGGGCATCCTGTTAGTGATACACGTCATGGAAGCCAGAAACTGCCCGAACATAGCTTGCACAACTGGGTTCACCATATCGGCGGGTCAAACGGAGGTGGCTGCACGGGTGGCTCAGGCAAAGGCAGCTCTAACTCGGGGTTTCTTGCACCATCTCGAGGTGCAGACACACTACTTTTGCCCTCAGACTCTTCACGTGGCTCAAACATCCTTATATATCTTCTTCTCCTGAGGAGCAGAAGACTTTATTAGATAAGAAGGGACACTAAGGATAGACTCGACACCCTAAGTCCTATGTCTCTGTAGACTCAGCGAACCTAGAGCTCTGATACCACTAATTGTGGGCTCTAATCTCCAAAACACAAGATAAACATAGCGGAAGTGAATCGATTAATCAGTGGAAAGCGGAAAATCACGAAAAATTAAAACCTTTCAAGAAAAGACCTTAAGAGTGAAGACACACCATTCATAAAAGTGCGATAATCAGTTTACATCTCTGTTGAGTCACTTCTTGAGTGAACATATACCACCATATATAATATTTCAAGACTCCAAAAATTCAAAATCCCAGATCTGACTCCCAGGACCTGAGTGTACAGAGATGACATAGGACTTATAACTATCAACATGACAGCTAAGGTATCCACCTGAAGCTCTCTAGTGCCCCTGGTCTTGCTACTGTTATCCTGCAGACTGGTTCCTTCATCCACGACGACCACCTAAAAGGTTGAAGCCTACAGGGTGAGACAATTACAAAATAATTGTCCCAACGAGAGTTATAACTCTTCGCCAGAAGCTTTCTAAAACAATCATCTTCTCACTATGATTTAGGAACCACATGAGTCAACCCCCAGGTTGTCACAACACTTGCTATCAAATAGCACATAGTCATCTAGTCATCATGACTTTGAATGAGTCAATGTATCCATCTCATAATGTAAGTTTTCTCAATGAACAAAACATCATAACCCTTACCTGGCTATGATCACCTTTTATCATGGACCTCCATGGTTTACAATAAATAGAACATACATAGATAACAGTCTAAACACAATATCCAGAATCCCCTCATTCATATAATTCTAGGGTTTGGCATTCACCCACTCAAACCAGGTTATCACCCCTTCATGTTCATAAGGGATGGAGTTCCTTCATTATATATATCATTCATGAGGTTTCATACTCCGAGGTATAACCTAGAATTAGTCCTTCCATGTCATCTCTTCAAATTAGGGTTTACTATTCATTTACATGACATCCCTTCAAATTAGGGTTTATTGTATGCTTCATGGTGAATCGAGTTCATGGCATCATTTGTATGAAATTAGCATCCTTGATGTCCTTAAATTAGGTTAAGATTCACCCATTATCATAATTAGGGTTGCCATGATCTCACATAGGTGGATCATACCCTAATTGTGCACATTCAGGTACATTGAAGGTACTTTATTTGAATTTCAACTAGTTAAGGGACCTTCTATCTCCTCTTGACTAAGAGGTGATGATTATGTTACTCTAGATTAGGTTATAACAAGCCTCCATAGGTTACCTTGAGCCAAGTCATCATCATCATGGCATTAGGGTTTTGATTAATCAAGGTGTCACTTACTTGAACCCATCAAGGGAACATTGGTAAATGCACCACCATCTCTCATCATGGTTCAATCTATTAGTCACTTATCTCCTTAATGTATTAGGGTACCATTAGGGTTTGGATTAGTCCACCATTGGACCAATTACACCTTCAAACCATTAAGCAAAAATAACCTCCAAACGGTTTCACATCACAACCTCCAAACGGTCTTCAGACCGTTTGGGGGCGTTGACCGTTTGGACAAGGTTGACCACCAAACCTTTTGGACACCAAGACCGCATGGTCAGCAAGACCGCATGGATGTGTTGACCATTTGGATGGGTTGACTTTGAAACCGTTTGAAATGAAACGACCTGGAGATCGTTTGGGTCCGAACGACCTTGAGGTCATTTGAGCCCAAATGGTCTTGAGACCGTTTGTCCCCAAATGGTCTTGAGACTGTTTGAGCCCAAACGGTCTTGAGACCGTTTGGTCCAAATGGGCTCAAAACCGCATGGACCTCCAAAGTGTCTCCAAGGTTATAATCGATTAGGGTTTCTCATGTAGAAGCCTCCAATTGGCCACATCCTTTATAATCACTTATCAATTGAGTTAATTAGGGTTACCCTCAACTAATTGGACATCCAATTGACCCTCAATTGCTAACCAATTGGGGTTGAAACCGATTGAATTAGGGTTTATCAACAATTAACCTTCACCATTGATAATTAGGGTTTCAATTGAAGTTGAACCTATCAATTGGCACTCAATTGGGCCCCAACTTGGCCCAAACGGTCTTGAGACCGTTTGGACACCCTCCAAACGGTCTTGAGACCGTTTTCCCAAAGTTGGACCAAAATCTAGGTCAAGTTGATGCGGGTTGAACCCTAATTAGGTCTAAAATCAACACTTTTGTTCAATTACTCAATCTACTGTGATTAGGTCATCAATTCATCAAATTGCCTTAACCCTAGACCTCCAAACGGTCTTGGGTTGTCACCAAACGGTCTTGAGACCGTTTGGATGAACCCCCAAATGGTCTTGAGACCGTTTGGGCCCTTCAACCCAAGGTTCACCAAAATGTATCCTTTAAATCAGCAATTCAATCGATTAGGGTTTAGAGGGTTGAAGTGCCTTCAACTTGAGATTGGTTTGCAATTGAGATTCAATCTTGTGGGGTTATTTAATTCAATGTGTGTACAACAGACCTCCAAACGGTCTTCCCTTGGTCAACCCTACCAAATGGTCTTGGGACCGTTTGATTCCAAACGGTCTTGCAAGACCGCATGAAATCAAACGGTTTTGAGACCGTTTGATTTCAAACGGTTTGCAAACCGTTTGGACCAAATGGTCCAAAGTCGTTTAGTAAAGTGACCTAGGTAATCACGCCCATTGTCTTCAACCTCAAGACATGTCGGTTTTCTCCATGGATTTGCTTGCAAGAAGGTCAAGAAGTTTGAGGAAGAAGAAGAACTAGCTATTACTAACATGAACAAGTATATGCATTAAGAAAGCAAGAGGTTTAGAGATATAAAACCCACCTTAAGGACGTTCTTAGAGCTCCAAGATTCCAAGCTCTCAAGTCTTTAATGGCAACTTGAGCTCCACATGTCGGCCAAAGACTTTTCTCCAAGTAAAGGTTGGGAAAGGTTGGCTAGAACAAGAAACATGAGTATGATGACCACAAAAACAACCCTAAGAACCACTTTCCTCCATGAAACTGAGCTAGAAGATGGTCTCTCCTTACCTTGGAACAAGATGGTCGTCTGCTCTAGCTCCCTAGATCTTCCTTGGGTGGACATAACGAGGTGTCAAAGGAAATAAATGAAGGGAACATTCTCTTGTTTGCAAGAAAGGTTGTATATATAGCTAGGACAAGTTTCACCAAAAGGTCCTCTAGTTTTCTATATTTCTCAACTAAGTCCCTCCTTTCTCTCTTGCACGTCCTTCCTCCTCCTCTAGGTGAGAAAACTTATTAAAAAAAGGGTCCAAAGGCAAGGAAAAGGTCACCTTACTACTAAGGTACACATACTTAGGATTTCTTACTTAAAACTTGGTGATCTTTTTATAAGGGTTGTTCATCTTATCTGATTAACTAATGAAGTGCCACTTTACATCAAATATATTCTAAAAGATTCCAAGAATCACAAAAGATACTCTATAAGATGTATTTTACAAGTTGCGTGCCACATTTTGGGTAAATTGCACTTTACACCAAAATTAGGGCTTCAAGCACAAGGATTGCTCCACAAGCTGCATCCCGATGCCCAAGCTTGGTGAATCCATCATATCTCATCATATTCATACATATGATGTCTCATCACCTGAGGAACATCTTACATGTGAAAATTGAAAGTAACCCCTCTAATTGGGTAATTTTCACATAGGTCCCTGCATTACAAAATAATACTAAAACTTGTTAAAAAAGGACAGAAAGGTGAAAGCATGTTCCTCAGGAACTTAATTGCATGCCAAGAGATAATCACAAGCATTTAATTACATTTTTAGGAAAAAATCCTAGGGTTAACTTATAATCCAGGTCAGGGATGTTACATTGAAGGTCAAAGTGTCCAAACGGTCAACGCCCCCAAACGGTTTCAAAACCGTTTGGAGGTTGAGGGGTGAAACCGTTTGGGGACTTTTAGGGCTGTAATTGCTTAGTGGTTTGAAGGCTCAATTGGTTCAATGGTGGTCTAATCCAAATCCTAATGGTATCCTAAGATATTAAGGGGCTAAGCAATTAATAGATTGAACCATGATGTGAGGTTGTGGTGCATTTACCAATGTGCCCTTAAAGGGTTCAAGTAGATGACACCTTATTTAATCAAAACCATAATGGCATGATAGTGGTGACTTGGAATATGATAATCAATAGTGACTTGACCTAACTTAATCTAGAGGGATGTAATCACCATCTATTGGTAGGAGGAGAGAGAAGGCCCCTTATATAATTGAAATTCAGGTAAAGTACATTGAATGTATACGAATGTGCATGATTAGGGTATGATCCACCAATGTGAGATCATGAAAACCCTAATTATGATAATTGATGAATCCTAATCTAATTTGAGGACATATAGGATGATAATTTCATACATGGTGATGCTATGAGCTCAATTCACTATGAAGTAAACAACAAACCCTAATCTGAAGGTAATGCCATGCAAGTGAATAGTAAACCCTAATTTGGGGGATAACATGAAATGGGGTTAATTGTAGGTTATACCTCAGAGCATGAAACCTTATGAATGAATTATAAATAAAAAACCTCCATTCCTTGTGAATATAAAAGGGTTGATAACCTTGTTTGAGTGGGTAAATGCTAAACCCTAGAATTAAGTGAAGAATTTTGGTATTGTGTTATTACTGTTATTTATGCACGCCCTCAATTATTCTAGTCATGCAGATTCATGTCAAGAGGTGATCATAGCCAGGTCAGAGTTATGATGTTTTATTCCTTGAAAACACTTATGATATGCGAAGGATACATTGCTTCATTCAAGTGTTATGATAACCTGAGGGTTGATTCTCTGTGTTCTTGAATCATAGTGAGAAGATGATTGAGAATTGATATCCATCTGATAAATGATGTGAGATAAATCTGTTACATTTAGTATTCTCCGGTTATAGCAATGTTTTGTATTTGAATGCTTGGAAACATGCTTGATGATAAAAGAATACTGAAATGTACCTAACTAATCAAGTATAACCATACCATGTAAAGCCCTGATCATAGATCCATAATTGTCAGGTGTTAAATGATGGTGAAATAGGTTTTCCTAAGGGAACTCCTGGAACACATACTTTTGAGTATGTGGGGGAAATGGACACGGATATCCTTACGTCCTAGTGTAGGAGTTGATGTAGATGTATCTTAATCCATCAACACTACACTATGTGTTTATGCCGGGATGATGTATCACTAATCACCCGAGGAATCTTGTATGCCACATCGATGAGAGATAAACATGAGATATTTCGATGGTGAAGGGAGTACATAACACCATTGTGACTCTAATAGAAAAATGACCATAATACCCTGGTGAGCTATGGAGCAGAGACACTAGATGTCCTGCATGTTGATCCTCAACCTGACTGAGGAAGATGAGGTCATGAGAATCCGGCTGTTTTGATGACCTAGTATGATACCGAGGTGATTTAACAGTGGTCGGTTGGAGTATGAGTGGTATACCTCATCTTCGCAGGGCTTAATGTTGAATGTAAAATGTAATTAGCCGAGTAGTATATCTACTTAGGTTGAACCATGAGAAATAATGCTTGATACTGCATTGTTTATATTGATTCAGTCAAATATTTAGCTTACATGTTCTTCGTGTTCTTCATAGAAGTAAATGCTGCCTTATCTACTCTTAAGCCTGCTTTTGCAGGTTAAATTACACTGCTTATGCTTTCCTCATATGTTCTAACAAAGCTTCTGGCGGAGAGTTATAACTCTCACTGGGACTATTATTTAAAATTGTCTCACCCCATAGATTTTAATCTTTTAGGTAGTCATCGTGGACGAAGGAACCCATCCACAAGAGATCAGCAGCAGCAACACCAGGAGCAACAGTGAGTACCAGGTGGATATCCTGGCAGCCCAGTATGTTAGTTAGAAAGTCTTATGTCATCTCTGTACACTCAGGTCCTTGGAGTTAGATGATCTAAGATTTCAAATTTTGAGTCTTGAAATTTTTGTATATGGTTGTATATGATCACTCAAGAAGTGACTTAACAAAGATGTAAACTATTTATCATACTTTTATGAAAGGAGTTTCATGTTTTAAAGATCTTCTCTCGAAAAGTTTTAATTTTTCGTGATTTTTCGCATTCCGCTGTTAATCGAATCTTTTCTGCTAAGTTTATCTCGTATTTTGGAGATCAGAGCCCACAATTAAGTGGTATCAGAGCTCCAGGTTTGCTGAGTCTACAGAGACATAGGACTTAGGATGTAGAGTCTATCCTTAGTGTTCCCTCTTATGTAATAGAATCTTCTGCTCCTCAGGATCAGAAGATATATAAGGATGTCTGAGCCACATGAGGAGTATGAGGGTGAGAGTAGCGTAGCTGCACCTTGAGATGGTGTAAGGGATCCAGAGATAGAATAGATCATACCCGAGCCACCTGTACTACCACCCTAGTTTGACCCAGCTGATATGATGAACCCAGCTGTTCAAGCTATGTTCGGGCAGTTCCTGGCTGCCATGACACGTATCACTGATAGGATACCCATGCCTGCACCTAGGGCACCTGCTCAGCATGAAGGACAAAGTATCGGGAAGACGTTCGAGTGGCTTCACAGAGTTGGAGTGACCGAATACTTTGGCACAGCTGACCCCACAGATGCGGATCTGTGGTTAACCGAGTTGGAGAAGGCTTTCATAATCCTAACCATCCCTAAAGTTGAGAAGGTGAGACATGCTGTCTATCTTCTCAAAGGAAGTGCTGGTCACTGGTGGAACATGGAAGAGCAGAAGAGGCCTAGAGTGGAAGTTTCGTGGGAAGACTTCCGTCGGGAGTTTGTCAACATATACTTCTCAAAGACCTTCCTGGACGAGAAAATCTCTCAGTTCGAGAGATTGAGACAAGGCATGATGAACATTAGCGAGTATGAAGCTAAGTTCGTGGAGCTACTGCGGTTCTGTCCGCACATCGCTGCCACAGAAGAAGAAAGGATCAGGAGGTTTGAGAAGGGTTTGAATGCCAACTTGTCTACTCCCGTGTCTGCCCTAGAAAGCCGGGAGAGGTTTTCTACCTTCGTTGAGTCAGTCCGAAGGATAGAAAGATCTGTAGTCGAGAAGAGGCAAACCCATAAGAGATATCCGTAGTTCCAGGCGTCTTCATCTAGAGACTTTAAGAAGCCTAGATCCTCTGCACCTAACCCTCCACCACCAAGATCTAGTTCTCAAACACAGTGGTCGCCAAGTAGAGGTAGAGGACGGAGCCTACCATCACAAGAGACTCCCAGTTCAGCATTAGTGTCGGTCACAGGACCACCTAGACCACAGCAAGACAGAAGCTGTTACAACTGTGGGAAAGTTGGGCATCTGATGAAGGACTGTAGGTCTAAGCCTGTCAGTGTGACACAGCCTCAGAGGCAGAGTCAGCAGGGATCCTAGAGAAGGCAGTTCCAAGGAGCAGCTAGAGGACGTGGACAAGCGTCCCAAGCTGGATCGTCAACACTGACTCAGTCTCAGGCGACATCGAGGTTCTATGCTATGAACCCACCAGATGCAGTGGTCAATCCACGGGTTGTGATAGGTCAGACGGAACTATTATATTATGATATATCTAAATCATGTATTGTATCTGTTTTGATTGACCCAGGTGCTACACACTCCTTTATCACTCGGAGAGTGATACATTACTGCAATATGACTATCATTCATAGGGCGGATAGTCTGTTGCTTGAGACTCCGTTGAGAGGGTCTATTGTTTTGCAGGAGGTATGCTCTCCCTGCATCCTATTCTTTTATGGCCATCACATTCAAGTGGATCTTATACCACTTGAGATGCAAGGATTTGATATAATCCTTGTTATGGATACCTTGGAAAGGTATATGGTCGTCTTGGATTGTGAATCCAAGTAGGCTGTCTTTGCTGATGGTAGAGACACATGGATCTTTCAAGGAGAGAGAAAGATTCTACCCACATATCTAGTGTCAGCTATGGTTGCTGAGAAGCTGATAAGGCAAGGATGTTATGCATTCTTGGCCCATGTGGTAGATACTACCATGGAGAGTCCCACCCTTGCTGAAGTTCATGTTGTCAGGGAATTCGAAGACGTATTTGTTGGATCAATGGGCTCTAGAAGGGGGGGTTGAATAGAGCTTCACAAACTTCACAAAAGTGATTAGACCACCAAATTATATTAAGTGCAGAAGTTAAACCAAAATAGCAATTTGATGTCCTAAGCTAGCATACAAAGCAAGGATAAGAGACAAGGATTAGCATGCACTTGGACAGGTGGTTTAGAGTGGTTCCTTGTCCTAAACTTACGAGCAAGTCAGTCCACTACCTAGAGTTAGTTAGGCTCTAGGATTTGTAACTTGGTTCTCTTATATATATCACACAATAAGATTACAAGCTACAACAACCAACCATCCAAGGACTTATATATCAAGCCAAGATCTTCTACCTCACCAAGGACTTACCCACCAAGCAAGTAGTCTTCAGCCTTCTTCAAAGGACTTACCCACTCTTGCTCTAGTCTTCGGCCTTGCAGGATTTACCTATCTTGCTTGAGCTTTGCCTTGCACCTCTCCTTCACTTGGAGAGCTTTAGCACCTTCCTCCTTCACTCGGAGGCCTGGAGCAGCTAGCCTTCTTCTCCTTCACTCGGGGAAGAACAACAACCTTCTTCTCTTTCACTCGGAGAAGAAACTTCAATCAATCTTCATAGAGAATGGAGATGGGAGAAGTGGAAATGAGAGCTTTACAACATTACAAATGATAGCTCTCATACATGGGTACCTAACTCACTCATACTCACGAATTTTCTTTGAAGGTAGAGAGAGAAAGGGGCTCAAAGGATTAGAAACCACTCAACTAAGGCTAGGACCAAGAATATGTGAATGAGCAACCTTGGAATGAGGTCCAAGAGGTCCTATTTATAGTTGAGGGTGTCCCTTTGAGGTTGGGAGAGTTAAGGGGCACAAAATAACCGTTTTACAACTTGCAACGGATCTATTTTGAGTTCCACCTACTCCTCCAACGGTTGGAATTGCTTTTTCTGCATTCCAGTACAGTCTGATCGTCCGAGTTTCGAATAAAGGCAACTCGGCCGAACCACTAAATGACAACGCTGAAAGATAGACTGTCGACCGAGTTCCTTTGGAGAAACTCGGCCGATCGGTCGACTTTCAACTTGGACCGATTAGTGGATCGGCCGAGTTTCCCACCATAGAAACTCGACCGAACAGGAATCGGCTGAGTTGGTAACTCGGCCGATTGCTCAGAAAATTCCAGAATATATAGATCGGCCGAGTTTGGAATTCGGCCGACAAAATCCCTATTATGGGTATTTTGGAATTTTCGTAAAACTGTACAAATGATGGCTTTTTGAGTCCCAATCAATTTCTCCATCTTAGTTACAATACAAAACATGAGTATAAGTGATTACATCAATTGTTCTAAGCCAATAAGGGCTATTTCACAAAACGGTCAAAAGTCACATGTTTTGCATGTGCTGGACGAGTAGCTTTTGAGTTGAATGTGATTCTTTTCTTGTACCTAATGTCTGAAACAATCTCAAATAGATTTGTTAGATACATATGAATGGAATGGTTAAGTCATTATCAAAATATGGGCAATGTGCGACACCTAGGTCAACATTCTCCCCCTTTTTGATAATGACAAACCATTCCTCAACATATTGAAAAGAATGTGAAAATTATACCTTTTCTTAGGGAATTGCAAGGGGATGCAAAGATGATCAATTTGTAATGCTCCCCCTCAATTCATGCTTACTCATTCCTGCATGTTTAGTTAAAAAACAAGCAACCACAACACATATGTATATTATATGATTCTAAGCAAGTCTAGATGCATTTCATTTAATAGACAAGAAAAGAACCATACAAGCAATAAATTCAATATGATTGAGCTATTTCTCCCCCTTTGTCATCTCAAAAAGGCAGGGGGGTAGAAGAGCATAAAAGCAAGGTCTTCTCCACAGAAAAACCAAAAACACTCAATCAAACACTCCATAGAAAGACAGAGGAACACCAAGATAAACAACGAAATCATGCATTATCAAAATATGGAAAACACTACAAGATAAACCATACAAAGCGTTTCCATAAACCATAAAACAAAACTACACGGATATCATAGAATTGAAATAGTACAACTCAGATGATGTGCCTAATGTATATAGTACAATCATAGTCCAAAGAGATATAACATGGTCATCTGAGACTAAAACTAGACACATCAGCCCCTAAGCTAAACTACTCTATGTCTATATCATCAACAACAGCATCGATGTCCTCGTCTGGCCGATAGTCCTCATCGCCATCGTCAGAAGGAGGAGCAGCAGCCGGTGTAGCCTCAGCATCATGATCAGCATCGCCATCATCATCCTCGTCGTCAACATCAGTCGCAGTAGCCTCATCAGCATCAGTCTCAGCATCCTCCTGGCCAGGCATATCCTCATCTGGAGGACCAGAAGCACGCCCGGGCCACCTCACACTCTGCTCGGACCAAGACATGCCTAGAGCATGTAACTCATAGGCAACCTCAATGGGGGGAGCAGAAGAAGTGTACTGGGCCAGAAGCTCAGACAGACGACCACCTGGGAGCACCAGAACCGGGGAAGGGTATCCACCTGCAGAGGGTTCATCAGAAGCAGAAAAGGGTGGAGCAGGGTAAAACTGACTATACGCGTAAGAAGCGTAGTCACCACCGGGGTAAGGCTCGTAGGTGGGGTAAGGCTGAGGGCAGGATAAAGACATGGAGGACAAGATGTGGCACAGATCCTGATGGAGGTGTTGCTGGACCTGCATGTTGTAAGCCTGCTGGTGCATGAGATACCCCATGAGGGCCTCATTTGAAACATGGAAATCAGCAAAGGCAGGCTGCGGAGGAGGCTGGAAGGAAGGCTCAGGTGGAGGAGGTGCAACTGAGGAGGGTGGAGGTGGAGCTGAGGAAGGTGGAGGTGGAGGTGCAGCTGAGGAAGATGATGCACCAGGGGTAGGCACACTCTTTTGGAGAGTGGTCTCATTGATATAAACTCCTTTGCGATTAGGGCGGTAGAGAAGATCGACAAAGAGGGATTTACCAGTGGCATGCTGGAAAAGACCACAAATAAGAGCAGGATATGGAAGATGTGTGCCCTTTGTGTTCTTTCCCGAGTCAAAACAGGTCATATGATGGAGGATGTAACGGGCCCATTTGACTCCGTGATTCTTCAACAGAAGATACATCATAACCGCCGTATTCTCGGAAATGTCCGTTTGATTTGAAAGCCGAGGAAGAAGGTCAGCTCACCCATCATGCTCATCTCAAATTCACTCTGCATAAGAGAGCTAAACTCCTTGCAAAGATCAAGGTCAGTTCCGCCAAATATAATATCATCAACATATATTTGAATTATGAGAAAATGGGTAGAAGTGTGTTTCAGAAATAAAGTACAATCTTTGCCAAACTAGAGTATGAATCTTTGCCAAATTTCTGTACAATGTGCGGCAGGATGGGGCACAAAGAACAAGATTGTAGGGGCACAACTCCAGAACCGGCAACAACAGAAACAAATGCTACAGAGGAGTCTGCAGGGGTAAGATGGGTTGATGAAGAGGACAAATGGCAGGTTTACTACGGCAAGAAAATACTAGCAAGTAGACCGCCGAGGAGGAATGATAAAGATCCAGACCGCAAAGATAAGCAACAAGGAAAGGAGCAGAACAACAGATATCAAGTTCTTGATGATGAGGAGGAAAGCAATGAAACACCCGAAGGAGAAGAAACTGAGAATACAGAAAAGCAACAAAGCACTACGACAAGCCCAAAGATATGGAGGAAGAAACAAAGACGAGAAAAGGAGAGAGAAGCTTCACATGAGGAACCAATGGAGACACAAAATCAGGCCCCAGCAAATGAAAGTGGTAAAGCAACTAGTGTCAATGAAGGTCCGAATGAACTTTCGAGACATACTGCAGTATCACCAGTACGTGATGAAATTATACAGGGCAGAATTGTAGCAGATGCCGAAGTCACAGTAAAATCGCACCAGGGAGGACAAGTGAATACCACTGAAGCAACAGACACTCAAGCAACCACGACAAGACCTGCCAATAGGAAAACAACTATGGTAGGTCGGAAGGCGAAGGAAAAGGGAGAACCTACACAGCAGGGTAGTCCAAACAAAAGCCACCCTTATAGTACCCGAGGGAAGACGAAGAGGACCAGTGAAGATAAGGAGGGGTTGGGCACCGCTCTGGGCCAATAATTTACACCCCCCCAGGTTTTGATGATTAACATACTAGCTTGGAACATAAGGGGTGCTGGCAAGAAGAAAGCCAGACACTACCTCAAAACCTTAATCAAGAAGCACAAGATTGATATAGTTTCCATCTCTGAACCTCGCATTTCTGGTACACAGGCAGAAAACATCATGAAGGAGATAGGCTACTCTAGTTCACATAGAGTAGAAGCAGCATGTTTCTCAAGAGGTATATGGGTTCTTTGGAATGAGCAAAAATGCGACGTCCAAATTCTTGAAAGCAACAAATACTTCATTCACTGTAAAGTTAATAATAACACCTACATTACCTTCATCTATGCGTCTCCTTCCCCGACTTGCCGACCCATTCTTTGGGAGCATCTTCTACGACTAAGTTCCTCCATTGACAAGCCCTGGATCGCATTGGGCGACTTCAACTGCATGCTTAACCCAGATGAAAAAATTGGTAGCAAACTGTTCAACCTCTGGGAAGCAACTACCTTCAGGAACACTCTCACTCAGGCAGGCCTTACCGACATTGGCAACTCAGGTTTCAAATTCACTTATAAGAAAGGGATACTTCATGAACGCATCGATCGGGCAATAGCGAATGCTGATTGGATCCAAAATTTCCCCAACTTTGTGTGTGAAACCCTCACACGAATTGGTTCAGATCATAACCCCATTGCTATCCTAAATACCCGAACCAAATAGAAGAAAACTCGGTTTTTCACTAAAGCCAATTGGCATCACCAAGCTGTCTTCACGGCTCTTCTTACAAGTGTTTGGAACCCAGAGAAAGCTTACCAGGATGCTATCCAAGAGCCATGGAACCGGTGCTGCGATGGGACAAAAATATCACCACGAAACAACAGAAAGAAAAGGATATACTCATCCGGGAAATCACACAAGCCCAAAAGGCCGTGGAAACAAAGTACAGTGAAGCAATGGACTCCCGATGTATCAAACTCGAAAGCAAACTCAAGAGCTTCATGATGAAGGAAGAGGACAATTGGAAACAGCGCAGCCACATCAATTGGCTCCGTCATGGAGACAACATCAGTAAGTATTACCATGCCTTTGTCAACAACAGGCGTCGCTCTAATCGAATCACTACCCTTCAGAAAAGCAATGGTGAATGGACTTCTAACGAAGCTGACCTTAATCTCCTGGTGGAATTACATTTTAAGGAGATGTTCACCGCTCCTGCAAACCAATCCTCTACAAGTATTTCTTCCATGCCTGCTAAGTTTAAGGAACTCACACCCAGCCAGGACCGGCACCTTGCTGCGACCCCTACGGAGCATAATACTGGAGAATGATTAAAGAAGCAGATCCCTACAAGGCGGTGGGGCCTGATGGTTCAGACTACCTCTTCTTCAAAAAGCAATGGAAGGTAATCAAGCAATCTGTGATCAAGTCCATACGAAGCATGTTGAATGGAACACCCATTGATGATAAACTTGCAGATTCCAACATTGTACTCATCCCCAAGTGCAGAAGCCCTACCAACTGTAACCAGTTGTGTCCCATCACCTTGAACAACACTATTATGAAGATCGCTTCCAAGATTGTGGTGGATCGAGTTAAACAACATTTGTCAAAGTGGATCTCGAAAACCCAATCTAGCTTTATACCTGGAAGAAACATATCTGATAACATCATCATCGTTCAGGAATTACTCCACAACATGAGAAGGAGCTCAACCGAAGGTTATATGGCCATCAAGGTCGACTTATCAAAAGCCTACGACAGACTCTCCTGGGACTTCATCAAGGACACACTGAATCACATGAACAGGCCGAGTAACATCCAAAAATATATAATGAATTCTCTTCAAGCAGGTCGAACCAACATTATCCTGAATGGTGACAAGCTTCAACCCTTCAAAGCTTCTAGGGGTCTGAGACAGGGAGATCCCCTCTCCCCATACCTGTTCGTTCTTTGTATGGAAAGATTCTCTCAACTAATCGAGAACTCAGTTGTGAATAAGAGCTGGAAACCAATCAAATTATCCCAAAAAGGCCCAGCTATATCTCATGTTATCTTTGCGGATGACATTGTCATCTTCGCCCATGGTTCAATGGAGCAGATTACCAACATTAACCAGTGTTTTAAGATGTTCGAATCAGCCTCGGGACAGAAAATTTCGATTGAAAAATCTAAGATCTACTTCTCTAAAGCCGTCTCTCCTTCCGTACGCAATCAAATATGCTCTGCCAGTGGAATATCTGAGACCAACGATCTGGGAAAGTACCTTGGAGTTCCACTGCTACATGGAAGAATTCAAAAGGAGACATATGCATATCTAGTGAATAATATTACATCCAGGATTAACGGATGGGCGGCGAAAACTCTGTCACTCGTAGGAAGAATTTGCCTAGCAAAAGCTGTGCTCAATTCCATACCATCCTATGCCATGCAAACGGCTAAGATCCCAGTGTCAATCTGCAACAAGCTGGACAAAATCATCCGGAACTTCATTTGGGGAGGAGGCCACAAAGACAAACCTGTATCTCTTGTCGCATGGCGACATGTAACATCAAGTATTGATAGAGGAGGTCTGGGCATTAAATCTATGCATAGCTGGAACAAAGCCATCCTATGGAAAAACACTTGGAACATCCTCAATGCCAAACCGTCTCTCTGGAGGCAAGGTCTGCTGAACAAATACAGAAATTTCCACCATGGCAAAGGTTGTCGTGTGACACCTTTCTGGCAATCCATTGACTCAGGAAAAGATTTCATCATCTCTAACTGTATCAAATCCATTGGAAATGGCAGGGATACCTCAGTCTGGTATGATACTTGGGTACCAGGAGAGGGGAAGCTGGTTGATAAATGTGTTAACACCATTGATGAAGAGATTATGGACCTAAAAGTCTCGAGCCTTGTCAATCTCAACGACAATTGGGATACGGACTTCCTAGGCAGCTATCTGCCTCCGAGCTACGTAGGGAAAATCATCAACTTACCCACCCCCACCTGTAATAAGGGCAAAGACCTCTGGAGCTGGAAATATGAAACAACAGGCAAATACTCAACAAGCATGGCTTATGACTTAATTCATACTGAAGATCACGCACAATCTGATGATGTATGGCTGAAGATATGGAATATCAGAGCCCCTGCCAAGATTCGAACCTTCTTATGGCTTGCTGCACATGAGGCGATCATGACTAATGTAAGAAGGAAGCAACGAAATTTTACAGATTCCACCATCTGTCCAAGGTGTGGGAGTAGTGAAGAAACCACACTTCACGCACTGAGAGACTGCCCAAAAGCAGGCGAAGTGTGGCTGGCTACAAAGCTCAGAAATATACACCTGACAAACTCGTCTGCACCTTCAAGAAGCTGGATAGCTACTATGCTGAAGGAAGACACGAACACCCAATCAAAGTTCGCCATCACCTGCTGGTGCATATGGAAGGCAAGAAATGCTGAGATCTTCGACAAAAAAGCCATACAGAAAAGTCGACAAGTCTCACAAATATCATGTCTTTACAGATCAGTGATCCAAGCCTGGGAGAACAAGGTAAAGGCCAATACAAATGAGTTACATCTAGAAGGTGAAATTCCCATAAATGAGGCAGGACGCATCCTATGTATGTCCGATGCATCAGGTTACAGAAACTATGCTACCATTGCAGTAGCTACCATGGATAATGATGGTAATTGGCTAGGGGGATGTGTGAGGAGAATCAATGCTCAGTCTGTTCTCGAAGCTGAAACAAGAGCACTGCACCTTGCAGCTGAAGTTTGCAAGATGAACCAATGCCCTAAAATCACTCTGATCTCAGACAGCGCCACAACAATCAAGGCAGTGAAGGACAAAGGAAGATATACACCTGCAATTCGACCCTGGATCTCGGACATACACAAGATTCTAGCAGACACTGAAGATAATGAAGTCTTGAAGGTCGGCAGAGCAACCATTCATCTGGTGGATGGCCTAGACAGGCACCACCACAAAAACTACCAGGATGATCGAGTATACCTTGATCCTCCACTCGACCCTGTGGGTCAGTCCCTCCTCCCTTCTCCCTGTAATATTAGAAACCCTACCAGCTTTACTTTTCCAGCAGGAACTAAATGTAACCAATGGATGTTCCCAGCCATGCGGGAGCTGAATGAATAAGATTCACCTCTGATGAGGTTAAAAAAAAAAGTACAATCAACTTTGCCCATGATATACCCGTTATCTGACAAAAAGTTCTTTAGTTTCTCATACCAAGCTCGAGGTGCTTGTTTGAGTCCGTAGAGAGCTTTTTGCAAGAAATATACATGATTGGGTAACTTATCATTTTCAAAGCCTGGAGGTTGAGCAACATATACTTCCTCCTCGATTGTACCATTTAAAAACGCACTTTTAACATCCATTTGATAAAGCAAGAAATTTTTATAACTAGCAAAGGCAAGTAGCATACGAATAGATTCTAATCTAGCAACAGGAGCATAGGTTTCATCAAAATCAATACCTTCTTGTTGATTGTAACCTTGTGCTACTAACCTTGCTTTGTTCCTTACCACTTTTCCTTGCTCATCAAGCTTGTTGCGGTAGACCCATTTGGTGCCAATGATCTTTCTATCATTTGGTCTTGGCACTAAGGTCCACACACGGTTCTTCTCGAACTGCTCAAGCTCTTCTTGCATGGCAAGGATCCACTCATCATCGCCAAGGGCCTCTTTAATGTTCTTTGGCTCCAGTTGGGAGATGAAGGCACTATCTGCTTGTTCTTTGTTGTGAGCAGCTCGTGTCCTTACTCTCTCAAATGGATTTCCAATGATCAACTCCTTTGGGTTATTCTTTGCAAAGCGAGGAGTGGGATCCTTCTTTTCTTCTTCTTTTTCTTCTTCTTCAACCTGCTTACCTTTGTCTTTGATGTTGAGCTCTTTTAAGATAGGAATGATTTCATCTGCAACATCATCATCACCAATATGCTTGCCAATAACAGGGTTAGTTTCAATAAATTTAACATTTATAGATACTTCTATTTTAGATAGTTCAATGTTAAATACTCTAAAAGCCCTGCTAGTAGTGCTATAGCCTAGGAAGAAAACCTTGTAAGATTTCGGATCAAACTTGTGGAGAGAATCCTTGGTGTTCAAAACAAAACAAGGACATCCAAAAACATGAAAGAAATCAATAGACGGCTTCCTACCACGCCATAGTTCATAGGGGGTTTTCTTAAAAGTCGGATGAGTGAAAACTCAGTTTTGCACAAAACATGAGGTGCTAACGGCTTCAGCCCAAAACTTCTTAGGAGTGTCATACTCAAGAAGCATGGTCCTAGCCATCTCTTGTAGCGATCTATTCTTCCTCTCAACAACTCCATTTTGTTGGGGTGTGCGAGGTGAAGAGAAATTGTGCGAATAACCCGATTTTTCACAAAAACGTTCAAAAAGATCATTTTCAAACTCTCCCCCATGATCACTACGGATGGAAACAACATGGAAAGAAGCTTCATTTTCAACTCGTTTACAAAAGCTCGAGAAAACATCAAGTGTATCGCTTTTAGAAACGAGAAAGAAAGTCCAAGTATATCTAGAAAAATCATCGACAATAACAAGACAATACTTGGAGCCGCGAAGCGTTTGTGTTCTCATAGGTTCGAAAAGATCAATATGAAGAAGCTCAAGAACTCTCTTGGTACTCATGACTCCTTTGGATTTGAAGGAGGATTTTGTTTGTTTCCCTTGTGTACAAGGTTGACATTCCTCATCCTTTTCAAAATCCAATTTAGGAAGTCCTCGAACCAAGTCCTTTTTGTTCAGTTTCTTCATTTGATGCAAGTTCACATGACCCAAATAACGATGCCAAAGCGAAAGATCGTTTTTATCCACAACTAAGAATCTATTTAGTATGGGCTTTAGAGCATTGAGAACAATCACATAGAGATTACCATTTCTAGTTCCCTTATATATAACATTGTAGGACAGGGAATCTAGAAGCAAGCATTCTAAGAAAGTAAAAAGCACAAGATAACCATTATCACATAATTGGCTAACACTAATTAAGTTGTGATGTAGGCCATCAACAAGCAAAACATTTTTAATGCACAATTCATTTCCTACATCACCCTCACCTATAAGCTTACCCTTTTTGTTGTCCCCAAAGGTTACCGATCCTCCTTTCTTCTTCACAAATTTGTTGAAATGGCTGATTTCTCCAGTCATATGCTTAGAGCAGCCACTATCAACAATCCATTTCTTTTTAACCTGCAAGAAAAGAGGATGTCGGAACCCAACTCAAACTTTGGGGTCCGGGGTTAGCTTGGGGACCCATTTCATATTTGGGTTGGTCCCCTTAGGCTTGTAAGGACAATAGGTAGAATAATGATCATCACATTTGCAATGCATACATACCATGGGGTTTTTAGAGCCGGAAGACTCTCCATTGAAAATTGGAGTTTCCACACTCTTTTTCTTACCCTTCTTCTTCTTCTTCTTCTTACCTTTTGGAGTAGTCTCATTGTATCCTAGACCACTAGTACCAACTTGTTTGGTAGAGTGCTCTAGAACATCATTTAGAGACTTCTTACCCGAAAGAAACCTTTGCAAAGTAGATCTTAATTTAGCATTATCATCACTAAGATTTGTAATGGTAGTAGATAAACTAGCAAGATCTTCTCTAGTATGCAAAAGGTCAGACTCAAGGCAGAGGGCTTTAGTAAGAAGAGAATCTTTTTCAAGAGTTAAATTAGCAACTTCATTTCTAGGCAAGATAGGTCTAGAAGATAAATCATTTGTTTGTGCAAGCAATTTAGCATTTTCAGATTTAAGAACAACAATTTCTCTTTGATAAGAGTAAACTTCATCTCTCCTAGCATCATCAATAAGCTTAAGTTCAACATTTTCAGTTTTGAGAACATCTAGCTCATCTAGGCAATTTTGGTTCTCTATCTTAAGATTTTCAATAGTTTTAAGATAAGTACCATTCTCAACCTCTACTCCATTATATTGAAGTTCAAGGTCTAGAAATTTCCCTTGCAAGGAATCTATGCTATCAAGGTGTAATTTCTCATTTTTATCAAGAATATCAATCTTGGCATAAAGATCATCAACTATCTTTCCTAATCTTTTTCTTTTAGCTTTACATTTAGCAAAAGATGATTGACAATCATTAAGCATTTCAATGAGAGTTTCCTTATATAACTCAAGTAAATTTTCATCACTTACCTTGCTTACCTCACTTACCTCAATTACTTCTTCACTAGTAGATGCCATGAGTGCAAGGTGACATTCTCCATCCTCGGATCTTGAGGAACTTGAAGTAGAAGACTCCTCCCATGCCACATGAGCTGCATCTTTGGATCGTCTCTCCTTCTTGTCCTTCTTCTTGTACTTGGCTTCTCTTTTGTATTTGTCATCCTTCTTGTGGCTGCTCTTATGATAGCCCTTCTTGGCCTTTGGACAGTCACTCTTGTAGTGGCCCTTTTGACCACACTTGTAGCACCTAGGAGTGGAGGAGGATGGCTTGCCCTTGAAGTGTCTTCCTTTTGAGTAGTTGGCTTCATGATCATTTGCACCTTCATCTTCGCTTGAGGAAGGGCAGGGAGACTTCATGGCAAGTTGTTGTTGCCGGACCATTTCTTCAACATGGGCTTTGAAGGCAGTGTCCTTCATCTTCTTTGACTCCTTCTCTTCTCTTTTCTCCTCTTCCTCTTGCTTGTCGAGCCTTGGTTCATGTGCTTGAAGGTTACCAACCAGCTCCTCGGTTGACAACTCACTCAGCTTGTAGACTTCTTCAATTGAAGTGACCTTTGGCTCCCATCTTTTTGGAAGAGATCTCAAGATCTTTGCATTGATTGTACCTCTATCCATGACACTCCCAAGGGCTGCAAGGCTGTTCAAGATGACATTCAACCTTGTGTACATGTACACAACTCTTTCATTCTTCCCCATCTTGAAGTTCTCAAGTAGGCCGCCAAGCATATAGACCTTGGCCTCCTTGACTTGCTCCGTCCCTTCATAGGTGACACACAGCTTGTGCCAAATCTCATGTGCCGTGTCCCAAGAAGAGATGCGGTTGAACTCCGATGGTGAAAGGGCGGCGTAGATGATGCTCACGACTTTAGCATTGAGTTGAGCACGCTTCATCTCGTCTTCCGTCCACGTGGTGATGTTCCCCTTTGGCTCTTCATACTTGAGATGGACTATCTTCCACATCTCGTAGCTCACGCCTTGGATGTAGAATTGCATCCTTCTCTTCCAATATAGGAAGTTTGTGCCGTCGAAGACCGGGGGTCTCATGGAGAAACTTCCTTCAAGATTGAGTGACCCAAGAGCCGAATCGCCCATCTTCTCCTACTTGTTGAAGTAGCTTGGAGAAGACCTGCTCTGATACCACTTGTTGGATCAATGGGCTCTACAAGGGGGGGTTGAATAGAGCTTCACAAACTTCACAAAAGTGATTAGACCACCAAATTATATTAAGTGCAGAACTTAAACCAAAACAGCAATTTGATGTCCTAAGCTAGCATACAAAGTAAGGATAAGAGACAAGGATTAGCATGCACTTGGACAGGTGGTTTAGAGTGGTTCCTTGTCCTAAACTTAGGAGCAAGTCAGTCCACTACCTAGAGTTGGTTAGGCTCTAGGATTTGTAACTTGGTTCTCTTATATATATCACACAATAAGATTACAAGCTACAAAAACCAACCATCCAAGGACTTATATATCAAGCCAAGATCTTCTACCTCACCAAGGACTTACCCACCAAGCAAGTAGTCTTCAGCCTTCTTCAAAGGACTTACCCACTCTTGCTCTAGTCTTCGGCCTTGCAGGATTTACCTATCTTGCTTGAGCTTTGACTTGCACCTCTCCTTCACTTGGAGAGCTTTAGCACCTTCCTCCTTCACTCGGAGGCCTGGAGCAGCTAGCCTTCTTCTCCTTCACTTGGGGAAGAACAACAACCTTCTTCTCTTTCACTCGGAGAAGAAACTTCAATCAATCTTCATAGAGAATGGAGATGGGAGAAGTGGAAAGGAGAGCTTTACAACATTACAAATGATATCTCTCATACATGGGTACCTAACTCACTCATACTCACGAATTTGCTTTGAAGGTAGAGAGAGAAAGGGGCTCAAAGGATTAGAAACCACTCAACTAAGGCTAGGACCAAGCATATGTGAATGAGCAATCTTGGAATGAAGTCCAAGAGGTCCTATTTATAGTTGAGGGTGTCCCTTTGAGGTTGGGAGAGTTAAGGGGCACAAAATAGCCGTTTTACAACTTGCAACGGATCTATTTTGAGTTCCACCTACTCCTCCAACGGTTGGAATTTCTTTTTCTACATTCCAGTACAGTCTGATCGGCCGAGTTTCAATAAAGGCAACTTGGCCGAACCACTAAACGACAAGGCTGAAAGACAGACTGTCGGCCGAGTTCCTTTGGAGAAACTCAGCCGATCAGTCGACTTTCAACTTGGACCGATCAGTGGATCGGCCGAGTTTCCCACCATAGAAACTCGACCGAACAGGAATCAGCTGAGTTGGTAACTCGGCCGATTGCTCAGAAAATTCCAGAATATATGGATCGGCCGAGTTTGGAATTCGGCCGACAAAATCCATGTTATGGGTATTTTGGAATTTTCGTAAAACTGTACAAATGATGGATTTTTGAGTCCCAATCAATTTATCCATCTTAGTTACAATACAAAACATGAGTATAAGTGATTACATCAATTGTTCTAAGCCAATAAGGGCTATTTCACAAAATGGTCAAAAGTCACATGTTTTGCATGTGCTGGATGAGTAGCTTTTGAGTTGAATGTGATTCTTTTCTTGTACCTAATGTCTGAAACAATCTCAAATAGATTTGTTAGATACATATGAATGGAATGGTTAAGTCATTATCAAAATATGGGCAATGTGCGACACCTAGGTCAACAATATTTCCTGAAGAACTTCCAGGTGTACCACCGCCTCGGGAAATTGATTTTGAAATCAATCTGATCCCAGGTACACAACCCATAGCCCATGCACCATATAGGATGATGCCTGCTGAGATGGCAGAACTCAAGAAACAGCTTCAAGAGTTGCTTGAGAAGGGTTTCATCTGACCAAGCACTTCACCTTGGGGTACTCCAGTCTTGTTTGTTAAAAAGAAAGACGGATCAATGCGGTTGTGCATTGATTACATGCAACTTAATAAAGTAACAATAAAGAATAAGTACCCTCTGTCGAGGATTGATGATCTATTTGACCAGTTGTGTGGTGCGTCCGTCTTCTCGAAGATAGACTTGAGGTCTGGTTATCATCAACTTTGTATTAAGGACAGTGACATACCCAAGTCTGCCTTTAGGACAAGGTATGGTCACTATTAGTTCACAATTATGTTGTTTGGACTAACTAAGCACCAACTGCATTCATGGAACTCATGAATAGAATCTTCCGACCCTTTCTTGATTAGTGTGTTGTTGTCTTCATAGATGACATTATGATCTATAATAGAGATGCTCAACAACATGAACAACACCTTCGCCAAGCTTTGACCTTGACCTTGCTAAGAGAACATAAGCTATACGCTTAGTTCAATAAGTGTGAGTTTTGGTTGTCGGAGGTATCTTTTCTCGGACATGTGATCTACCTCAGGTATTCGAGTTGACCCCAGAAAGGTAGAATCTATTCTACAATGGGAACAACTGAAAACACCGACAGAGGTTCGTGGTTTCTTGGGGTTAGCCGACTATTACCAGAGGTTCATTAAGAACTTAAGTTCCATAGCCCTACCCTTGACGAAGTTGACCTGGAAGGATGTTCCCTTTTCCTGGAATGATAAGTGCCAGCAGTCTTTTCAGCTGTTGAATGAGAGGTTGACAAGTGCACCTGTACTTGTGCTACCTGAGCAAGGTAAGGGATACATAGTTTTCTGTGATGCCTCCAAGAATGGACTCGGATGTGTGCTGATGCAGGATAAACAAGTGATTTCTTTTGCTTCCCGACAGCTCAAGAAACACGAGGAGAACTATCCGACACACGATCTGGAGTTAGCAGCTGTAGTTCATGCCTTGAAGATCTAGAGACATTATCTCTATGGAGAGACGTTCCAGATTTTCATAGACCACAAGAATCTTAAGTACATCTTCTCACAATATGAACTTAACATGAGGCAACGTCGCTGGATGGAGTTAATCAAGGACTACGATTGTACAATATATTACCATCTGGGGAAGGCGAATGTAGTTGCATATGCTCTGAGTAGGAAATCAGCAACACCATCCTCTGATAGGTCACATCTAAACTCTTTGGTATGCCCTAGGAGAGATATGCTCATCTCTTAAAGGCAAGATAATGTACAATTGAAGGTGTCATGGATAGCTAGGTTTTTGGCTGAGATGCATATCAAACCCACCCTAAGAGAGAAGATTAGAGAGGCACATCTAGTTGATGTTGTGGTTCAGCAGATCAGGTTAGAGTATGGTGAGGAGAAAAGAGATGGTTTCCATGACTCAGATTACCAGGTGGCATGCTATCATGGAAGGATGATAGTACCGGATGTGGATAACTTAAGGAAGTTAGTCCTGGAGGAAGCTCATTCTTCGATGTATGCTATGCATCCAGGGAGCACCAAGATGTATCGAAATCTAAAAGATATGTATTGGTGGCCATGGATGAAGAAGGATGTTGTAGAGTTTGTTCTGAGGTGTCCGGTGTGTCACCAGGTTAAGGATGAACACTAGAAGCCTGCAGGAACAATGCAGCCTTTACCCATACCACAGTGGAAGTGGGATCATGTGACCATGGACTTTGTGGTTGGCCTACCCAAGACAAGAAAAGGACATGATTCCATCTGGGTAATTGTTGATAGGTTGACAAAGACATCAAATTTCTTACCTGTCAAAACAACCTATTCTGTTGAGAAGTTGGCACAGTTGCATGTTCATGAGATAGTTCGTCTGCACGGAGTTCCAATTATCATAGTATCAAATAGAGGTCCCCAATTCACGAGTCATTTTTGGGAACGAGTGCACAAAGCTATAGGCACCCGTTTAAGGTTTAGTACAACCTTTCACCCACAGACTGATGAACAGTCGGAAAGGACTATACAAACCTTGGAGGACTTGTTGAGAGCATGTGTTCTCCAGTTCACCGGAAGTTGGGACCTACACATGAGCTTGATAGAGTTTGCCTATAACAATAGCTATCACCATAGCATTGATATGGCACCTTATGAAGCTTTGTATGGTAGACGTTGTAGATCACCAATGTGTTGCTATGAAACTAGTGAATATCAGTTGTTAGGTCCTGAACTTGTGCAACAGACTACAGAGAAGATCAAAGTAATCCAGCAACAGCTTAAGACTACACATGATAGACATAAGTCATATACCGATAAACGTTGTAGAACCTTAGAGTTCCAGGTTGGGGATAGGGTGTATCTCAAAGTCTCACCTTGCAAAGGAGTTATGAGGTTTGGAAGGAAAGGGAAGTTAGCTCCTAGGTTTATGGGGCCTTATCCAATCATTAAATGGGTTGGAAAGGTAGCCTATAGACTAGAGTTACCCCCAGATATGTAGAAGCTACACCCTGTGTTTCTTCTATGTTGAGGAAATGTCACCCGGATACCGAGAGAGTTGTACAACCTATGGAGGTAGAATTGAATGATGATATAAATTATGAGGAAGGACCAATATCGATCCTTGATAACATAATTAAAAAGCTTAATAAGAAAGATATAAGTCTTGTGAAAGTCCTCTGGAATCATCATGGTGTTGAAGAAGCCACTTGGGAACTAGAGGAAGAAATGAGGAGGAAATACCCTGCTCTTTTCTCTTAATATGTCTTATCGATTTCGGGGACAAAATCCTTGTAAGGGGTGGATGATTTGTAACATCCCTGACCTGCGTTATAAGTTAACCCTAGGAGTTTTGCCTAAATATGTAATTAAACGCTTGTGATTATCCTCTGGCATGTAATTAAGTTCCTGAGGAACATACATTTTCAATTCCGACCTTTTTAAACAATGTTTTAGTAATGTTTTGTTATGTAGGGACCTATGTGCAAATTACCCAGTTAGAAGGGTTAACTTGAAATTTTAACATATTGAGGTGTTCCTCTGATGATGAGACATCATATGGATGAATATGGTGAGGTATGATGTATTCTCCAAGCTTGGGCATCAAGATGCAGCTTGTGGAGCAATCTTTGTGCTTGAAACCCTAATTTTGGTGTAAAGTGCAATTTACCCAAAATGTGGGGTGCAACTTGTAAAATACATCTTCTAGAGTATCTTGTGTGACTATTGAAATCATTTAGAGTATAAATGATGAAAAAGGGCACTTCAATTAAATAATCAGATAAGATAAATAACTTTTGTATTAGAATCACCAAGTTATAAGCAAGGAAACCCTTAAAAATGTGCACCTTATTGATAAGATGACCTTCCTTGCCTTTGGACCTTTGTTTCAATAAGAATTTCACCTAATGAAGGAGGAGGGACGTGCAAGGAATAAAGGAGGGACCTAGATGAGAAATGGATAAAACTAGAGGTCCTTATGATGAAACTAGTCCAAGCTATATAAGCTACCCTCTTTGCAACCATGTGAACATACTCCCTTCACTCTTTCACTTGTCACCTTGTTTGGTCCGTCCAAGGCAGAGCTTGGGAGCTAGAGAAGATGACCAACTTGTTCTAAGGTAAGGGATACCATCTTCTAAGCTTGTATTCATGAAAGAAAGTGGATTACAAGGTTGGTTTTATGGTTATCTCACTTAGGTTTCTTGTTCTAGCCGATCTTTCCCAACCTTTTCTTGGAGAAAAGTCTTTGGCCGACCAGTGGAGCTCAAGGTGCCATTAAAGACTTGAGATCTTGGGAGAATGGAGATCTAGGAACGACCATAAGGTGGGTTTTATATCTCTAAACCTCTTGCTTTCTTAATGCATATACTTGTTCTTGCATGAAGTAGATAGTTCTTCTTCTTCCCCATCCTTCCTTGATCTCTTGCAAGCAAATCCATGGAGAAACCAACCTGCTTTGAGGTTGAAAATGATGGACGTTATTTCCTAGGAAACTTTACCAAACGACCTTGGACCATTTGGTCCAAACGGTTTGCGAACCGTTTGAAATTAAACGGTCTCACAACCGTTTGATTTCATGCGGTCTTGCAAGACCGTTTGGAATCAAACGGTCTCAAGATCGTTTGGCAAGTTTGAGCAAGGGAATACCGTTTGTAGGTCTGTTGTACACATGTTGAATTAAACACCTGCAAATAATTGTAACCTAATTCCAAACCTATCACAAGTTGAAGGCACCTCAACCCTCTAAACCCTAATCGGTTGAAATTGCTGATTTCAATGACCAATTGTGGTGAACTTTGGGTTGAAGGGCCCAAACGGTCTCAAGACCATTTGGGGGTTCCGTCAAACAGTCTCAAGACCGTTTGGTGACAACCCAAGACCATTTGGAGGTCTAGGGTTAAGGTAATTTGATCAATTGAGGGTCCAATCACAGTAGGTTGATGAATTGAATAAAAGTGCTGATTTTAGACCTAATTAGGGTTCAACCCACATCAACTTGGCTTAGTTTTTGGTGAAACTTTGGGAAAACGGTCTCAAGACCGTTTGGAGGGTGTCCAAACGGTCTCAATAGAGTTTGGACCAAGTTTGGGCCCAATTGAGTGCCAATTGATAGGTTCATCTTCAATTAGACTCATGATTATCAATGTTGATGGTTAATTGGTTATAAACCCTAATTCAATCGGTTTCTACCCCAATTGGCTAGCAATTGAGGGTCAATTGAACGTCCAATTAGTTAAGGATAACCCTAATTAACTATTTTGATAAGTGATTAGTAAGAAGGTGGCCAATTGAAGGCTTCAACTTGGAAAACCCTAATCAATTACAACCTTGGATGCACCTTTGAGGTCCATGCGGTTTTGAGCCCATTTGGACCAAACGGTCTCAAGACCGTTTGGGTTCAAATGATCTCAAGGTCTTTTGGATCCTATCGATCTCAAGGTCATTTCATTTCAATCGGTTTCAAAGTCAACTTTTCCAAACGATCAACTCTCTCATGCGGTCTTGGTGACCATGCGGTCTTGAAGGTCAAAGTGTCCAAACGGTCAACGCCCCAAACGGTTTCAAAACTGTTTGGAGGTTGAGGGGTGAAACCGTTTGGGGACTTTTAGGGCTGTAATTTCTTAGTGGTTTGAAGGCTCAATTGGTTCAATGGTGGTCTAATCCAAACCCTAATGGTACCCTAATACATTAAGGGGCTAAGTAATTAATAGATTGAACCATGATGTGAGGTTGTGGTGCATTTACCAATGTGCTCTTAAAGGGTTCAAGTAGATGACACCTTGTTTAATCAAAACCCTAATGGCATGATAGTGGTGACTTGGCACATGATAATCAATAGTGACTTGACCTAACTTAATCTAGAGGGATGTAATCACCATCTATTGGTAAGAGGAGAGAGAAGGTCCCTTATATAATTGAAATTCAAGTAAAGTACCTTCAATGTATATGAATGTGCATGATTAGGGTATGATCCTCCTATGTGAGATCATGAAAACCCTAATTATTAGAATTGATAAATCCTAACCTAATTTGAGGACATCTAGTATGATAATTTCATACATGGTGATGCTATGAGCTCAATTCACTATGAATTAAACAAAAAACCCTAATTTGAAGGTATTGTCATGCAAGTGAATAGTTAACCCTAATTTAGGGGATAACATGAAAGGGGGTTAATTCTAGGTTATAACTCGGAGCATGAAACCTTATGAATGAATTAAAAATGAAGAACCTCCATTCCTTGTGAATATAAAAGGGTTGACAACCTTGTTTGAGTGGGTAAACGCTAAACCCTAGAATTAAGTGAAGAATTTTGGTATTGTGTTTATACAATTATTTATGCGCGTCCTCAATTATTCTACTCATGCAGATTCATATCAAGATGTGATCATAGCCAGGTAAGAGTTATGATATTTTATTCCTTAAAAACACTTATGATATGTGAAGGATACATTGTTACATTCAAGTTTTATGAAAACCTGAGGGTTAATTCTCTGTGTTCTTGAATCATAGTGAGAAGATGATTGAGAACTGATATCCATCTGATAACTGATGTGAGATAAATCTGTTACATTTAGTATTCTCCTGTTATAGCAATGTTTTATATTTGAATGCTTGGAAACATGATTGATGATAAAAGAATACTAAAATGTACCTAACTAATCAAGTATAACCATACCATGTAAAGCCCTGATCATAGATTCATCGTTGTCAGGTGTTAAATGATGGTATAATAGGTTTTCCTAAGGGAACTCCTGTAGCACATACTTTTGAATATGTGGGGAAAATGGACGTGAATATCCTTACATCCTAGTGTACGAGTTGATGTAGATGTATCTTAATCTATCATCACTACACTATGTGTTTATGCCGGGATGATGTATTACTAATCACCCGAGGAATCTTGTATGCCACATCGATGAGAGATAAACATGAGATCTTTCGTTAGTGAAGAGAGTACAGAACGCCACTGTGACTCTAATAGCGAAGGACCAGAATACCCTGGTGAGCTATAGTAGCAGAGACACTAGATGTCCTACATGTTGATCCTCAACTTGACTGAGGAAGATGAGGTCATGAGAATCTGACTCTTTCGATGACCTAGTATGATACTAATGCGACTTAACAATAGTTAGTTGGAGTATGAGTGGTATACCTCATCTCCACATGGCTTAATGTTAAATGTAAAATGTAATCAGCCGAGTAGTATATCTGCTTAGGTTGAACCACGAGAAATAATGCTTGATACTACATTGTTTATATTGATTCAGTCAAATATTTAGCTTACATGTTCTTCATGTTCTTCATAGAAGTAAATGCTTCCTTATCTACTCTTAAGCCTGCTTTTGCAGGTTAAGTTACATTGCTTATGCTTTCCTCATATGTTCTAATAAAGCTTCTGGTAGAGAGTTATAACTCTCGTTGGGACAATGATTTAAAATTATCTCAGCCCGTAGATTTCAATCTTTTAGGTAGTCATCGTGGACGAAGGAACCAGTCCACAGGAGATCAGCAACAACAACATCAGGGGCAGTAGTGAGTACCAGGTGGATATCCTGGCAGTCCAGTCTGTTAGTTAGAAAGTCTTATGTCGTCTCTGTACACTCATGTCCTTGGAGTTAGATGATCTGAGATTTTGAATTTTGAGTCTTGATATTTTTGTATATGGTTGTATATCATCACTCAAGAAGTGACTTAACAGAGATGTAAACTATTTATCGTACTTTTATGAAAGGAGTTTAGTATTTTCAAGATCTTCTCTCGAAAAGTTTTAATTTTTCATGATTTTTCACATTCCGCTGTTAATCGAATCGTTTCCGCTAAGTTTATCTCGTGTTTTGGAGATCAGAGCCCACAATAACCGTATACCTAATTATCTATCCATATTCCCGTCGGTTATACGGATATGCAGTGGCGTAGCTAGGAAATTTGGGCTGGAAGGGCATCATTATATACATAGCCATGGGCTGGAGGGGCACCATTATATACATGACCATTTGTAGCCTAATAGGGTAGGACACAATGGATATTTTTCACTAAATTCTAAACCAAATAGAGATCAAATAATCTGAAAATATAGATCCTAGGTAGGACACTTTCTCACCCAGGTCTATACGTGGCTACGCTACTGCGGATATGAGTAGTTGCGGGTATAGATTTTGACAAAGCGGGTATATAACCGTAATCATATCCACTTAACTAAACGATTACCGTTATGAATATGACCACATACCCACACCATACCCTACCCATTTACAGCCCTACTCTGGGGCGCTATGTCTTCGATAAGTTCTTGTACGTGAAGAAACAAAAATGTTGTCCATACAAACAAACATAATGTTCTACGATTGCTGCATTTCTCGAATCCAGCAATTAATTAAACCAGGATGAATCCTGCAGTTTGCATAATCCAGCTATATTCAAACGACACGGTGGTCATTGCAGCAGCTTATCACGGTGCGAGATCTAAAAGGACTCTGTGATGATTGGCGTCAATGCATGAATACATATGTGGAAGATCGGTAGAAGAGATCTTGAAAGTTTGGTGCTGAATTGCTTATGCTAGGGGCCTAGTCAGGAAGAGTTTGACTTACATTCGTACATCGCAACTACCAACTACGTCTGATCAAATTATTCCTTGTCTCTCTCTTTTTCATTCGAAAGTGGCTTTGTTACTGAGAAAGGGGTGCCGACGCAGTTTGTTACCGGCCGTTTAAAATCTTTGTATTTGATAAATCTAGGTTAATGTTGACCTTAAGTCTAAATTGACCAAATTTTTATTTTGATGATGATTAATCCATTTCAATTAATTGTGTCTAATGTCTCTCTTTGAGTAATTTGAAATTAGGTATAGATACACTCAAAATGTCTCAACTTACGTATCTCAATTTGAAGAAAAGATAAGTCAAAATCAATACAAGTGTACTTTTGTGAAATATGATATAAATCCTATTAGAATCATGTTGTAAATCACTTGTAATGATTGTTTAAGTTTAGAAAAAATTAGGAACACTTAAATCAAATATTTAAATACTTTAATGACAATTTTCAAAATTCATTACAAGTTGTTCATCAGTCGAGTTTCTTGACCGATCCTTAATGAATTTTGAGAATGACTTTGAACTGGTCCAGTTGCACATTCACATAACTCGTATGATTTTTATACTAAAGCAAAACTGATTTAAGTGATTGGTCAAGTTTCATCTAGGATAAATTCGACCTATTGTTCAAATCTGCTTTGTCAGATACTACAATCGGTCGAGTTATCTTTATTGAAGCTCGACTGATTATACTGTACGAAAAGTGTAGAAAAGTGATTCTAACCGTTGGAATGTTACAAAATTGAGAAAATATCTGCTACAATACCAAAGTCTAGTATATGTCCTTAAGTGTTCTCAAATGCTAGTGGGCATCTCCAACTATAAATAGGACCCCTTGGACTTCATTCTATGGTTAGCCAAGCACTATGAAGGTCCCTGTTCTATAGTTGAATGCCTCCTATAATCTCCTATCTTCCTCTAAGCTTAATCACTTTCTACATCTGTTAGAGTAAGTAGGAGATTTATAAGAGAGCAAGCCCTATATGTTTATCTTGTAAGGCTCTCACTTCCACCACCTCACAATATCTCATTCAACCTTGAAGTTGAAGATGAAGGTTCTCTCTCTTGGCTAAGAGAGGTGAAGAAGAAGAACAAGGGAATGAGTCCCTTAGTGAAAGTTTCTCCTTGGTGAAGGTGAAGTCAAAGGTGGAAGATTTAAGAAGAGTGGATAATTTCTCAAACGCTGAAGACTTGTGCAAGAGTGGGTAAGTCTTTGGTGAAAGCAAAAGGCTCACTACTACAGAACATGCCTTTGGTGTCGGTTAATTAAGGCCTTTAGTATCGGTTTCCAAACAACACCCAAGTGGGCACCGCTAAAGATCAACCCCTTAGGTGTCAGTTCCATAACTGACGCCAAAACGCTTCCCGCCACTGAAAACGCACTAACAATGGAACTATATGTGTCAGTTATTTAAGAAAACCGACACTATAGCATTACTACATACGGCGGTTAGTAAACAAAAACTGACGCCCATATCCCTGTCAACACGGCCGTGGTACTTGGCCACAATAGGCATCGGTTTGTGCTGACAACCGACGCCAGTAAGAGATAAAGACGTCGGTTTTTGGCTAACAACTGACACCATATGTCTTTGTTATCGATTTTATTCAAATAACCGACACCTATGTTCTGATTTTTTTTCTGATCAGTTTGCAGGCCTGCTGTATGGCTGGTCAGCAAGATGCAAAACCTGCAGTTCAATTCTGAACTATAGGTTTACAACATCCATTGATATCAGCCAACAACATGCCACAAACCTGCAAAATTAACAAGATCGATGGACAATATTATGATGAATGCATTTTCATCAAGAAATTAAACCACCATCTTAGGCTCAATTCGATTCAATATATCTGATTTCATCTACTAAATATCAAAATATGCAAAATTGCTTAACTGGTGCAATTGTCAAGATTATTAACTTTGTTTATAATGATTTTATGCAGGTCATGATGAGGTTCAACCATAAGTGGGGCCCACCTTTCTCAAACCTAGATCCACCTTCACTCAGGATCATCTTATCCTTGGTCTTGACCAAACAGTCTTGATCATACAGTTTCATCCATTCGGTTTGGACATCTCTCGACCCTGGCCATTTATTCAAACGGTCCTGATCCATTCAGTTTCACCTCATTCAGTCCCAGGCTTTCCTTTCACCACACATTTTTAGCCATCCTTTGCCTTAACAGTTTTATACTTTTTTCCCTTCCATACGGTCTCAAGATCGTATGGGCAGCCTCACCTCAAAACCGTTTGGCCAACGTCCACCACCGAGACTGTTTAGACATCTCGACCTGCAGCAAGCCGTGAGGAACTGACCTCCTACTTCCCTTCCTCTCCTCCTGCCTGGTAACCCTAACCTTAGACGGCACCTACAACTTCACCCTTCTGCAACACCCATTTCCATCGCACCTCCGCCGTCGTCAGTAGAAAATCAGCACTGCGCTCACACTGACACTCTTCCTCCTCTGTCCATCCTCTACAGTGTCGTCACCATCCAATTTCACCAGCATTTCCTTTGTCTTCTTTCCTTCTTCTTCCCTCCACCTTGATCCGCAAACTGTGGGCTCCGATCTCCAAAACCACGATATAAACACGATTTAAACTTAGCGGAAGCATTCAATTAGTTGTGGAATATGAAAAATTACTGGAAATTAAAAATTTTGAGACAAGATCTGGAAATTATAAAATTCCTTTTTATAAGAAACCAAGTAAACACTTTACATCTATGTTAAACTACTTCTTGAGTAGTTATGTACAATATGATACAAAAATCTCAGGAGCCAACACCAAAAACTCAAACCACTGATTCCTAGGACCTGAGAGTACAGAGACGGCATAGGACTATCTAACTACATAACTCAGCAGTCAGTATCTCCACCTGAGATTTACTGCTGTCTTCAGTACTGTTGTTGCTGTTGTTGCTCATCCTTAAATGGAATCCTTCGTATTCAACGACCACCTAAAAAGAGTTGAAATCTACGGAGTGAGATAATGTACAAATTGTCCCAGCGAGAGTTATAACTCTCAACTAGAAGCTTTATTATAACATTAAGGAATATCATAGACAAGATAACATAAATCATACAACAGTAGGTTTAATAACAAGTGAAGCAACTTCTACTTAAGAAGTCATGTCTTTAAAGTATATAAAGGACATGTATACAAAATATCTGAACAGATCATTAATGTAAACAATATAACACCAAACATTGTTCCTCATAGCTTAACCTAAGCAAGTATACTACGCGGTTGATTATGTTTTACAAACATTATTATGCCCTGTGGAGATGAGGTATACCACTCATACTCCAACTGATCACTAGTAAGTTGCATCAGTATCATACATATGTCATTAAAAGAGCCAGATTCTTAAGACCTCATCCTCCTCAGTCAGTTAGAGGATTGCTTGCAGGACACTTTGTGTCTCCGCTGTTATAGCTTACCAGGGTAATCCGGTCCTTCGCTATTTTAGAGTTACAGTGACATTCTGTACTCTCTTCGTCATCAAGTGATTTCTTGTTTACCTCTGATCGATGCGGCATTTGTATCTTCTTTGGGATATTTGTGGTACATCTCACCATTTGGATTTTTTTAGTGAAGGATTGATGGACTATGATAAATCTACATCAATTCCTACACTAGGATGTAAGGATTTACACATCAATCTACCCCACATACTCAAGAGTATGTGATCCAGGAGTTCCCTTAGGAAAACCTGTTTCACCATCATTTGGTCTCTGACAATGATGGATCTATGATCAGGGCTCTACATGGTATGATTATACTTGATTAGTTAGGTACATTTCAATATTCTTTTGACATCATACATGTTCTCAAACATTAATCATTAGCATGGCAGCTATGAAGATAGAATACTAAATGTAATAAGTCTAACTTACATCAATTATCATTTCTCAATATTCTCATCACAAGTCATCTCTAAAGCATGACCTTGATGGTATTTACGGCTCTCACAAGCCATTAATCTTATAAGATGCCACTCAACAAGGCATCAGAATATTTCTTTTATTCATAAAGCTAAAGCATGCTTTCAATGAATATAGTATCATAATCCTTACCTGGATTTGATCATGTTCATGAAGGAACCTGCATGTTTAATCTAACTGATAACAATTTACAATTTATTTCAATGAAGTTTTACCTTCCTACTCTTACAAGAGTTAGGTTCCCTGATTTTCATCAATTAGCATTATTCATCTCCTTTACTTATGATTAGGAATATTGATTCCTTATCTCATACTTCAATCATGAGGATTCATGCTTAAAAGCATCACTGGAAATAGGGTTTCACCCTATTCAAATATAAGGTTATTGAAATCCCTTTGTCTTATAAGACATCATATTTGGTAACTTTTTCTCAAAGTTTCATACCTAAAAGCATGACACAGGACTAAGGTTAACATACCCCATCCTTCATTAATTAATATTTCCTATTTAGATTATCAGTCCAACTCTAGTATGCAACTTTGCCATTCTTGGAAACATACCAGGGTATGATGAGTGTTTACCTTTAATTATAACATTTATCAGACATTATAATGATTATCAATTCAAGGTGTGAATTCATTTCTCATCCTTATCATGGTATGATTACATCATACTCATTGGTTTGGCTATACATCAAATGAAAGGCATCCCCTTGTAAACATCTCCAGGATTTCATAATTGCTAGGTCATATACTAGGCTCACTATTCATCCCACTAGGATTTCCATATTTTCATTTCTAAATTAGGGATTGTCATTCATATTACATCTCCTCTGGATTAGATTTATTAAACCTCTTATCTCACATGGCATAAAGATTCCTCATATAACAACTTGTATTTTAGGGTTTCATACTTGAAGGCATAACCCTGAATTACTACATTTATCAGATCACCATAAATTAGGGTTTACTATTCTCATTATATGTTATCACCCTAGATTTAGGGTTTACTATTCACCTCATGGTGAATTGAACTCATAACATCATCATTAAAGCCCTCAGATAAGATTAAGATTCATCAATTATCATAATTAGGGTTTCCATGATCTCACATAGGTGGATCATACCCTAATCATGCACATTCATGTGTATTATAGGTACTTTACTTGAGTTTCCACCATAAAAGGGTACTTTCTCTCTCCTATGATACTTTCTCTCTACTCTTACTAGTAGATGGTGATTACACCACTCTAGATTAGAATGATTTAAGTCCTCATTGACTATTATAAGCCAAAATATCACTATCATGTGATTAGGGTTTGATTAGAACAAGGTATTACTCAATTGAACCCCTCAAGGGTATTTTGGTAATTTATCCCATTGATCACCATCATGGGTCAATTCATTAGTTACTTAGTCCATTAATGTCCTAAGTTACCATTAAGGTTTAAATCAAACCATCATTGAACCAATTACACCTTCAAGTGATTAAGTATAAACAACCTTGAAAACCTCCAAACGGTTTCAACCTTCAACCACCAAACGGTTTGAAACCGTTTGGATGCGTTGACCGTATGCTAGGTTTGAATCCAAGACCGTATGACCTCAAGGTCATAAGCCCAAACCGTTTGGGCGCGTTGAACGTTTGGAAAGGTTGACCTTCCAAACCATTTGAGCTTATACGGTTTGAAACCGTTTGATCAACTTGTCTTGAGATCGATTGGTCCAAACGACCCTGAGATCGTTTGAGCCCAAAACGGTCTTGAGACCATTTGGCCCCAAATGGTCTTGAGACCGTTTGGTCCAAATGGGCTCAAACCGTTTGGACCTCCAAAGTGGTTCAAAAGTTACAATTGGTCATGGATATGTTTGTTGAACCCCTCAATTAACCAAATCCATGATAATCACTTATAAATTGAGTTAACTAAGATTATCCTAAATCAACTGGACATCAAATTGACCCTCAATTGAAAGCCAATTAGGGTTAAATCCATCTCAATTAGGGTTTCAAATCGGATGGTCATCAATATTCAATAATGTGAATCAATTCAAGGTTGAACCTCTCAATTGACCTCCACATGGGCCCAAACTTGGCCCAAACGGTCTTGAGATCGTTTGGAAATCATCCAAACGGTCTTGAGATCGTTTGGAAATCATCCAAACGGTCTTGAGACCGTTTTACCAAAGTTTGACTAAAAACTAAGTCGGTTGGATTAGGGTTGAACTCCAATTAGGTTTAAAATCAGCATTTTTATCAATTCATCAACTTATTGCAATTGGACCCTCAACCTATCAAATTATCTCAACCTTAGACCTTCAAACGGTCTTGGGTTGTGCCCAAACGGTCTTGAGACCGTTTGGAGGAACCCCGAAATGGTCTTGAGACCGTTTGGGTCCTTCAACCCAAAACTCAACAAGATCTATACTTAAAAACAGCAATTCAACCCGATTAGGGTTAGGATGTTGAAGTGCCTTCAACTCTCAACTCGTTTGGAATGAATCCATCAAATTTGGTGAGTCGTTAACTAACTTCATTATGAACAGTAATCCCAAACGGTAAACATTTGGTCAACCATCTTAAATGGTCTTGAGACCGTTTCCCCAAAAAGGGCAAATTAAACAAATTGAAAATCAGAACTTAATTCAATTGGTTTTGCTAATTGATTTGCTTATATCTCACGATTCCTTTGGATTTAATCCCTCAAATGTTGTGGGTGATTAACCTACATAATTATAAACAAGATTCCCATACGGTCTTCGCTTGGTCAACGTGACCAAACGATCTTGAAGACCGTTTGCCTTCATACGACCCTGAAACCATTTGCCCACCAAACGGTTGTGTAAACCGTATGGGCAATTAGTGGAGGTCGTTTGGTAAAGGGGAAAACCGTGTATAAGCATAGGAATTAACGCCCTTATCTTCTACCTTAAGAACAGTAGCAGTTCTTCACGATTTTGCTTGCAAGGATGCAAGGGAAGATAGGGAAGAAGAAGAACTAGCAACTATATGCATAAAAAAAATGTATAATCAAAGCATAAAGTTTAGAGTTATAAAACCTACCTAAAGGTTGTTCCTTGAGCTCTAAGATTCCAAGCTCAAAGCTTTAATGGCGTCTTTGAGCTCCACAGGTCGGTCAAGGTGAATTCTCCAAGGAAAAGTTGGAAAGGAATGGCTAGAAAGATAGAGCTAGGTGAGCTAGCCATGAATTCAACCTTGAAAACGAGTTTCCTCCATGAATTCAAGCAAAAGGGATGATCCAAACTTACCTAGGACCCTTTTTCATCCTTCTCTTCTCCAGATCTTAGCCTCGGTCGGTTTTGAGCAAGGGGAAAAGAAATGAAAAGAAGAGGATCATTCCCTTGCTAAGCGAGAAAAGTAGTATATATACTTAGGTGAAATTTCAACATAAGAACATATGCTTTCCTCATTTCTCATCTAAGTCCTTCCTTTCTTCCTTGCACGTCCCCACATCTTATTTCTAAGGACAAAATGCTTATAAGGTCAAGAATTGAAGGAAAAAAGGATCAACCCATCACTAAAGTATACACATAAAAGGGCTATTATACATACACCTTGATTATTCAATCACAAAGGTGTTCTTTATTATATGATTATTCACATGAAGTGACCTTTTCATCATTTCTCTTATAAATGATTCCAAGAGTCATGAAAGATATTTTAGATGATGTATTTTACAAGTTGCACCCCTCAAATTGGGTAAATTGCATTTTACACCAATTTAGGGTTTTCAAGTACAGGGGTTGCTTTCACAGCTGCACCTTGGTGCTCAAGCTTAGGAAATCCCTCAAACCTCATCATATTCATTCTTATGTTGTCTCAACATTAAAGGAACATATAAAAATGTGAAATTTTCAAGTTAACCCCTCTGATTGGGAAAATTGCACATAGGTCCCTGTATTGCAAACAATACTTCAACATTGGTTTATAAGGGACAGAAATGGAAACATATGTTCCTAAGAAGCTTTAATTATATACTAAAGGATAATTACAACCATCTAATTTCATAATTAGGGAAAACACCTAGGGTTAGCTCATAACCCAGGTAAGGGGTGTTACAAATCATAAACCCCTAACAAGGATTTCGTCCCCGAAATCTCAGGAAGAAAATGGGAAAGCAGATATTGTTTCAGCATACACATTGTTACATCCTTAGGTAACATACCATTTTCAGGGAGATGTTATAGAATTTTGATCAACATTCTGTAGGATCAAATTCATGTCCTGATATTTATTCAAGACCATATAAGGGCCTTTTCACCCTGAGTGTATCATCACATATGATAATCAACATACTAACTTCCTTTATTATATGTATTATCTATCTCATCAGTTATACATTCTTATCATAAAGAAAAGTTTTCTTGTCAAACAAAGATTTACTTATCAGACATTCTGGAGAAGGATATGTTTATTTTAAGAACATAAACCCCTAACAAGGGATGTTCTTAAAATTCTATCTTTATTTAAGAACATAAACCCCTAACAAGGGATGTTATTAACATTCTTACTTTGGTATTAATTACTTGTGTTATCAACACTTTATATCTCTTTCTTCCTTTTATCATGGGACATTGCTCATTACATATATTCTTTCAACCATTACTAATCATGGTTGACCTTTTTTATTCTTATTTTTCTTATCTTATGATGCTCTTTAAGTTGTTTTAGATTGATTACTTGATCAGAGTAATCAAAAGATAACAACTTCAAAGTTTCCATATTTACTTCATCATCAATAATTGTATACCTGGCCAGGGTATATGATTACTGAGGTAAGAAAATATGTACTTGTATATTACTATGCTCTGTCTCTTTTTCCATCCTTAGAAACATGATTATTAACTTTACTGAATCCTACATCCAGATCAATTCTTTAATACCTTTTCTTCTTATAGAAGTAAACATGTAATATAAAACGACTAAATCTGATGCATCATTGAAAACTTTTATGAGACCAATCAAAGAATAGTTCAATCAACTACTATTTCAACTTGTCAAAAAGATCATAAAGAGATTTATAAGAAATACCATATATCTTGTCTAATCAATCATGGCTCGAGGATTCTATCAAATCCTTGCATTTCAAGGTATAAGATCCACTCGAATGCGATGATTAGAAAAGAATAGGATGCAGGGAGATCATACCTCCTGCATAACAACAGACTCACTTAACGGAGTCTCCAACAACAAACTATCTGCCCTTATGACTAACCGTCATATCGCAGTTGCGAATCACTCTTTGAGTAATAAAAGAGTGCATAGCACCCGGGTCAATCAGAACAAATACTACACAGGAATTAGACATATCAGAATATAAAAGTTCATCTGACCTGTCACAACCCGTGGATCGACCACTGCATCAGGTGGGTTCATAGCAAAGAACCTCACTATTGTCTGTGGTTGATTTGGTGCAGATGATCCAACTTGGGACGCTTGTCCACATCCTTGAGCTGCTCCTTGAAATTGCCTTCTATGTGATCCTTGTTTCCCTTATCTCGGAGGCTGTGTCACACTGACATGCCTAGACTGACAGTCCCTCTTCAAATGTCCCACCTTACCACAGTTCTAGCAGCTTTTCTCCAATTGTTGTGGTCTAAAGGGTTCCTTATCCTTTCTAGATAACAGTTGCCTTGATGTACTAGGTCCTGGTTGTGTTGGTGACATCCGAAACTTCTTCCTTTTGGGAATTCCAAGCCTTTGCTTCTGGGTTTGGATAGGCCTTTTCCCAATTCTTCCTCTATATATCCTTTCTAGACAATTAGATCTGATATGTCCATGCCTCCTACAATTATAACAGGTCCTGGTCTCTGGCTGTATTCTAATCCCTACATTACTGTTGACTGATTCATCAGGTTGAGGCTGAGCATAGGCTTGCTTTGAGTTCAAAGCTTCATCATTTACTTCTGCTTCAACCTGCTGCTGAGGGTTACATATCTAATGGATATCCAAAACATCATCATTAGGAGCTGGTAATCTGGGTTGTACTGCTAGTGTTTGATCCACTAGGTACATCATGGTTGCCCTAAATTCTCCAATAGTGATTCCTAAGGAAGGATTCCTTATCATGGTTGAATTAACTAGGGGAACCTCAGGTAAGTGTTCCTCTATTGCTTTCTCCTGTGCACTCCATCTTGGTGTAGCATTGTTGCTTCCTACAACAAACTCCTCGTCCTTATATGTCTTCTTCTCCTGAGGAGCAGAAGATTCTATTAGATGAGGAAGAAACACTAAAGACAGACTCGACATCCTAAGTCCTATGTCTCTGTAGACTCGGCGAACCTAGAGCTCTGATACCACTTAATTGTGGGCTCCGATCTCCAAAACCACGATATAAACACGATTTATACTTAGCGGAAGCATTCGATTAGTTGCGGAATATGAAAAATTACTGGAAATTAAAAATTTTGAGACAAGATCTGGAAATTATAAAATTCCTTTTTATAAGAAACCAAGTAAACAGTTTACATCTCTGTTAAACCACTTCTTGAGTAGTTATGTACAACATGATACCAAAATCTCAGGAGCCAACACCAAAAACTCAAACCACTGATTCCTAGGACCTGAGAGTACAGAGACAACATAGGACTATCTAACTACATAACTCAGCAGTCAGTATCTCCACCTGAGATTTACTGCTGTCTTCGATACTGTTGTTGCTGTTGTTGCTCATCCTTAAACAGAATCCTTCGTCTTCGAAGACCACCTAAAAAGAGTTGAAATCTACGGAGTGAGACAATGTACAAATTGTCCCAACGAGAGTTATAACTCTCAACTAGAAGCTTAATTATAACATTAAGGAATATCATAGACAAGATAACATAAATCATACAACAACAGGTTTAATAACAAGTGAAGCAACTTCTACTCAAGAAGTCATGTCTTTAAAGCATATAAAGGACATGTATACAAAATATCTGAATAAATCATTAATGTAAACAATGTAACACCAAACATTGTTCCTCGGAGTTTAACCTAAGCAGATATACTACGCGGTTGATTATGTTTTACAAACATTATTATGCCCTGTGGAGATGAGGTATACCACTCATACTCCAACTGATCACTAGTAAGTTGCATCAGTATCATACATCGGTCATTAAAAGAGCTGGATTCTTAAGACCTCATCCTCCTCAGTCAGTTAGAGGATTGCTTACAGGACACTTTGTGTCTCCGCTATTATAGCTTACCAGGGTAATCTGGTCCTTCGCTATTTTAGAGTTACAGTGGCATTCTGTACTCTCTTCGTCATCGAGAGATTTCTTGTTTACCTATGATCGATGCGGTATTTGTGTCTTCTTTGGGAAATTTGTGGTAAATCTCACCATTTGGATTTTTGTAGTGAAGGATTGACGGACTATGATAAATATACATCAATTCCTACACTAGGATGTAAGGATTTATGCATCCATCTCCCCCACATACTCAAGAGTATGTGATCCAGGAGTTCCCTTAGGAGAACCTGTTTCACCATCATTTGGTCTCTGATAATGATGGATCTATGATCAGGGCTCTACATGGTATGATTATACTTGATTAGTTAGGTACATTTTAGTATTCTTTTGACATCATACATTTTCTCAAACATTAATCATTAGCATGGCAGATATGGAGATAGAATACTAAATGAAATAAGTCTAACTTACATCAATTATCATTTCTCAATATTCTCATCACAAGTCATCTCTAAAGCATGACCTTGATGGTATTTATGGCTCTCACAGCCCATTAATCTTATAAGATTCCACTCAAAAAGGCATCAAAATATTTCTTTTATTCATAAAGCTAAAGCATGCTTTCAATGAATATAGTATCATAATCCTTACCTGCATTTGATCATGTACATGAAGGAACCTGCATGTTTAATCTAACTGATAACAGTAAACAATTCATTTCAATGAAGTTCTACCTTCGTACTCTAACAAGAGTTAGGTTCCCTGATATTCATCAATTAGGGTTATTCATCTCCTTTCCTTATGATTAGGAGTATTGATTCCTTATCTCATACTTCAATCATGAGGATTCATGCCTAAAAGCATCACTGGAAATAGGGTTTCACCCTATTCAAATATAAGGTTATTGAAATCCCTTTGTCTTATAAGACATCATATTTGGTAACTTGTTCTCAAAGTTTCATACCTAAAAGTATGACACAGGACTAAGGTTAACATACCCCATCCTTCATTAATTAATATTTCCTATTCAGATTATCAGTCCAACTCTAGTATGCAACTTTGCCATTCTTGGAAACATACCAGGGTATGATGAGTGTTTACCTTTAATTATAACATTTATCAGACATTATAATGATTATCAATTCAAGGTGTGAATTCATTTATCATCCTTATCATGGTATGATTACATCATTATCATTGGTTTGGATATACATCAATGAAAGGCATCACCTTGTAAACATCTCCAGGATTTCATAATTGCTAGGTCATATACTAGGCTCACTATTCATCCCACTAGGATTTCCATATTTTCATTTCTAAATTAGGGATTCTCATTCATATTACATCTCCTCTGGATTAGATTTATTAAACCTCTTATCTCACATGGCATAAAGATTCCTCATATAACAACTTGTATTTTAGGGTTTCATACTCAAAGGCATAACCCTGAATTACTACATTTATCAGATCACCATAAATTAGGGTTTACTATTCTCATTATATGTTATCACCCTAGATTTAGGGTTTACTATTCACCTCATGGTGAATTGAACTCATAACATCATCATTAAAGCCCTCAGATAAGATTAAGATTCATCAATTATCATAATTAGGGTTTCCATGATCTCACATAGGTGGATCATACCCTAATCATGCACATTCATGTGTATTATAGGTACTTTACTTGAGTTTCCACCATAAAAGGGTACTTTCTCTCTCCTATGATACTTTCTCTCTCCTATTACAAGTAGATGGTGATTACACCACTCTAGATAAGAATGGGTTAAGTCCTCATTGACTATTATAAGCCAAAATATCACTATCATGTGATTAGGGTTTGATTAGAACAAGGTATTACTCAATTGAACCCCTCAAGGTTATTTTGGTAATTTACCCCATTGATCACCATAATGGGTCAATTCATTAGTCACTTAGTCCCTTAATGTCCTAAGTTACCATTAAGGTTTAAATCAAACCATCATTGAACCAATTACACCTTCAAGTGATTAAGTATAAACAACCTTGAAAACCTCCAAACGGTTTCAACCTTCAACCACCAAACGGTTTGAAACCGTTTGGATGCGTTGACCGTATGCTAGGTTTGACTCCAAGACCGTATGAACTCAAGGTCGTAAGCCCAAACCGTTTGGGTGCGTTGACCGTTTGGAAAGGTTGACTTTCCAAACCGTTTGAGCTTATACGTTTTGAAACTGTTTGATCAACTTGTCTTGAGATCAATTGGTCCAAACGACCCTGAGATCATTTGAGCCCAAAACGGTCTTGAGACCATTTGGCCCCAAACATTCTTGAGACCGTTTGGCCTCAAACGGTCTTGAGACCATTTGGATCCAAATGGTCTTGAGACCGTTTGGTCCAAATGGGCTCAAACCGTTTGGACCTCCAAAGTGGTTCAAAAGTTACAATTGGTCATGGATATGTTTGTTGAACCCCTCAATTAACCAAATCCATGATAACCACTTATAAATTGAGTTAACTAAGATTATCCTTAATCAATTGGACATCAAATTTACCCTCAATTGAAATCCAATTAGGGTTAAATCCATCTCAATTAGGGTTTCAAATCGGATGGTCATCAATATTCAACAATGTGAATCAATTCAAGGTTGAACCTATCAATTGACCTCCAATTGGGCCCAAACTTGGCCCAAACGGTCTTGAGATCGTTTGGACATCATCCAAACGGTCTTGAGACCGTTTTCCCAAAGTTTGACCAAAAACCAAGTCGGTTGGATTAGGGTTGAATTCCAATTAGGTTTAAAATCAGCATTTGTATCAATTCATCAACTTATTGCAATTGGACCCTCAACCTATCAAATTATCTCAACCTTAGACCTTCAAACGGTCTTGGGTTGTGCCCAAACGGTCTTGAGACCGTTTGGAGGAACCCCCAAACGGTCTTGAGACCGTTTGGGTCCTTCAACCCAAAACTCAACAAGATCTATATTTAAAAACAACAATTCAACCCGATTAGGGTTAGGATGTTGAAGTGCATTTAACTCTCAACTCGTTTGGAATTAATCCATCAAATTTGGTGAGTCGTTAATTAACATCATTATGAACAGTAATTCCAAACGGTCAACGTTTGGTCAACCATCTTAAATGGTCTTGAGACCGTTTGCCCAAAAAGGGAAAATTAAACATATTGAAAATCAGAACTTAATTCAATTGGTTTTGCTAATTGATTTGCTTATATCTCACGATTCCTTTGGAGTTACTCCCTCAAATTTTGTGGGTGATTAACCTACATAATTATAAACAAGATTCCTATACGGTCTTTGCTTGGTCAATGCGACCAAACGGTCTTGAAGACCGTTTGCCTTCATACGACCCTAAAACCGTTTGCCCACCAAACGGTTGTGTAAACCGTATGTGCAACTAGTGGAGGTCGTTTGGTAAAGGGGAAAACCGTGGATAAGCATAGGAATTAACGTTCTTATCTTCTACCTTAAGAACAGTAGCAGTTCTTCACGATTTTGCTTGCAAGGATGCAAGGGAAGATAGGGAAGAAGAAGAACTAGCAACTATATGCATAGAAAAAGATGTATAATCAAAGCATAAAGTTTAGAGTTATAAAACCCGCCTAAAGGTTGTTCCTTGAGCTCCAAGCTTCCAATCGCCAAGCTTTAATGGCGTCTTTGAGCTCCACAGGTAGTTCAAGGTGAATTCTCCAAGGAAAAGTTGGAAAGGAATGGCTAGAAAGATAGAGCTAGGTGAGCTAGCCATGAATTCAACCTTGAAAATGAGTTTCCTCCATGAATTCAAGCAAAAGGGATGATACAAACTTACCTAGGACCATTGGTCGTCCTTCTCTGCTCCAGATCTTAGCCTTGGTCGGTTTTGAGCAAGGGGAAAAGAAATGAAAAGAAGAGGATCGTTCCCTTGGTAAGCGAGAAAAGTAGTATATATACTTAGGTGAAATTTCAACATAAGAACATATGCTTTCCTCATTTCTCATCTAAGTCCTTCCTTTCTTCCTTGAACGTCCCCACATCTTATTTCTAAGGACAAACTACTTCTAAGGTCATGAATTGAAGGCAAAAAGGATCAACCCATCACTAAAGTATACACATAAAAGGGCTATTATACATACACCTTGATTATTCAATCACAAAGGTGTTCTTTATTATATGATTATTCACATGAAGTGACCTTTTCATCATTTCTATTATAAATGATGCCAAGAGTCATAAAAGATATTTTATATGATGTATATTACAAGTTGCACCCCTCAAATTGGGTAAATTGCATTTTACACCAATTTAGGGTTTTCAAGTACATGGGTTGCTTTCACAGCTGCACCTTGGTGCTCAAGCTTGGGAAATCCCTCAAACCTCATCATATTCATTCTTATGTTGTCTCAACATTAAAGGAACATATAAACATGTGAAATTTGCAAGTTAACCCCTCTGATTGGGCAAATTGCACATAGGTCCCTGTATTGCAAACAATACTTCAACATTGGTTTATAAGGGACAGAAATGGAAACATATGTTCCATAGAAGCTTTAAATATATACTAAAGGATAATTACAACCATCTAATTTCATAATTAGGAAAAACACCTAGGGTTAGCTCATAACCTAGGTCAGGGGTGTTACACAAACCCTAAACGACACCTACAACAACCTCCTCAGTTGCGACCGACACCGCCGCCCAACAACCCGCCATCTCCGACACCCATCACCGCTCTCGCTTTCTCTGATCGATCTGCTTTTGAACCGAGTGGCGATATACAGTCTTTAAGACCGTATGGCCCTCACAGAAAGATCGTTTGCACTGTAGATCTTCAATACCGGTTGAACGGTAGATCGTTTGGCTGAGAAACACGTTATCTCCAAATTCATTTAAGTCCCATGACCGGTTGGAGATCCAAGACTGTTTGGATGATGCTGAGAGCAGAGGCCACTAGGGAAGAGAACGTTGAAGCAGAGACTGTTTGATGAGTATCGGTCTCCAAGACCAGTTGCGTAAGGCATTAATCTACAAACTATTTATTGAAGACCATTTTCTCCTCTAAAGCAACCAAACCGTTTGGATGAAAGCACCAAACCATTTGGTCAAATATAACAAACCGTTTGGAGGAAAACAAATACAAGACCGTTTGGTCATCTAAACGATCTCCAAATTAGACTGTGAAATTTGCAACATGACCCAAATGTCAAGATCCCATCTGAGTGTATAAATAGGACCAACAGGGTCCTCATTTAGGGCATCAGGTCTGGGACACCGACAGGCTGCCTGAATATAGGTGTGATCTAGATCATCACACATATTCACCTACTTCTCTTGCTACGATCAAGGAGATCGAGAAGAGAAGGAAGGAGGAGTGAGAAAGACTGCCCGGTGTGTCTTGGTGTCCCTCGTTACTCATCCAGATCTGCTCTGACACGACATAGAAGACCGCATCATCTTCAACAAGCTGCGACTACCTTCTGCATCATGCTCATGGCGGAATCTTCCCTCTCTCATGTTCTTCTTATTTCTCACATCATGAGCGAGTAGCTCCTTTTCGCTGGGGTGCGAGGTCTAGCCCCGCTGCCCATGCTTTCATGTCTTTTCATTTAACATTCCAAGGCAATGTATATAACTTTTCATTTTATTGTTAATCGTTGATGTTTGTATATTGGTTACCTACTTGCTTTCATCATGTTATTCCCTATGTTGTGAGAAATCATAGACGTAGGGTAGAATGTCGATTAATGAGGTTGACACCCAAACTAGAAATATAATGGGATTCCTTGTGGTCATAAGTGTATGATCCGTGAGGGGACGAGCCATCTAACCTACGGTGATGCTTCTGTGGTCTAAACATCCCTTGGAGAGTGCCACAACCTTAGTTGGATTTTATATCTTCTTTGTTAATCTTTGATGTTTGCTTGTATATTAATCACCTGCTTTCTTGTCGATTAGCACAATTGACTCCTTGACGAGAACTTCTAATAGGATTCCTTGAAGTCGTCCATGAGGGGACAAGCCATCCAGCCCACAGTGACACTTCTGTGTGCCTAACACCTGTATAGGGGGCCCACAACTTCATTTGGATTTCTATATCTTCGGGACCATATGTGAGTGATCCGGATGGTGACAAAACATCTGATACCTAAGGTGATGCTTACGCAAGCCTAACACCCGTATGGGTTTTTTTGCAACAGCTCCATTTGGATGGTTATATCTTGCTTGGATGTTTCATGTTAGGATGTGTTTGTATGTGTAGTGGTGGTGAAACCCGAAACCATCCCAATGATTTCGTATCATTAATCTAGATCCAACATTAATTCTTCTATTTACTTTCTTGCAATTAGTTTAATTAATCTCAAATCAACCAATCGTTCTAAATATTAGTCTTACTTGAGCTAGATTCGACTAATGATGATTCTTAAAAATGTTGTCTCTTGAGATTCGATCCTCAACTATACTATGATAAGACCGGTTTGCTTGCGGGTGGTATTATTGCACAAGGTTTTGGTAAAGCTCGGGGATTTCAACCCCGAGTGAATTTGTTAGTGCGATAATATTCCACGTCAAATTATGGCACCGTTGCCGGGGACAACATAACCAGTTTAGTCAAATATAGTTCTTTTAAGGCTAGTCTAGGTTTTTGTTTTTTGATACAATTGATCATTCACTTGAATTTGACTCTACTTCATGGATCTCACTTTCAAAACTTTTCCATCTCAGGAACCACCAAAGACTGGTGTATGCACTGTTTGAAGAATCTCAGACTCTCTGCTAGCTTTGATCCATAGATAGATAGGACCATTTATCATCAAAACAGAGAGAATCAAGCAAGAATGGATCAAGAGGAGGAAATAGCCCTAAGGGTAGCTCAAGCCATGAATGCACAAAGAGAAAGGCTAGTGCAAGAAGCCAGAGCTACAGTTCAACAAGAAATCCTAGCAGCACAAGCAATAATGCAAGCAACAGAATTGCAAAAGGATCTTAGGGAGTTCTCAATCTCTAAAGCTTCCAATGTTCATCACCCAGTTCAACCTCCTCCCATCAATGCTCCCAACTTTGAGATATGAGCACATTGGATTACCTTGCTTCAAAACATCCCATTCTATGGTAAACAAGGAGAAGATAGTCAAGAACATCTTCTGAGATTTATCGATCTATGTGCTATGACAAAGCAAAATGGAGTCTCAGACGATACTATTCGACTAAGTCTCTGTTACGACCTCACCTTTCAGTAACCCCCAATTAAGGGAGATCAAGAGGATAAAGCTGCACCCATTAATTCCGGATCAAAGGTTCGACATATAACCATAAAAAAATATTAAATTCTAACAGAATATACTGAAAAATTGTAATAAAAGTTTTCTTTGCATACCTTGAAAAGTTGGGAACTATCTTCTAACCACAACTTAACTTTTCTATCTAATTCCTCCTTGTTCTTTAATTCTTGAATTCACAATATGTCACTTTACTGTTTGTGCTTTTGAGGTTGGTACCTAAAACATCGACAAACAAAATGACGATCAACCGAAGCTGGTATGTGGGGGAGACAACTATTGTTCAGTTAGGTTAACAATATAATCACTCAATTAATTATTTAACAAACAAGATTACGTTTTAAACCATATAACTCAATCCATACATATTCTCAAACTCTGGGCTGTCCCTGCAGTGGACATGGATATCACCTCTCTTTTAGGTAATAGAGTCGCATGGCACTATCCGAGGATAGCCCAATATCTAACTCATTATGACTTTATGGTCCTACCTCCATGGTAGCCATGTACTAAGTCAACCATTGACCTGATGGACCTACCCATTAGGTAGCCATGTACTAGGTCATCCATAGACATGATGGACCTACCCAATAGGTAGCCATGTACTAGGCCTTTCTCTAACCTGATGACCTACCCATAGGCAGCCATGTACTGGGTTAGCTATTATGCCACAGAGAGAACCATGATCTGAGTTTATAGGTATATACATTAAGTGATAGTCATAGTCACTTTATATTTGCAATATGAACACCCAAGCAGTTTATTTGCATTCAAAGCGGTTAAACGTCCGGGAAACATTGGGAAACATAAGCGATTAACCATAAGTAACCACATACCTTAGATTGAAGATTTCAAGATAGGAAAAAATGTAGAGAAACCCAATCAACAAGCAAAACCTGAAATAAAGGACAATTTTCCTTTTATTAATATTTATCTAATTTTCATCATATTACTTAGGGTTTCAGTTCCTATTTTAGGGTTTCTTTAGAAATTAGGGTTTTCACTTCTTCTTTCCTTATTATCATCCTTAATATATTAAACTACATAAAACCCCTAATTTCTCAGGAAGTTTCCTTTATTAAGCATCCAATTATCTTATTCCACAAAACCATGCTTTTTATCTCCTTTTAACCCAAATTAGGGTTTCCATGTAAATTAACTTCCTTTTAGGCATTATAACTCCAAATTAAGAATTTTTGCATTCAAACAGATAATCGTACCACCTTTATCATTAACAAAGTTAAATTGATCAATTTGACCTATTGATTTACCAAATTACACTTTTAACATTCAATTAGGGTTTCTCATCAATTATTAACTTTATTAGCAAATTAGGATACTTTTGCAAAATAGAGAAGAACTAGGTTCTCAAATCATTTTTATTGATTTCCTCGTATTTTTCTATACAACTTTCATATATAAAGTTTTCCCATTGAACACTCCTAGCAATTTCTATTAATATTGCAAGAAAACCCCCTTTTCTGAATATTCGATTAAAAAGAAATCATTACCAAAAATTCGCTAGCCGCTTGATGTGTAGTCCCGTGATCCGCCCTTGGATCTAACGGCTCTGGTCGTGCCCCCTCTAGTAAGGTTGCTCCTCCTCTGGAGTGTCAGATGCTACTGAGACCACCGTGGTCTCAGATCGGACGCTCACCAGGTCGTCTCCTACCTTAGACCCAGCAGCTCACGCGGTCAACCTGGAGGTTGACTCAGAGCTTCCGTCGCCCTCGGCTCACACTGATCGATCAGGGAGCTCCACCTCCCCTTGAAGAAGCGAGTGGCGGGTCCAATTTCCTCCCTGAACTCCTCCAAGCTCATCCCCTACTCGCCGGACTCCGACGAGGGCCGCCGAGGTGTCGGGGCAGCAGATTAGGAAGAAACTGCCAATTGGGCGCATTAAAGTGCTCCTCGTGCAAAACTGCAGAGGTTGGGCTAGCAAGAAGATATGCTCGTGCTCTACAAAAACCTCCTATATATATAGGTTCGGCCACGCTCCAGCTGGATTGGGAACTTTCGCAATCAGAGACGAAACCTACTCGAACCAAGGGTGAAACCCTTCAGCTTGCTCTCCTGAATCCAATCGGATGGTTTCCATATTTTCTTAAACATTGGATTCTCGAGAAAACATGATTGAAAAATCAACCTGCAAGCCACATAGTCCTAATAACAGTGGGACTTAGATGATGAGTGATCATCATTGGATCAAGATCCAACGGACTGGATTGCTCACGTTCAAAGGAAAGCAAAATCATTTTTAATTTAGGAAAATTCCCAAATCCAAGATAATCTTGCAAAAATGATATCTCCCAAACCATAACTCTGATTTATCTCAACTTTAAAGGAATGTTCTTTTTAATATTTCCTAGCTCTATACGAAAATTGGGAAGCAAAAAGCAATGTATGAAAATGATATCTTCTCTCCCAATTTTTCTTATTAATTACTCTCAATTAAAATATATCCTTTTTCCTTTTGCCTTTATCTCATTATTTTGGGTCCCTTGGACCTCAAGGAAACCCAAAGGCACGGATTCCCATATTGGGGAAAATTAGTTTACCTTTATCTTCTTTTAATTATCGATTTCTCATATTTCTCCTTTTATAAAACAATTTCTCTTCCCTATAAATTCTTTTTCTTTTCAATTGGGCTCAATGGCCTACAAGGCCCAATAAGAACACATACAAGCTATCAAACACAAAAATCCATTAAATCCATTCAAACAATCCATCACATCAACCATGGATTTCATTATTTTTTAAAAAGAACATTTATAATTTTATTACATATTTTGGAAAAATCGAGGTTATAATATCCTCCCCTCCTTATAGGAATTTTGCCCTCAAAATTCAGGCAAGCAAACAAACAATTCAGGGTAAGACTTTTCCATGTCCATCATTGGCCCCTATGTGGCTTTTCCGTACTCATGGCACATCCAAAGAACCTTTATCATCACATATTCTTTTCTCTGAGTTATTTCATCCTGGCGTCTATAAACTACACAGGTGACTCAGGTCATTTCAGCCTCCCTTGGGGCTCACTATGTTCATTGCTCAACACATGGTCGGGGTACCTCACATAGTGCTCTAAATTGGTCACATGGAAACATTTCCCATTACTCTATTCTGAGGGGTAGGGTCAAACCTAACCTTCTCTACCCATCCATCTCTAATGGACCCATGTATCGGGGACTTAGCTCTCTCAGTTATAATTTAGAGGGGTCGAATTTTCATGTCACATATTCTCCCACAGTAACTTGTATGTTAGTCTACTTTGCATCTGCTCATGACTCTCATCATCTCTAGGCTCCTTTCAGCCCTTGCACAATCAAAGTGACTTCATCTATACGCATTGGGGTCCCTTTTTCTAACCATCATGTGGTACGTTTCTAACCATCATGTGGTCCTTTCACCAACATCACCTTACTGAAGTGGTGACTGACACAACCTCCTTTATAGAGCTTCATATAAAACCCGATACTGGATATGGTGGTCATTGTCACATCTTTCATAGGACAAGAACTGTCTCTAGATATCACCCTGAACGAGCACACATGCCCTCATCAGACCCTTTAGTCTGGATCATACTAACCATAGTTAGGAGTGATAAACTATACTATGATTGAGTTATTCATGTACCTACTTCCATCTTTTGGAAGGGAACCTTTAGGTCAAAATCAAGAACCTTTGAACTTGCTTCATGGTGTAGTTGAACCATCTCTCTCATGGGTAGTTCAACTAGATCTGTCCCTTTATAGAACTCTATCTTTCTCATACTATCTAGGTAGGGCGACCTACCATAACCCATATTGTATCTCGACCTTCTTTGGCCCAGGAAAGACCTACCACAACATCCATAGTGTTGATCTCCCGTTCCCTCCCAGGGACTCTTTTGTCCTCTATATTGATACACGAGGTTACTGGGGTTTGTCCTTTACCTTCTGGCTTGCATGGTCATAAACCACATGCAACCTTATCTTAAGCATCCAAAGTGCTATTGCCATTTTCTACGGTGTACGGTGATCTTCAACCATGATTTTATGTATGTCATGATTCTTTCAAGATCAGATCCTCTGAAACCCTAAACCACTTTAGTCGGGGTTTCATCACTTTCTCTTCCAAAGAAGTGCATCTGAGGTTCTACCACCATCCTTTCGTGACATCAAGGACTAGACTGGCTAACCAAATAACCCTTAACTTTTCAACGCATCTGGTTACATCTGAGTGTTATCCAAAAACCTCTCCGTTTAAAACTTAGGGTTAGCCAAACAACCTCTTCTAGCTTCTAGTCAAACAAGCCATATGTATCTAAACCAGAGCATCCATTACCACTTCACATCCTTAGGTATTAGGTAACATTGAAGACATACAATTCCATGTGTTTCACTTATCATGTCACCTCAAACTATATGTTTATCTTCATAAGAACACTCTCTGACTCTATCATCATGGTGATCAAACTCAACTTGGTATAACTTGTAAGTTCCACATAGCTCATGATAAAAACATCCTCATAAGGAGACTACCTCATTTCTCTTAGTGTTTACAAACCATCCATGTATCATTCACTTTACCAGGGTAGATATCTTCTCTATCCCCATTTCTCGTGGCAACGCTCCAACCTACATCATCTCTTATCCTTGGTGTATGACATGCATAATGTCCTATCTCTCACCCTCAAAACAAGAAGAAATAAGCATTTGGCTGCAGTCCAAATATAGAGTTCTTCCTGTTCCAAGAGTAGATATGGTACATCCCACCTTACCAATACACCTTTACATCTAAGTTGCAACGTGCCACATATGTCTCTACATCACAACCCTTTCCATATCAAAGTTACCTCCATGAAAACTAGTCTTGAGCCTACTGAGGTTTATATCCTTGGTCATCTCCTCTAGGTCTATAAGGTACTGACTCTTTTTGGGGTCATCCCTCTTCCCTTATGCATCAAGAGAGTACCCTACTCATCTACCCTTTGGGTCCCATGAGTTCATGAAGGTGATCAATCTCCTAACCCATGGCCCTCAGACAATGATAGCTGTTACCTCCCGACCCTATGGTCATGTGCAACTGGGGAATTAGGCAACTCCTACTTACATCATTCTTATCCCTACCTGACCCTAGGTTAGACTTAGGATTCCCCATTAGAGCCTTACCCAAGTCTTCATCATCTCTCTTTCTGCATTCATGGGCTGGCTCTCATCCGTTCATAGGCATCATGGCAACTTGCCTACTTTGTCAAGCACCATACTGGTTACCCCCATGGTAACACATTCACATACAACAGAGATGGATATCTATGGGTCTGTAGATTCATTCTCATACCATGTACCTTTCACTTAGCTTCTCAAGATCATATGAGACCTCTTTAGGTTACCTTGAACTAACAAAACTGATATACACCATTCCAAGGGGTCCCTCTCCCAGGATGGGAGGAAAACTATCGCTAAGGTCACAAAAGCTCTTAGGTCTAGGGTTTACATCCAAACGAGCCTACTTAACCCTAGAAAGCCATTAAGGCATGTGAAGATCACTTATTGTACCATGCTAGGTCATACTTGTCCTCTTTCCTTGATGTTGGATCAAGATCAAACTTTCCCTTTATCATCAACCTAGCTGTGAGGGGTTCATCAAACACACCTTAAACTTCAGGGGCTTTTCTTTTCCTCTAATCATGAGGATTATCATGCTCATTCCTATAGGAACTCAACTTCTCATCATGAGCATTAGGTATACCACTTCCCCTCTTAGGTCTAGGAACCCAAACTACATGCTCTATCTCTTAACTACAAACCAAGCATGAGAAGGCATGACACACAATCCTTGTACTCCTTCAACTCAAGCAACACTTAGAGTTGGATTTTCCTCAAGGACAAACAATAAGGTACAAGGCCTCATAACCTGTTACAAATCCAGTTCAGGGTATACAAAACATCTTCTTCCTTTCTCACAAGGTAAACACTTATACTCTAGGCACATAGGTGCCAGAAACCTCATCCTTCCTCTAGGTTTGGTCCCTCTAAAGACAACCAAGGTATCATCAACTTCCAAGGATCGAACATGAGGCAACCACTATCATCCATTGTTCAGGGTTTTAGGCTTCCAACCCTCTTGCTGGGTTTCCTTCTCTCTCTAGATCTATCCCCACATCCAACCTCACCATTAGAGGTCCTTTCTTCATGGAGGATCAACCTCAAAGGCATGCTCTACATGGGTGAAGCCTAGGTTCAAACTTATGGTTGCTAAAGATCATCCATAACCCTTTATGATCCATCATAATACCTTATCTAGGGTTTCATCCTATCGTCAACACTATGACGTGCCCTAAGTGCCAGCTATACCCTACTTGTACAAGCCCATAGGGTTTCTATGGTCCTTCACTAACATCATCATCTAAGGAACTATCCTTTACCCTAACATGCACGACCCTTCCCAGGGCTGGGTTGCCAAAGGTGCTAGGTCTCCCATGGATCATATGGCATCCCAAAGGCATGTCCTTTCAGACACCCGGTCCAACTCATCTCTCTCTAACCTTCACTTAGGATTAGGGTTAGCATCATCCTCAGAGGATGTGCCAGGTCTCTACTTGCAATGGAGATCTCTATCTCCAAGACTAACTTATCCTCCTGACAAGAAGGTCTAGCCTCAGGTCTCTTCTGAGGACATGACATCTTATGTCATACGACCTAAGCATGTATCTATTATTTATTTTGTGTTTAATCTATTAAGCTTATGTCCATGCCATCTTATTTACATGCCTTTCATTAATTTAGTGGAGGATTCCTTAAACCTTATTAACCTTACCCATACCTCAAGAGGGTGAGTAGAAGAAAGAAAACCCTAATCCTTTAGGTCCTTATCAGAATTTTTTTGTGATGAGAAGGGATGAATAAGATGAGAAGTCCTAAATGTATCTTATTTTGATTCATACCCTAAGACTTTGCCCAGGCGGTCACACGGGTCCGGGAGTCCTCATATTCTGACTAGCGGTGCAGAGGAAAATCTTGCCAGCCCCCAGTCGTGATCCCTTTCTGGACACCTCCATCTTTCAGATACTACTCTAATAACATCCTTGGGTTCTATGGAGTTTGTAAAATTTAATAATTACTAATGGTTACAAGAAGAACCTAGGCTCTGATACCAAATGTTACGACCTCACCTTTTAGTAACCCCCAATTAAGGGAGACCAAGAGGATAAAGCTGCACCCATTAATTCCGGATCAAAGGTTCGACATATAACCATAAACAATTATTAAATTCTAACAGACTATACTGAAAAATGGTAATAAAAATTTTCTTTGCATACCTTGAAAACTTGGGAACTATCTTCTAACCACAATTTAACTTTTCTATCTAATTCCTCCTTGTTCTTTAATTCTTGAATTCACAATATGTCGCTTTACTATTTGTGCTTTTGAGGTTGGTACCTAAAACGCCGACAAACAAAACGACCATCAGCCGAAGCTGGTATGTGGGGGAGACAACTATTGTTCAATTAAGTTAACAATATAATCACTCAATTAATTATTTAACAAACAAGATTATGTTTTAAACCATATAACTCAATCCATACATATTCTCAAACTCTGGGTTGTCCCTGCAGTGGACATGTATATCACCTCTCTTTTAGATAATATAGTCTCATGGCACTATCTGAGGATAGCCCAATATCTAACTCATTATGACTTTATGGTCCTACCTCCATGGTAGCCTTGTACTAAGTCAACCATTGACCTGATGGACCTACCCATTAGGTAGCCATGTACTAGGTCATCCATAGACCTGATGGACCTACCCAATAGGTAGCCATGTACTAGGCCTTTCTCTAACCTGATGACCTACCCATAGGCCGCCATGTACTAGGTTATATATTATGCCACAGAGAGAACCAAGATCTGAGTTTATAGGTATATACATTAAGTGATAGTCATAGTCACTTTATATTTGCAATATGAACATCCAAGTAGTTTATTTGCATTCAAAGCAGTTAAACGTCCGGGAAACATAGAGAAACATAAGCGGTTAACCATAAGTAACCACATACCTTAGATTGCATATTTCAAGATAGGAAAAAATGTAGCGAAACCCAATCAACAAGCAAAACCTGAAATAAAGGACAATTTTCCTTTTATTAATATTTATCTAATTTTCATGATATTAATTAGGGTTTCAGTTCCTATTTTAGGGTTTCTTTAGAAATTAGGGTTTTCACTTCTTCTTTCCTTATTATCATCCTTAATATATTAAACTACATAAAACCCCTAATTTCTCAGTAAGTTTCCTTTATTAAGCATCCAATTATCTTATTCCACAAAAACATGCTTTTTATCTCCTTTTAACCCAAATTAGGGTTTCCATGTAAATTAACTTCCTTTTAGGCATTATAACTCCAAATTAAGCATTTTTGCATTCAAACAGATAATCATACCACCTTTATCATTAACAAAGTTAAACTGATCAATTTGACCTATTGATTTACCAAATTACACTTTTAACATTCAATTAGGGATTCTCATCAATTTTTAATACACTTTATTAGCAAATTAGGATACTTTTGCAAAACAGAGCAGAACTAGGTTCTCAAATCATTTTTATTGATTTCCTCATATTTTTCTATACAACTTTCATATATAAAGTCTTCCCATTGGACACTCCTAGCAATTTGTATTAATATTGCAAGAAAACCCCCTTTTCTGAATATTCGATTAAAAAGAAATCATTACCAAAAATTCGCTAGCCACTTGATATGTAGTCCCGTGATCCACCCTTGGATCTAACGACTCTAGTCGTGCGCCCTCTAGCAAGGTTGCTCCTCCTCTGGAGCGTCATATGCTACTGAGACCACCGTGGTCTCCGATCGGATGCTCACCAGGTCGTCTCCTACCTTAGACCCAGTAGCTCGCGCGATCAACCTGGAGGTTGACTCGGAGCTTCCGTCGCCCTCGGCTCACACCGATCGATCAGGGAGCTCCGCCTCCCCTCGACGAAGCTGGTGGCGGGTCCAATTTTCTCCCTGAACTCCTCCAAGCTCATCCCCTACTTGCCGGACTCCGGCGAGGGTCGCCGAGGTGTCATGGTTGCAGATCAGGAAGAAACCGCCAATTGAGCGCACCAAAGTGCTCCTCGTGTTAAACCGCAGAGGTTGGGCTAGCAAGAAGATATTCTCATGCTCTCCAAAAACCTCCTATATATAGGTTCGGCCACACTCCAGCTGGATTGGGAACTTTCCCAATCGGAGACGAAAACTACTCGAACCAGGGGTGAAACCCTTCGGCTTGCTCTACCGAATCCAACGGGATGGTTTCCATATTTGCTTAAACATTGGATTCTCGAGAAAACAAGATTGAAAAATCAACCTGCAAGCCACAGAGTCCTAATCCCAGCGGGACTTAGATGATGAGAGATCGTCGTTGGATCAAGATCCAACGGGCTGGATTGCTCGCGTTCAAAGGAAAGCAAAATCATTTTTAATTTAGGAAAATTCCCAAATCCAAGATAATCTTGCAAAAATGATATCTCCCAAACCATAACTCTGATTTATCTCAAATTTGAAAGGAATGTTCTTTTTAATATTTCCTAGCTGTGTACTAAAATTGGGAAGCAAAAAGCAATGTATGAAAAGGATTTCTTCTCTCCCAATTTTTCATATTAATTACTCCCAATTAAAATATATCCTTATTCCTTTTGCCTTTATCTCATTATTTTGGGTCCCTTGGACCTCAAGGAAACCCAAAGGCACGGATTCCCATATTGGGGAAAATTAGTTTACCTATATATTATTTTAATTATCAATTTCTCATATTTCTCCTTTTATAAAACAATTTCTCTTCCATATAAATTCTTTTTCTTTTCAATTGGGCTCAATGGCCTACAAGGCCCAATAAGAACACATACAAGCTATGAAACAAAAAAATCCATTCAATCCATTCAAACAATCCATCACATCAACCATGGATTTCATTTTTTTAAAAAGAACATTTATAATTTTATTACATATTTTGGAAAAATCGAGGTTATAACAGTCTCTTTAAGTATTCTCTAGCTGATAGAGCTATAAGTTGGTACAATTCCTTGCAGTGTGAACCCATCACCACTTGGGAACAACTTCAAAATGTTTTTTTGGAAAAATCTATCCTCCTTCTCTCACTTATGAAATTAGGGGCCGAATAACAATGTTCACTCAAGCCCCTAGAGAAACCCTTGCGGAAGCATGGGAAAGATATAAAGAGATTTTATGCAAGTGTCCACACCATGACATTCTCAAGAATCAACTCATCGACATCTTCTATAGGGGTTTGGATGATGATATCAAGAGGTTTTTAGACTCCTCATCCGGAGGAAACTGCATGCGTCAAAGTTATGATAGTGCATGGAGGATTGTCACCCTTGGAGCTAAAAATCAAGCTAATTGGGGTAGGTCTGTAGGTAAGGGAGTATTGAAGGTATCTATGGCTGAAGTTATTCCAGAATACAAGTCTATCATTGAGACCCTCAAAATCTTAGTTGCCAAGCAAGACCATATCAAATCATCCCTTGCTACATTTGGAAGAGGACATTCACCACCTCAACAACAAGAACAGATCAAGTCAGCTTCATTATTCTGTGAAGCATGTAAAGGTACCGATCATTCCACTTTAGCATGCAATGTTCTATATGATGTGGGTCTAAGAAATGCTGATGGATAAGGAGATAATGGTAAAATGGAAAATCTTAATACTATCAACACCATTCCTGGTCACGGATACTACAATCCAAATCAAAATAGGAACCATCCTGGTTTTCAATATGGAAATCCTTTAGGAGTGGAAAACTCACGACAACTTGTTTCAAACAATCAACAATGTGGCCGACCATGATTCCAGTATAATCAACAAAAAAATTTTAGGAATCAAGGAAGCTTTAGGGGCAACTTTCAAAATAGGAACTACAACAATTATCAGAACAACTCTCAATTCCAAAACCCCAACCAAGCTCCTTATCAACAACAAGGGCAACAAGACAATCCCGTCTCTCCAAATGACAAACTAACAACCATTGAGAAGATGTTGCAGTCACATCAGACTATGATAGCTAACTAGCAAGCTCATCAGAAGGCTATTGAATCTCAACCAGCTCAACTGGTAGCTAGCATGAAGCCACCTACTGGAGCCTTTGCTGGCCAACCAAAAAACAATCCTAAGCACCTTGAGCAACTCAAGGTTGTCACCACCAGGTCCAGAAAAGACTATTCTGATCCTCTTGTCAAGACACCTGTGGTTATTACAGACAAGGATGAGCCGATGATTGCTTAAGACTCTAAAAAACTTGAGTCTCAACCAAAAGAACAAGTAACTGCTAATGAGACAGATAAGGAAAGTTATGAAGAACCCACTGTTGTAGAAACAAAAACACCAGAGCCATATGTTCCTATGTATAAGCCTCATATACCTTTCCCAGCTTGTTTGAGGAAGACCAAGCTTGACACTCAATTCAACAAGTTCAAGGAAACCATGAAAAAGCTTCATGTTGATATACCTTTTTTAGATGCTCTGGCTGAGATACCAGCCTGGAAAAGTACTTCAAGTCACTTCTCACCAAGAAATATATAACTGAATAATATGAAACAGTCAAGTTAGCAACAACTACTTCAGACATCATCCAGAGTAAGATGCCCAATAAGAAGAATGTGACATCCTCAAATTTTCTAAAACTTACTCTGATGTGTGAAGTCTAAATTGAAACCCTCACCTCAGTAAGAATCCTAATTTAAACACCCCACACTAGGCTAAGAAGAAGAAAATAACGGGAGTCAGAAGGAAACAAATAGTAGCACATGTACATGAATAATAATAAAACCATACAACACATGTTCACCATTTAACATATAATTACAACATGAATTGTTTCAACATTTGATATTATATATTGAACAACAAACTTATACATATACATGTACTGCCACTAAGCCAGAATATCTTAAGACAATAGGTCCACATGTACATCAGCTCGCCACACAACTCTCAACTATCTTGTATCTTCAAGAGAATAACCACAACCTAAACAAAACATTATATGTGGTACACGTCAGCACAATATTTAAGAATATTGTACTGAGTACGCCTACATGTCTTTTATATACCTCTCATCATATTTTGTCAATAAGATAAAACTAATACTTGGCATCATTAAGGAAATATAAGAAAAAGCATATACTTGCACAAAGATGTTCATTAACAAAAGAGAACACATATATCTTAAGCACATTTCCATCATATACCTCATACATCTGCCCCCAGGGCTATGTTGTTTTTAGGCCTTATGATCTACTACCAAAGAGTTTGAGATCATTTTACGTGTGTTCTACTACCAAAGAGTTTGAGATCTAACACATGTGATCTACTACCAAAGAGTTTGAGATCACTTCAATGCACTGTACTACCAAAGAGTTTAGTGCTATCATATGATGTATCAGATATCTTATGTTTCATGTGTTCATAGCCATAACTATAGAAAATCATGCAACATATCATACAAGAACAATCATTTCATCCAATACCATCTGCCAAGTATTTTACTACACATATAACACAAGAATATTGTATAATAAGCCAAGTAAGAGGTAATGGCGTATGTTGATCAAGACAAACCTAATCATCATATTCCTCATGTCAATTCTAACCTCTTGGTCAAACCCTGATTAAGACAAGATCATATGCTATCATCATGTTCTCATCATCTTACATCTCATCTTAACCCTAATTGTGTTCATTAGAGTTTCTCTTAGTTCATTAGGATATGTGTATCATTACTTGTATTCTTATCTTATGATTATCTCACTGATGTAATTTTCCATATTACATATCATTATCAAAGTTCATCATCTGAACATATTAACATCATGTCACACATTAACCCTAGGTGACATGCATTACTCAAATTAGGGTTTATATCACATTAAGAGAAAACATCATCGTATAACATGGATTATGGGTATCATCCTGATCTCATATTTAATTGTAAGGTTCCAGGTATTGATATGAGCTTACTCTGTAAATTTCATCATTTATTGAGCATGTATGCTTTAATTGTATTATCTTTAGTGCTATTAGCCCTAATTAGACATATTAATCAACATACATGATTTCGTACATCAACATTACCATAGCTAACATCATATGCATTATAAACATAATTATGGACTTACTAAAATTTTCCCATTATTTTATGTCATCTTTTGCTATTTATTATACACTAAACACGAATTACACATCTTACATGATATCACTGATATTAATATCACAAAAGCATGATATTATAGTTATATTGTGTTCTACTCATTTTTCTGAGAATTTCGGTATATTACTTGTATTGTTCTAATGCTCGAGCTAATTACTAGGAATTATGCAAGATTTGTGAATTATTGAAAATAATTACCTTGAATGGCCAATAAGCAGGCACCATGTGGATCCTGGCTTGTCTTGTTTTCTCGGCGATTCAAGGACATGTTGGTCTGATTTTGCTTGAAGTTGACTGGTTCAGTGGTTCAGACCCGATTTGACTTGCCTTATCTCTCGCATTCTCAAATAGGCGTACGAGTCCACGGGATCACGACCACTATCGCAAGAGGCATCCCTGGAGAGAAAGTTCCCACACAAGGGCTCTCTTCTCCACACAACACAACACCACTGCAGGCCTCATATCAGACTGGACTCCACCCGCACCTCCTAGCCACCGCACCTATCTCCTTCAGTGACCGATTGTTTGGTAGCCACAGTCCCAAGCGGGACTCTAATCCCCCGTTAGGCACCGACACCCCGTTGGGTTCACCACCGGTGTCAGGATTCTAGTGTTCCATAGCACCACCCTAGCCTCTTCATCCTCCATCACTGTGGAGCTCCAGGCTAATGTCGCTGCTGCATCTCCTCTTCAACAATCTGTTCTTTTGGGTGCCAGCCGCCACCATGACCACGACTCTCCATCGTCGGAGACACAGTTGCCACGGGCACAGAAAACAACAGAGCAAGGTGCTCATTCTTCTCCTCTATGACTTCTCCATTGGACTCTCTCTTCCTCCTTGCATTTGACATGATCTTAGTGATGTGCCCATGATCATGGGCTTCTCAAAGCTTCAACTGCTTTCGTAAGGTTCAACTACAACGTGGGAGCAGTAGATGCCGCCTCCTCCTCACAACTTGCAGAACCTGCCGCCGCTGTTGCACTCCTGTGAGCAGTCAACACAAACCAAGATCTCCCTGTCAGATCCAAAGGCCACCAAATCTTTGGCGACATCGGCTATACCTCCATGGATACCAGGTCTTCTACGTTGAGTGGGGAGAGTAGGGGAAGCTACTACTCTTTCTTGTCTACCTCGGTTCCATCTGGACCAAAAGAGAGGTCGTTGCGTTTCACTTCTTAAAATGAAGGAAACCACCCAACGAGTTCCTTCCTCGATGCACGTCCTGGTCGTCATGGCATTGTGGGTGTGTAGTGACCATCCTACGCTTTGTCCCAAACCGTCGGGGTTGAAGACAAGTCTATTGGGTCCTCAGATCTGCCACCGATTGTCTAGATCTAGTCCAACAAAAGGACAACTCGTGGCCAACATCCAACAACTAAATAAGCAAGCCATTCTCATGAAATCAAGGTTGCGTGGAACATACATATCACAAGTTGATCATTACCAACCATAGTCTATTGTCTTGATTTAATTGTAGTTTCCTAAATATTCAAACCAAGGTATCTTCAATTAGGGATATCGGAATATCACCAAAATTAAGCTAAGTGTTCCTCATAGCTCAACATGCATGACTTCACTTGTGTCATTGGACATTTTAGGTTTCTAAAAGTCCACTCCATCACATCCTACACACCTTAAAAGAAATTCTATCCTCAGAATTAAGACAGAAAACCACTTTGTCACATCATATACATCTTACAAGAACTTTTTTCTTCAAACGTCAACCATACTCGTACTCCAAGGAAAACTACCATGTCTTCATCCACATGTAGGCACTATTCTATGTGTAACATATCTGCAAAGGATACCTAGAACCATGTATCCAAAGCACTATTAGGGGGGTTTTCACAACCATCTTGGTGCACAAACACTCCATTCAAGGTTAAACTCAAGGTTTAGAAACTTAGGTTACGTCATTACATATCTCATATGCTAGGGTTGCATCCTTATCTTTACCTGTGCATTAATATTCAACATCATATTATCATTCTATTTCTTATGATGCAAAAAAACTTAGGGTATGTTCAACATGTGACATATTGCAATTTAACCCCTCATCCTGGGTAAATTGCATTTTGGTCCAAAATAAGAGAACATTGCTCAAACATTATTCAAACACGACCAAACTTGAAACATAAGTTTGTCATTTGATGAAAAAACATCTTAGAGGATTATATTAAAGTTCTAATAAACCTTTTTAGACAAAACAAACAGGGTTAGCCCTAAACCCAGGTTAGGGATGTTACACTCAGTCTCTAATTTCTTTAAGCATCAAGTTTTGTTTCACAACTGACACGTGAAAACCATGCGTATGAACGCAATTGTACGCGTTCAGTAATATAGGCATATGTAAGGCCTGAGTCAAACTTATGGAGATGTAGTCTCAGTGACTACTACTAACTATAGTGCGATCAACTAAGCCGATTAAAAATGGTTGAATTGAAGTTGAAACAAAGAAAAATAAAATTAAAAGAAAATTAATGGTGGTTGATTCAAGTGAGATAGATTCCTTAGAATTACCGATTTTACCATTGGGTCTTGTTATATCTTATTCCTATCGACTTAACATAACTTTTACTCCTACCCTGGATAGAAAGCCTGTAGTCAGAATTGCCCACTTTCACAGTGCAATTCACTACCTAGATCTAAGCCAATTCCATGTTTGTAGTAATTTATATCTTAGTCTAGGTGAATTATTGACGACTCTGGGTTTCTTTCCACTAACTGTACATCAACTTTCCCAATGAACGCATAGGAAAGTGTATAACTTGTGATTTTCGAACTTTTAATCTTCCTTCCGGAGCAATTATCATTCTAAAATTCTACTGATGGTGATCAAGCATAGATAGATCATTCAATTTCACCATTGTATATCTAGGAATACATAGAAAAATATATTAATTCATGAAAAAGTAAATACAATGATTCCCCAGGCTACTCTTGAGTCCTAAGGAAGGGAGGGGTTTAGCCCTGCATGGTTCTCAATTGCGAATACATGGAGAGAGAGGAAAAAAACGTGGGAAACATGAAAGGAATTTGTGTAACCCCTGGAGAGAAGATGTTGCGAATGATCATCCTCGAGAAACGCACATTCTATAGTCTTCTGATAGAAAAATCGTCTGTCGGAAGTGCTCAGATCTCCCAGTTGATGTCCTTCAGCTCCGTTCTCCTCTCTCTCTTCTCTGAGTTGTGTGCGGTGCAATGTGAGATCATTCCAAGGTCTGGCCGTCCTTCGTTAGTGTAACATCCCTGACCTTGGTTATGGATTAACCATAGAAGTTTTTCTTAAGTTACTTACAAACTTGTTTTAATATTTTTAAAAGTAATTAAGACTCTTTGTGAAGTTTATTTTCAAGTTTGAGCTCAATTGCAAACTATTTGTGCATTATATGATAATCTGAGTGTAAAATACAATTTACCCAAGATAAGGGGGTATATTGCAAAATGCCACATGTTGAAAGTACCCTAAATATTTCAACATTATAAGAAAGAGAATGATGCTAAGTGGTGGCTTGTGGAAAGTCAAAAATCTAAGTGAAAATTCATTTGAATAATGTTAAGTGCTTTGTGCATCAATTGTGGTACATGTTGTAAATTATCTAAAACATAGCGTTGATGTGTAAATTACCATTCCTAGAGTATTCTTAATCCTTCCTATTATCAACTAGAGGAGATAGAAATAATGAAACACTATGTTTGAATCATCCTTGAGTGATATCACTCCTAGAGATTAAAAGACCAAGAAAATGTATAGTTGAAAGCTTTATATATGAGCTATATCGAGTTGTGGACTTAGAATAGGAGTCCCTATCGGCTAAGAGCCATAAAAAAGTATCCTATCATTTTTTTGAGTCTTAATTTTGCCAATGACGGGCTAGAAACCTCAAGGGAGTCATATGTATCGGCTTGCAACTTTTCTTTGGAAAAGATTGTGTTGAATATAATAATATAGTGAGTGGAAGAAAACTTGCCCTAGAAGATAACTAAAGAGCCGTCCCTTATCCTTTACATTATCCTTGAGATTTTATTTTTTCATGGCAAGATAAATATGGGATACATGAAAATACATGTGTCAATCCATGCATGGCTATGTGGCACTTAGTAGCTTAAGATAATGACACCTCTTACACTCTTTTTCATAAAACCCAAGTATAAATACCCTTCCCTTCACCTATTAGGAGAATTTTCAAAATCTTGTTATAAACCTTCCCTTACATATCATTCATAACACTTTTGTATCAGGCATGAGTGAGGAGAGTTGAGTAGAAGGGCTTGGTATCGGCCAAGGATAAGGGATATCAGCCAAGAAGAGGATATCACCCTAGCAAGGTGATTTCGGCCACAAGGAGGTAGGATATCGTGCAAAGTGACAAGGAGATCAAGTCTTGGATCTTAGGGAAGCTCATCTTCAAACTTTAGAACGTGAAGAGTTGGAGCTTAGAGCTTGGAAGTTGCTTTAGAGGCGTGTTACATAATTTGAACCCAATTATATTATTATTCCTTTTCAATATTGTTGAACTTGTTGATTACTTTCAATTTCAGATTCCCTTTGATTAATTGATATATCTATGAGTTCCAATAAGTATTTAGGACTATTTTTCCATGGTTTAGAATAGGAAGAAAAAGGTCTTGAGGTTGATGATGGTGAATCATCATGGTACAACCCGATATGGGGTTGAAGTACCTTAAAAACCGATATGGAATCAAGATGGTTGTTCACCCGATATAGAAGTGGGTGACACCTCATACATGATATAAGGTATGTCCTATGAATGATATGGGAGGTACCTACTTGCACCTTATACATGATATAAGGATAAATGTTATACCTTTCACAAGTTATGGCATACTTTACTCGATATGGCTAAAACCCTAGATGAAAAAAGGAAACCCGAGATGAATTGACTTTGAAACCCATCATAACCCTAATATTTTGTGATGGGCAGAAGAGAAACTAGGTATCTAACTTGTCATGTAACTATAATGATAGATATGATCCTTGATAGTATAAAAAGTTTATGATCTTAAGGGTTTCTCTAATATAAGTAACCCAATATGGTAAACCCAAGATGGAAAATCGATATGGTAAACCCAGGATGGAAAACTGATATGGTAAACCCAATATGGAAAACTGATATGGTAAACCCAAGATGGAAAACCGATATGGTAAACCCAAGATGGAAAAGAGATATGGAAAACCCAATATGGAAAACCGATATGGCAACCCAAGATGGAAAACCGATATGACAACCTAAGATGGGAGACCAATATGGCAACCTAAGATAGGAATCTGATATAGTATTATATATAGACTACTTAAATGATAAATGATAAGGCCACATACCTTATGCTCGATGAGGTGCACACTATGTGCACGATATGGTAGTAGGTATATTCTATGCCCGATATGGTGCACCTTGTGCACAATATAAGGACCCAATATATCCTTATACTAAATATGAGGTCAAGAATTTAACCATACACAATATGAGGTTGACTTCAGATGATAAGAGCTAAGTGATAGCTAACCCAAGATGATTACACAATATGGTGTTAAAAGATACACTCTAAACCTGATATGATGATGTGGTTTTACCACATGACTTATATAGATACATGATATGATGACATGTGCATTTTAAAGCATGATATGATAGCATATATATACTATGATACCCGATATGGTAAGCATGCACCAATTCAATAGATTTATCTAAGTGATGAATGTTGTATAATTAATTCAACATTAAAATTCAATGAGTTTAATTCAATTAAATAATGGGAAGCTACCAGACCTTAGGAGGTGAATTAAGTAACTAATAACCTACTGAGGATGAGAGAGAAACTAAGATTGGAAAGTTAATTATGCAATATGTATACATTGATACTCCCAAGAAGAATGGAGTATGAATTAGGGATTAATCTTCTATAATGAAATCTTAAAACCATAATTAGTTGATGAAGGAAAATCCTAAATGTAACACCCCTGACTTGGGTTATGGCTTAACCCTGGGATTTTTGCTTAAGTAAGTTTCTTATAAACTTGTTCTTATCTTTTGAAAAGAAATTAAGATCCCTTGTGAAGTTTATTTCAATTTTGAGCTTATATGCAAACTATGTATGCATTATATGATAATCTAAGTGAAAAGTGCAATTCACCTAAGAAGAATGGTTGATGTCTAAAATACCAACTCTAGATTGATTCCACTTTTGCCTAGTATGAAATAGAGGAGAGAGAGGAGAAGGAGACAATATGTTGAATCATCCTAAAGTGTTATCCCTCTTTATAATGAAAAGACCAAGAAAACACATAAATTGAAAGCTATGCACATGAGACATATCGAGTGGTGGACTTAGAGTAGAAGTCCCTATCGTCCTTAGAGCCATAAGGAGAGCCTCCTGTCATTTTGTTGAGTATTAGTTTGTCCCATGATGGGCAAGGCACTTCAAAGAAGAAATAATAGGGATGCTCAGTGGACTCCCCAAATACACCAAGTTGCTTAGTGGACTTCCTGATGAAACTACACCAGGTTGCTCAGTGGATTTCTTAATAACAAATAACCCAGGAAAGCTCAGTGGTCTTCTCCCAAAGAGAGTACACGATACATCTATAACTCTATAGCAAAGATGACACTATACCCCAACATAGCTAATTGTAGTGACACAAGGTGCCCTACCAGTTATCTCGTACTAACCGAGAAAGGTGAGGTCTTGATAGCCGACTTTTCCATTGACCTTATATGGTACCAATGCTTAACATAGTCATGGTCGGTTGGACTATGAGCGGTATACCTCATCTCCTCTGGGCATAAGTATGAATGTTAACATGTAATCAGCCATGTAGTGTATTTTTTTTAAGGATCAAATACAGATGACATTGGTTGATGCCTTATTATTTAACACATCTTAGTTGATAAATGTTGTAAATGTTCTTCATATTCCTTCTAAAGAAAATAAATGACTTATAAGTATGTTATCAATCTTTATGCTTTGCACTATAAATATACCTTCTTACTTGCATAAAGTATCCTCTGCACAATTTTAAAACTGCTTCTAGTAATAGTAATATTGTTGGCAGAGAGTTATATCTCTCGTTGGGGCAATAGTCTCACCCTGTGGGATCCACAATTTTTATGTGGACGCAAATGAGGGAGTAGGAACCAGACTGTAGAGGAAGGACCACATTAGCAAGGACAACAGTAGTAGATCAGGTTGAGTACACTGTCTATCATGTCTGTTGTAGATAGAAGTCCTATGTGTTGTCTCTATACTCTCAAGTCCTTAGGAGATAGTTCTTAGTGATTTTTGTGAACAACTTGAGATTTTGGTTTGTTACCTTGAGGTTTTTATGTTGCTATGAATATGTTAAAGTAAAGCAACTGGTACTTGTTATCCTTGTGAAACAGTGCAATGTATGCACATTATGAACCAAATGTATATAAAGTTTTGGTTCTTTTGGAAAAGTTTTCCTTGAAAAGGATCTATGTGCAACATGGTTTTAATTCTCAGTGATTTTTGTTAATTCCACTATTTATGATTATTCTACGATTATTACTGGTGATGGCTTGATTTGTAATTGGGTTGTCACAAAGTTTTAGTATCAGAGCCTAAGGTTCGCTGAGTCTACAGAGACATAGGATTAGGTTTGTTGAGTATGTTATAGTGTCCTCCAGTGTATCTTATAGTGACTTCTCCTTGTACAGAAGAAGAAGTAAAACTGAAGATGGCTGGAGCACACGAAGAACATGCAGCTAAGAGTAGTGTTGCTATACCAGGAGGTGGTGCAAGGGATCAGGGTAGAGAAGAACCAATGCCTAAAAATCCCCAACTTGACCAAAATCTGATAGAGAACCCAACCTTTCATGCTCTTTTTGGGCAGATCATGAATACGATGATGCATATAGTTGATCGGATACTACTACCATCACCTACGGTTCTAGTTCCTAGTGAGGGACATGGATCTGGTAAGGCCTTTGAATGGTTGCGCCAGGTAGGAGACACTAAATATGTTGGCACAGTTGACCCAACAGATGCTGTGTGGGATCCAACTTATAAAACAGGAGATTAACTTAAGCGGAAGTGATTTGTTAGCAGCGGAATTATTAAAAATCACTAAAAATTAAAACTTTTTGTAAAGAGATATTCAATCGGTAAAACTCTTTCATAAAGAAACATGATAAGTTATTTACAAATTTATTCATCATTACATCTCTGTAATAATCACATTTTGAGAGTTACAAGAATCAACTGCTCTATTAATAATTCAAGGCAAGATACAAAATCTCAAGGCATTAAGCCAAAAATCTCAAATCTACTTTAAACATCTACTGACTCCTAGGACCTGAGAGTACAGAGATGACACATAGGACATTCTATATACAAGGCTTGACAGACAATGTCTCCACCTAAGGATCACTGCTATCCCTGATTTTGTTGCTGCTGCTATTGCTGCTCACCCACTGAAGGGTTTCTTCCTCTTCTTCGGCGATTACCTAAAAATTTAATCCCACGGGGGTGAGACTATTGAATAATTGTCCCAGCGAGAGTTATAACTCTCCTCCAGAAGCTTTTTTATTGCAGTTAGAAGTATAACACTGAGCAGTAGAACCATATTTATTCAACAGTAGGTAATACATTGAATAAGCTAAGTAGTACAATATTTTCTATGCAATCATTTCATATATAACTTGATTGAATGACAAGTCATATATCACTAAGGAATATGAAGAACATGGATACTAGTTATTCAACTAGAGCATCATAAACAATGTATCATCATTCATTATTTCTTGTAATTCAACCTAAGCAGTTATGCTACATGGCTGATTATGTTTTTCAACCATATTTATGCCCTGAGGAGATGAGTTACACCTCTCATACTCCAACCGACCATTACAAAATCACAATTGGTACCATACATAGGTCATCAGAAGATCCGGATTCCTAAGATCTCATCTTCCTCAGTCATTGTGAGGACCGTCATGCAGAACATCTAGTGTCTATGCCATAATAGCTTTCTAAGGTATTATGGAAACTTCGTTATTAGAGTTACAGTGGCATTCTATAATCTCTTTGCCATCGAGGGATTTCTTGTTTATCTCTCATCGATGCGACATTAACAACATCATCGGGAGATTAGTAATACATCATCCCGACATAAATATATAAATAAGAAATGAGAGATTAATTGTACATCTCACATCAAATCCTACATTAGGACGTAAGGATATTCGTTTCCATAACCCCCACATACTCAAAAGTATGCTCTCCAGGAGTTCCCTTAGGAAAACCTGTTTCACCATCATTTAACTTCTGATAATGATGGATCTATAGTCAGGGCTCTACATGATATGATTATACTTGATTACTTAAGTACATTATGACATTCTTTTAGCATCAGACATGTTTTCAAACATAAACCAATAAGACAATTGCTATAAAGAAAGAGTACTAATTGTATCAAGTTCATATCACATATTGTTAACATTGGGATATAAATCCCTAACCATCTCATCATTGTGATTCAAGAATATGGGTGTTCAAACCCTTAGATTATCAACACTTGTTACCAAGTAACATTTTGTATTTAAGTCATTTTAACAGTATGACCTTGATTGTAACAATGCAGATATTTCTCATGACTATCACAACCTATCAATTTCATATGTTACCTCTCACTAGGCAACATAGCATATCATTACTTTCAAAGCTTATAAAGTGCTTTAATAAATATGACATCATAACCCTTACCTGGCTATGTTCATCATTTCATAAAAACCTGCATAATTAATACACTTGATAATAGGCAATTTATCTCTATATCAGCATATTGTGAAACAAAGATAATCTTTCAATTCAAGGGTTGTACTACTATGCCCTTAATAGGGTTAGGTTTTCCCTATTCAATTCAATTAGGGTTATTCAAACCCTTTAACTTACAAAGGCATAATGATTACTCATTTCATACTCAAGTATAGTGTTTCATGCTTAAAAGTATAACCCAAAATTAGGGTTTACTGTTCATACCATCACATTTCCCTAGATTAGGATTTACTATTCACATTATATCACATTACCCTAGATTAGGGTATACTATTCACATTATATCACATTACCCTAGATTAGGGTTTACTATTCATTTTACAATGAATTAAGATCATACCAACATCATGTATGAGGATTACTTCCATTAATTTATTTAAATTAGGTTAAGATTCATTAACCATCATAATTGGGGTTACCATGATCTCACTATAAAGGATCATACCCTAATTAGATACATTCATACATATTAGAAGTATATTACTTGATTCTCATTCATATAAAGAGTATTCTCTCTTCTCTTACCATTGGATGATATTTACATCACTCTTGATTAGGTTAAGTCAAATCAACCTTGACATCATGGGTTATAAGATTACTATTGTAATCATCATGGTTCACTTGTTCAAAAGGTGTTAGTGACTCTATTCCATCAAGGGTACTTTTATAATGTTCACCATTTATTATACATTAATCAACTAATTACTTGGTCCCTTAATGACTTTAGGTATCTTTGAGGTTTAGGTTAATCAACTACTAAACCATCTTGACAAATAAGGCATCCAACATTCTTAACCTTTTAATACTTCAAACAATATTGCACACAAACTCACCAAACGGTCTTGGATGGACCTTGAAACTGTTTGGTGTTGTTGATCGTTTGGTCTAATTTGACTTTTGAAACCATTTAGTAAAGTGCACACTGAAGACTGTTTGCCCAAGATGAGGTGAAGATCGTTTGGTCAAGTTTGACTTTTGAAACCACATGGACAAAATTGATCTTGAAACCGCATGAGCACCAAACGGTTTGGGATCGTTTGGTCCCAAACGATCTTGAGACCGTTTGGACCCAAACAGTCTTGAGACCGTTTGGTCCAAACCACCTCAAAACCGCATGGACCAAAAATTGTTTCAACCACTTCAATTGAGTTAGAGTTTCCAAGGTTGAACCCCTCAATCGTTCATGAACTTGATAGACACTTATCAATTGAGTCAATTAGGTCAACCCTCAACTAATTTGACACTCTATTGACCCTCAATTGATCATCAATTAGGGCTTGGATCAGTTGAATATGGGTTTGGAATCGATTACCCATCATCACACATCAACATGAGTCTAGTTGATTTGAAACCTTGAACCATTATCCAATTTGGTCATGAACTGACCCCAAACGGTGTGGGGACCGTCTGGATGACCTCCAAACGGTCTTGAGAACGTTTGACCATTATTTCATCAAAAACCAAATCATTCTCTTAAGGGCTGAACTCTAGGTTTGGTCACCAAATCAGCACTTAATTGCTCATCGACATGATATCATTGGACCCTCAATTGGTCAACCCTACTTAACCCTAGACCTCCAAATGGTCTTGGGTGATCACCAAATGGTCTTGAGACCATTTGGGTGATCCCAAAATGGTTTTGAAACCGTTTAGGCCACTCAACCCAAACTTCAACATGATTGTATTATTGAAATCAACAACTAACCTGATTAGGGTTTAGGTGACTAATGTGCCTTCAATGTGTGATTCTCTTGGAATTAGTTGATGATTTTTGGTTGGTGATTAGTCCACATTATTTAAAATAGACCTCCAAATGGTCAATTCCTGGTCAACACATCCAAACGGTCTTGGACCGTTTGCTTCCATGCGTTCTTGGTTGAAACTGCTTGCTTTCAAACGGTTTGAAACCGTTTGCTCTCAAACGGTTTGGGAAACCATTTGAGCAAGAGGTTAGAGACCATTTATAAAGTTTCTTTCTTGGATAAACATTGGTATTAACGTCATCATCTTCTACCTCAAGAATAGGGGATGTTCTTCATGGAAATAAGAACAAGAACACACCAAGGTGTCTAAAGAAGAAGAATAAGCAACGATTCTAGGAGCAGAAGATGCAAAAGCAAAGCTTAGGGTTTAGAGTTATAAAACCCGCCTTAAGATGTGATCTAGAGCTCCAAGCTTCGTAGCTTTAATAGTGGATGAAGCTCTAAAGGTTGTCCAAGGTCCGTTCTTCAAGATTTGGATGGAGAAGATGTCTAGAAAGAAGAGTTGTGTAAGGAAAACTAACAAACCATACTTGTATTAGGATTTCCTCCAAGAACTCGAGCTAGGTGATGATCCATACTTACCAACTTAGCTTGGTCGTCTTCCTCTGTTTTAGAGCTCCCGCTTGGTCGGTCCAAAGCAAGAAGATGAGGAGAAAGAACTAAAGGAATGATCCTTTGATTTGTGTAAAAAAGGATGCTTATATATTATGGGTATTTTCAAGGAAAGAAAAATATAGTTATTTCTCTTATTTTTTAAACCCATCCACTCATGCTTTCTCCACCCTTGGCCACATTTCTTCCTCCTTTTCACATGCAAAACCTCTCTCTTATCCAAGGTTAAAGGAAAAGAAGCCATATATCTTAATAAGCTATGTATATTATATATATATGTATATATATATATATATATATATATATGAAAGGCCATTTTTCTTAAAACATGGTTATTTTGATGTCAATATTATCTTTCCTCCTTGATCATCCAAATGAGGCATCCTCATATTCTTTACTATACTTGATACAAAGAGTCATGCAAGATACTCTAGAGGGTATATTTTACATGTTGGACCCTAGGTTTTGGGTAATTTGCACTTTACACCAAAACTAGGTTTTAAAGCACAAGGATTGCTCTACAAGATGTATCTTGGTGCTCAAGATTGGAGAATCCATACCACTACATCATATTCATTCTTATGATGTCTCATTATCATAGGAACATATTAAAATGTGAAATTTGCGAGTTAACCCCTCTAATTGGGTAATTTGCATTTTAGTCCATATTTAACAAAATAATATTGTAACATTATGTAAAAAGGACTAAAATTGAAATATATGTTCCTCTGAAGCTTTAATTGCATTGCACAAGATAGCCACAAGCATCTAATCACATATTTAAGCAATAAACCTAGGGTTGGTTCATAACCCAGGTCAGGGATGTTACAAATTATCCACCCCTTACAAGGTTTTCATCCCCGAAATCAACAAAACATATTAAGAGAAAAGAGCAGGGTATTTCCTTCTCATCTCTTCCTCTAGTTCCCATGTGGCTTCCTCAACACCACGGTGATTACAGAGGACTTTCACAAGATTTATATCTTTCTTTTTCAGCTTTTTAATTCTTTTATCAAGGATTGACACATGTCCTTCCTCATAAGACACATCATCGTTCAACTCTACTTCCATAGGTTGCATAACTGATTCTGTATCAGGGTGACATTTCCTAAGCATGGAAATGTGGAACACAGGGTGTAACTTTTGTAATTCTGGTGGTAACTCTAGCTTATAAGCTACTCTTCCAATCCGTTCAATGATTGGATAAGGCCCCATAAACCTAGGAGCTAATTTTCCTTTCCTTCCAAATCTCAAAACTCCTTTCCAAGGAGAAACTTTGAGGTACACTCTGTATCCAACCTAGAATTCTAAAGGTCTATGATGCTTATCATCATTTGATTTCTACCTATCATGTGTAGTTTTCAATTGTCGTTGTATTATCTTAATCTTCTTAGTGGTTTGCTGCACAAGATCAGGACCCAACAGTTGGTATTCACTAGTTTCATACCAACATAGGGGTGATCTACAACGTCTACCATACAAAGCTTCACAAGGTGCCATGTCAATGCTATGTTGATAGCTATTGTTATAGGCAAACTCTATCAAGCTTAGGTGTAGATACCAACTCCCTGTAAACTGAAAAACACATGCTCTAAGCAAGTCCTCCAAGGTCTATATAGTCCTTTCTGACTGTCCATCAGTCTGTGGATGAAAGGTTGTACTAAACCTTAACTGTGTGCCTAAGGCTTTATGAAGTCACTCCAAAAAATGACTCGTAAACTGGGGACCTCTGTCAAAATGGGACTCCATGCAGCCACACTATCTCATCGACATATAACTGTGCTAACTTCTCAGCAGAATAGGTTGTTTTGATAGGCAAGAAATGTGCTGTCTTCATCAACCTATCAACTATTACCCAAATGGAATCATGACCTTTGCTTGTCCTGGGTAGGCCAACAACAAAGTCCATGGTTACACGATCCCACTTCCACTACTGTGATGGAGTGGAATTTTAGAATCCTAAATGTCCAATGACATAAGTGTTCTTACACATGTTGAGTTGTTTTGAGAATTCCATGTGTTTTTGGTAAAATTGAGTGTTGATGATGTTAATATAATTATTTGGATCCATAAGTTTGGGCCTACTTGAGGATTTTTATTGAGTGGTCTAACAGATGAGTTTTGTCACCAAATTTGAGTAGAAGATAGCTTGAGTGGTAGGAAATCTATGGTTAAAATTTGGTGGCAATTGGATGTTCCTAGAGGAAGTTATTAAGGTTTGAAATTGGTGAAACAATGTGCATAATTGATGTTCTTAGACCTAAGTTTGGGGCTAGATGGATGTGTCACGCGCCTGGTTTAGTTTTAGATGTGTGTCCCTTTTCTGGCCGTCAGATTGCTGATCTTAGGGTCACGAGCACCCCAAAGGAGAGGCCATGGATCGTCTTAAGTGTGGGTCGACTCCTGACCCTTGGATGTCATCCGACGGTGGACAGACCTTCCCCTACCTCCGACTGACCCGGGGTCGTGGAACAGTCTGTGGTGTTGAGTACCAAGTATCCCTACGTATTGGTCGTGGCTTGATGGGAGGAACCAGGTGGTCAGTTGTTCTCAGCTTGACTAGAGGAGTGAGAAGACCCCTTAAGGGAGATGCGAGACCTTTCCAATAGGGAGAACGAGCTCTCCCATCCGCTGCCCTCTCCACCGCACAGAGCAGGTGGTGGATGGGATGAGAATACAGAAGAGAAGAAGGAGAAGACTAGAGGAGAAGAGAGAATGTAGGAGGGACCCTAGTAGTCGAGAGCGAAGCTGGAGATCTGAGGATGAAGAGATCGTGGCTATGGAAGCTCCGCACTGAGAGCAAGTGACGGCGCCGGGATCAGGCACACGCGGCGTGGAGTTCGGGGCCTGGCAGTGTGTGTTTTCTCGCCAGAGCTCATAGACCTACGACGGCGAGGAATTGCAGAGGGTAGTCGGATGTCCTGAAGGTCGTAGTGGTTGTCGAGGAGGAGGATAGCAGCACCTATCCCTCACCATAGGTCTAGCCCCATGGCTTGCAGCACACAACAAGAGTGCAGGCGGCGCCCACGCAGATCGTGGGCAACGCTCACAGGTGTCGGCGGGCTGGCGGATTGTTGAGCAAGACGGGATCTGGCGGCGTTGTGGAGACGAATCTCCGACCAGGAGAGGCGCACGGAGGCACCGAGAGCGGCTGGACGCGGGCTCTGTTCCCCGAGGGAAACAGAGTTCCACGGGACTCGCAACCGGGCGAAAGGGAGGAAGCCCGCCCCGGGTTATCGGGTCTAGGGGTTTCACGGATCCCGCCCCAGATCCGGCCGACTCAAAGCTAGCTAAGGAGCCAAGAGAAATTCCTCAAACGCCACGTGGCGACGGACCATTGGTGGAAAAAGGTAAATACCTTAATAAATAGCTAGATCTTTGATAAATCACAGAAATTAGTTCGAGCATCAGAAAAATACAAGTAAGGTACTGAAATTCTCAGAAAAATGAGTAGAACGCACTAGAATGATAATATCAGGCTTTTGATGCACGGATATTAGTGATATCTTGTTAGTTTTGAAATGCTCACATGATGGATAATAAATATCAAACGATGTCCAAAAATTATGAGAACATGTCAATAAATACATATTCATGCTTATAATCCATCTGATATCAGTAATTATTTTATTGATGTACGAAATCATGTATTTTTCTCCATATGGCTAGTTAGGGCTAATAATCCTAAATAATATGTAATTAATACATGCATGCTCAATAAATGGTGAAATTTACAGAATAAGCTCATATCAGTATCTGGAACCTCAGAATAAAATATGAGATCATAATGACGAACAAAATCCATGTTATATGAAGATGAATATTAATACATGTTATAAAACCCTAATTTAGGTTAATAATGTGACCTAGGGTTAATTAATGTGCACAAAAATGCTATGGAAGATAATATTCAAATAATGGACCATAATCTGGAATATGACATCAATAAGATGATTCTAAGACAAGAAAGCAAGTAATGATGGGAATGACCTAATGAACTAAGTAAAGCCCTAATGAACACGATTAGGGTTAACATGAGATGCATGATGATGAGAACTTGATGATAGTATATGATCTTGTCTTAATCAGGTTTGACCAAGGATATAGTTGATATGAGGAATATGTGGTGATTAGATTATGTCTTTGGAAGGTACACTATTACCTCTTACTTGGCTTATTATACAATATGCTTGTGTTATATGAGTAGTAAAATACTTGGCATATGGTATTGATTGAAATGATTGTTCCTGTATGATATGTTGCATGACTTTCCATACTTATTGCTATGAACACATCAAACATAATATAAATGTTCCATCATAAGATAGCTCACAAACCACTCGGTGGTAGAGCACATGCATAACGATCACAAACCACTTGGTGGTAGATCGTATGATGTTTGTATAATGATCACAAACCACTCGGTGGTAGATCATAAGGCCTAAAGACGTCAAAGCCACTTGGTGGAAGACGCACGAGATGTATGATGGAAATGTGCTTAAAATATGTGTTCTCTTTTGTTAATGCACATCTTTGTGCAAGTATACGCTTTTCTTATATTCTTCTGTTACTGCCAAGTATTAGTTTTATCTTATTGCCAAGATATGATGAGAGGTAAATAAAAGACACGTAGGCGTACTCAGTACAATATTCTTGAAATATTGTGCTGACGTGTACCACATGTAATCTTTTTTTAGGTTGTGGTTTGCTCTTGAAGATCCAGGATAGTTGAGAGTTGTGTGGTGAGCCGATGTACAGGTGGACCTGTTGTCTTAAGATCCTATTGTTTTAGAATGTAGTACATGTATATGTATAGTTTGTTGTTCAATATGTAATATCAAATGTTGTAACAATTCATGTTGTAATTATATGTTGGATGGTGAACAGGTGTGTATGGTTTTATTATTGTTCATGTACATGTGCTATTGATGTATTGTTTCCTTCTGACTCCCTTGATTTTCTTCTTCTTAGCCTAGTGTGGGATGTTTAAATTGGGATTATCACTGAGGTGAGGGTTTCAATTAGGACGTCGCACATCAGATTAAGTTTTAGAAAATCCGGGGACGTCACAGGTGGTATCAGAGCATGAACAATAGCAAAGCCTAACATTTGCTCATTATGCAACTCAAAACTAAAGAACCTTGAACCATAATAATCTTTAGGGTTAGATTAGTCACCTTTTAGAGACTAGATCTGACCTAGCCTCTAGGTTAGCACCTAGATGTCTGAGAACTAGGTCTAGACTGGTGCTTGTTGAGTAGCAAGTCCTTCGATGTCACTCTTTCCTTGTTGTGCAGCGGTATGGGACGTTGCACTATTTGGAAATGACGTACATAAAAGGAAGAGAAACCCTAGACATATGGTGCTCGTTGTCTAGAGTAGCTACACTAGTCTACACCATGTTCTCACCCCTTTCCTTAGTTTTCATGACACTGTACTCTCTACTATGTGTGGGGCACTCGTTTCAGGATTTGGTTTTGGATTCCAACCGGATCGAACCGTGATAGTTTCTCTGACGCTTGTTTTATCGGAGAAAACTATATAATATTTTAATATGTATATGTATTACAAAAATGTGTCCCCACACATGTATGAGTAGGAGGTGGCCATGCAACCTAAGTGTAAGTGAATGACATCAGTCTAGAAGAGAGAGTAGTTCTAGATTAGATGTCTAGAGCCTTTTGGAATATATGATAGATGGAATAGATGATATAAGTTTTGATGATATGATGTAAGTTCGATAGAGATGATATAAGATAGTTTATGATGACCTATGTTTGTCTTTGAGGACTTAAGTTCAGTTTTGAGGATGCAAGATAAGTTTTTATGATGCAAGTAAATAGGATTTTATGAGATAAGATATGCTAAGTTAAGACAAGGTTGTGAATCAGTAAGAGCCTCAATCTCTTTTACGAAGGAGGACCTCTAGTGTTAGGACCGGTTTTTGGGTTAACTCCAGAGAGAGAGAGACCCATTGGGAGAAGGTTAGAGAACCTAAACTCCAAGATATGAGAATTCTGAGATATGTGTTGTGATATGTCCTAAACTAGACTACTCCTGAGTGAATGAGTTGAGTTTCTTAAGGCATGATTCCTATAGTCTTGTTGAACCCTAGATGTCCTTGGGAGGACCAAACCCTAGATATAGAGAGAGGCTGGTCATATGTGCATGCGAACATGAATATGAGTACTTGCCATCTGGGTGAGAAGGAGAGCCCAAGATCCTAGAGGAGGTACCTATGTTAGTTTCTATGAAGCCTCATGCTCGGGTTGGTGGTTTCCCACATAGGAATCTAGTGGTGTATATATGAGAGTTTTGGGTAAAGACGTTTCATGGGTAGAGACCTATGAAGAGTATGTCATAGCATGTTTTGGTTTGTGCTTTGTGGCTAGATCTTATGAAGTTGATCACCAGTGCCAATGAGGTAATCCGAGAACCCTAGACTAAGAGAGGAAAGATAAAGTTTGTATACGAGATACTCATAAAGTTGAGTTAGCTCAGAGAGACTGAGCATGACACTACCCTCATGGTATGGGCTAGACGAACCTCTTTTGGCCTAAGTAAAGTTTTGATATAATATAAGTTTGTTTAGCACAACCATGATATAATATATGTAAGGATGTGATCTAATTTCGAAATGTTATATATAGACATGATATGATGGAAACCTAGAGATGGTTTGATTGATATCAATTATAAATGGTTAACCATATATATATGTGAATAATGATGCTAATGCGAAATTGTTGGTTAATCTTTTGATGGAGTCACTAATAAATGTATCAATTTATTATGAGCAATTAAAGGAGATCATATGAATGGAACATATTAGATGTGGTGTTAATCTTAGTGCTTAATAAAGACGAAAAATGTAGTCTGAACAACTAGCACAACATAATGATTATGACACCTTGATATGATCTAGATGGATAACGTGGGTTAATTATTGTTAACTGCCTCCTAAAAGGCATATGTTAATGTTAAACATGTCCTAATAATATCTCAATAGAATGTTGATGACACCTTGATGTACAGGTTAACGTTAGTAACTCCTTTTTGAACATGGTAATACGATGTTGGAAACTATAATGCATGGGTAAAGATAAGAATGCAACCCTAACGTATGAAGTATGTCATGATATAATCTGAGATTATAAAACCTTGTTTCAATCCCGATGGAGTGTTTGTGCACCCAAGATGGTTGTAAACCCTCCTAACAGTGCTTTGGATACATGGTTCTAGGTAACCTTTGTGGATATGTTACACATAGAATAGTGCATAAATATGGATGAAGGTGAGATAAGGTTTTCCCTAGAAGTATGAGTATGGTTTACTTTCGAGGACGAAAGTTCCTTTAAGATGTACATGATGTGAAAGACTGGATTTCTGGCTAAATTTCGAGGACGAAATATCTTTTAAGGTGTGTAGGATGTGATGGAGTGGACTTTTAGAATCCTAAATGTCCAATGACATAAGTGTTTTCACACATGTTGAGTTGTTTTGAGAATTCCATGTGTTTTTGGTAAAATTGAGTGTTGATGATGTTAATATAATGATTTGGATCCATAAGTTTGGGCCTACTTGAGGATTTTTATTGAGTGGTCTAACAGATGAGTTTTGTCACCAAATTTGAGTAGAAGATAGCTTGAGTGGTAGGAAATCTATGGTTAAAATTTGGTGGCAATTGGATGTTCCTAGAGGAAGTTATTAAGGTTTGAAATTGGTGAAACAATGTGCATAATTGATGTTCTTAGACCTATGTTTGGGGCTAGATGGATGTGTCACGCGCCTGGTTTGGTTTTAGATGCGTGGCCATTTTTTGGCCGTCAGATTGCTGATCTTAGGGTCACGAGCACACCAAAGGAGAGGCCATGGATCGTATTAAGTGTGGGTCGACTCCTGACCCTTGGATGTCATCCGACGGTGGACAGACCTTCCCCTACCTCCGACTGACCCGGGGTCGTGGAACAGTCTGTGGTGTTGAGTACCAAGCATCCCCACGTCTTGGTCGTGGCTTGATGGGAGGAACCAGGTGGTCAGTTGTTCTCAAATTGACTATAGGAGTGAGAAGACCCCTTAAGGGAGATGCGAGACCTTTCCAATAGGGAGAACGAGCTCTCCCATCCGCTGCCCTCTCCACCGCACAGAGTAGGTGGTGGATGGGATGAGAATACAGAAGAGAAGAAGGAGAAGACTAGAGGAGAAGAGAGAATGCAGGAGGGACCCTAGTAGTCGAGAGCGAAGCTGGAGATCTGAGGATGAAGAGATCGTGGCTATGGAAGCTCCACACTGAGAGCAAGTGATGGCGCCGGGATCAGGCACACGCGGCGTGGAGTTCGGGGCCTGGCAGTGTGTGTTTTCTTGCCAGATCAGCTCCTAGACCAACGACGGCAAGGAATTGCAGAGGGTAGTCGGAGGTCCTGAAGGTCGTAGTGGTTGTTGAGGAGGAGGATAGCAACACCTATCCCTCACCGGAGGTCTAGCCCCATGGCTGGCGGCACACAGCAAGAGTGCAGGCGGCGCCCACGCAGATCGTGGGCAATGCTCACGGGTGTCGGGGGGCTGGCGGATTGTTGAGCAAGACAGGATCTGGCAGCATTGTGGAGATGAATCTCTGACCATGAGAGGCGCACGGAGGCACCGAGAGCGGCTGTACGCGGGCTCTGTTCCACAGAGGAAACAGAGTTCCACGGGACTCACAATCGGGCGAAAGGGAGGAAGCCCGCCCTGAGTTATCGGGTCCAGGGGTTTCACGGATCTCGCCCCAGATCCGGCCGACTCAAAGCTAGCTAAGGATCCAAGAGAAATGCCTCAAACGCCACGTGGCGACGGACCATTGGTGGAAAAAGGTAAATACCTTAAGAAATAGCTAGATCTTTGATAAATCACAGAAATTAGCTCGAGCAACAGAAAAATACAAGTAAGGTACTGAAATTCTTAGAAAAATGAGTAGAACACACTAGAATGATAATATCAGGCTTTTGATGCACGAATATTAGTGATATCTTGTTAGTTTTGAAATGCTCACATGATGGATAATAAATATCAAATGATGTCCAAAAATTATGAGAACATGTCAATAAATACATATTCATGCTTATAATCCATCTGATATCAGTAATTATTTTATTGATGTACGAAATCATGTATTTTGCTCCATATGGCTAGTTAGGGCTAATAATCCTAAATAATATGTAATTAATACATGCATGTTCAATAAATGGTGAAATTTACAAAATAAGCTCATATCAGTATCTGGAACCTCACAATAAAATATGAGATCATAATGACGAACACAATCTATGTTATATGAAGATGAATATTAATACATGTTATAAAACCCTAATTTAGGTTAATAATGTGACCTAGGGTTAATTAATGTGCACAAAAATGCTATGGAAGATAATATTCAGATAATGGACCATAATCTGGAATATGACATCAGTAAGATGATTCTAAGACAAGAGAGCAAGTAATGATGGGAATGACCTAATGAACTAAGTAAAGCCCTAATGAACATGATTAGGGTTAACATGAGATGCATGATGATGAGAACCTGATGATAGTATATGATCTTGTCTTAATCAGGTTTGACCAAGGATATAGCTGATATGAGGAATATGTGGTGATTAGATTATGTCTTTGGAAGGTACGCCATTACCTCTTACTTGGCTTATTATACAATATGATTGTGTTATATGAGTAGTAAAATACTTGGCATATGGTATTGATTGAAATGATTGTTCCTGTATGATATGTTGCATGACTTTCCATACTTATTGCTGTGAACACATCAAACATAATATAAATGTTCCATCATAAGATAGCTCACAAACCACTCGGTGGTAGAGCGCATGCATAACGATCACAAACCACTTGGTGGTAGATCGTATGATGTTTGTATAATGATCACAAATCACTCGGTGGTAGATCATAAGGCCTAAAGACGTCAAATCCACTTGGTGGCAGACGCACGAGATGTATGATGGAAATGTTCTTAAAATATGTGTTCTCTTTTGTTAATGAACATCTTTGTGCAAGTATACGCTTTTCTTATATTCTTCTGTTACTGCCAAGTACTAGTTTTATCTTATTGCCAAGATATGATGAGAGGTAAATAAAAGACACGTAGGCGTACTCAGTACAATATTCTTGAAATATTGTGCTGATGTGTACCGCATGTAATCTTTTGTTAGGTTGTGGTTTGCTCTTGAAGATCTAGGATAGTTGAGAGTTGTGTGGCGAGCTGATGTACAGGTGGACATGTTGTCTTAAGATCCTGTTGTTTTAGAATGTAGTACATGTATATGTATAGTTTGCTGTTCAATATGTAATATCAAATGTTGTAACAATTCATGTTGTAATTATATGTTGGATGGTGAACAAGTGTGTATGGTTTTATTATTGTTCATGTACATGTGCTATTGATGTATTGTTTCCTTCTGACTCCCTTGATTTTCTTCTTCTTAGCCTAGTGTGGGATGTTTAAATTGGGATTATCACTGAGGTCAGGGTTTCAATTTAGACGTCGCACATCAGATTAAGTTTTAGAAAATCCGGGGACGTCACAACTGCGGTATGGGTAAAGGTTGCATTGTTCCTATAGGATTCTGGTGTTCATCTTTAACTTGTTGACACACAGGACACTGCATAACAAACTCAGTAACATCATTCTTCAAACTAGGCCACCAATACATATCTTTCAAGTTTCGATACATCTTGGTGATTCCTAGATGCATACCATACATTAAAGAATGAGCTTCTTCCAGGACTAACTTTCTCAAGTTACCCGCATCAGGAACTATCATCCTACCATGATAACAGGCTACTTGATCATCTAAATCATGGAAACCATCTCGTTTCTCACTACCATACTCCGATCTAATCTACTGAACTGCAGCATCAACTTGCTGTGCCTCCTTAATATGTTCTCTCAGAGTAGGTTTTATGTGCATCTCAGCTAACAACCCGACTAACAATGATACTCTTAACTGTACATTGTCTTGCCTTAAGGAGATAAGCATATCTCTCCTTGAGTACACTAAGGAATTCAGTTGTGCTCTATCTAAAGCTGGTGTTGCTGATTTCCTACTCAAAGCATCAACAACTACATTGGCCTTCCCCGGATGGTAGTTGATTGTACAATTGTAGTCCTTGATTAACTCCATCCAGTGGCGTTGCCTCATGTTAAGCTCATGCTGAGAAAAGATATTCTTAAGGTTCTTATGGTCTGTGAAAATCTGGAATGTCTCTCCATAAAGATAATGTCTCCAGATCTTCAAGGCGTGAACTGCATCAGCTAGTTCTAGATCATGTGTTGGATAATTTTCCTTGTGTTTCTTAAGATGTCGAGAAGCAAAAGAAATCACTTGCTTATCCTGCATCAACACACATCGAAGTCCATTCTTAGAGGCATCACAGAAAACTATATATCCTTTTCCTTGTTCAGGTAACACAAGCACATGTGCACTTGTCAACCTCTCCTTCAACAGCTGGAAAGATTGCTGACACTTATCATTCCAGGCAAAAGGAACATCCTTCCTTGTCAACTTAGTCAAGGGTAAGGCTATAGAACTGAAGTTCTTAATGAACCTCTGATAATATCATGCCAACCCTAAGAAACTACAAATTTTTGTCGGTGTCTTCGGCTGCTCCCATTGCAGGACATATTCTACCTTTTAGGGTCAACACGAATACCTGAAGCAGATATCACGTGTCCCAGAAAAGAAACTTCTGGTAACCAAAACTCGCACTTGCTAAACTTAGCATATAGCTTATGATTTCTTAGCAAAGTAAGAGCCTAACGAAGATGTTGTTTATGCTGCTGAGCATCTCTACTATAAATTAGGATGTCATCTATAAAGACAACAACACAATGATTGAGAAAAGGTCAGAACATTCTATTCATGAGTTCCATAAATGCAGTTAGTGCATTTTTTAGTCCAAATGACATAACTGTGAACTCATATTGACCATACCTTGTCCTAAAGGCAGACTTTGGTATGTCACCATCCTTAATACACAGTTGGTGATATCCTGACCTCAAATCTATCTTTGAGAAGACGGTCACACCACGGAACTGGTCAAAGAGATCATCAATATTCAGTAGAGGATACTTATTCTTTATTGTTACTTTTTTTTAACTGTCTATAATCAATGCACAACCACATTGACCCATCTTTCTTCTTAACAAAAAGGATCGGAACACCCCAAGGCGAAGTACTCAGTTGGATGAAACCATTCTCGAGCAACTCTTGCAGTTGTTTATTGAGTTATGTCATCTCAACATGCGCCATACTATATGGTGTTTGTGCTATAGGTTGCGTGTCTGGGATTAAATTGATTTCAAAATCAATCTCCCGAGGCGGTGGTACACATGGAAGTTCTTCAGAAAATACATCTTCAAATTCCCTGACAATAGGAACTTCGATAGAGTTAGGACTGTCCATGGTAGTATCTATCACATGGGCCAAGAATGCATAACATCCTTGTCTCATCAGCTTCTCAACAACCATAGCTGACACAAGACAGGTGGGTAGAATCTTTCTCTCTCCTTGATAGATCCATGTATCACTATCATCAGCAAACACAACTTGCTTGAATTCACAATCCAAAACAACCTTATACCATTCTAAGGTATCCATCCCAAGGATTATATCAAATCCATGCATCTCAAGTGGTATAAGATCCACTTGATGTGATGTTCAGAAAACAAGAGGATGCAGGGAGAACATTCCTCCTACAACACAGTAAATCCCATCAACGGAGTTTCTAGAAACAAACTATCTACTCTATGACTTGTAGTCAAATTACAGTCAAGAATCACTCTTCGAGTGATAAAGGAGTGCGTAGCACCTGGATCAATTAAAATAGATACAACACAAGATGTAAACATATCAGAATATAACAATTCCATCTGACCTGCCACAACCTGAGGGTTGATTACTGCATCAGGTGGATTCATCGCATAAGACCTCGCTGTTACCTGTGGTTGATTCGGTGCTTGATGATTGGGTGTTGATGATCTAGCTTGGGACGCTTGTCCACATCCTCTAGTGTTACCTGGAAACTGTCACCTTTGAGATCCTTGCTGACTTTGCCTCTGGGGTTAAGTTACACTCACTTCTTTGGCTCTGCAATCTTTCATCATATGTCCCATCATTCCACATATATAACAACTTCTGTTCAGTTGTTGTGGTCTGGGTGGTCCTGTAACTGACATAGATGCTGAGCTACGAGCTCCTTCTAGTGGTAAAATTCGTCCTCTACCCCTATTTGACGTCCACTGCGTCTAGGTACTGAATCTAGGTGGTGTAGGCGCAGAAAATCGAGGTTTCTTGAAATCTTTAGATGAAGATCCTTGGAACTGGGGATACATCCTGTTATTCTTGGTTTTTCTCTTCTCTGACACAGACTTCTCTATCCTCCTGACCGATTCCACAAAGGTAGCAAACCTTTCCCTATTCTCCAGAGCAGACACAGGGGTGGTCAGCTCAGCGTTTAATCCTTTCTCAAAATGCCTAATCCTTTCTTCATCTGTAGCTGCCATATGCGGGCAGAATCACAACAGCTCCATGAACTTAGCCTCATATTCATTAATGTTCATAGGTCCCTGTCTTCACCTCTTAAACTGGGAGATTTTCTCATTGAGAAATGTCTTAGGGAAATATATGTTGATGAATTCCCGTCGAAAAGCTTCCCATTCAATCTCCACACCTAGCCTTTTCTGTTCTTCCATGGTCCACCAGTGACCAGCACTCCCCTTGAGAAGATATACATCGTGTTTAACCTTCTCAGCTTCTGGGATGTTCAGAATTCTAAAGGCTATCTCCAGTTCAGTTAACCACAAGTCAGCATCTGCTGGGTCAGTTGCTCCAACATACTCTGTGGCTCCAACTCGGTGAAGCGTTCAAACGTCTTGCTGGCTCCTTGTCCTTTAGGGTGGCTAGGTTCCCTAGGTGCAGGTATAGGCATCCTATCAGTTATATGTGTCATGGCAGTCATAAACTGCCCAAACATGGCTTGAACAGCTGGGTTCCCCATGTCAATTGGATTGAACTGGGTTGGTTCAGGCATAGGTTCTTCTCTATCTTGGTTTCTTGCACCTCCTCCGTGTGCAGCGACACTACTTTATGCAACATGTTCATCATGTGATCCAAACATCTTTAGTTTTCTCTTCTCCTCCTAATGAGCAAAAGACACTATCAGATATACTGGAAAACACTAGAACAGACTCAACATCCTAAGTCCTATATCTCTGTAGACTCAGCGGACCTAGAACTCTAATACCACTAAACTGTGGAATCCAACTTATAAAACATGAGATTAACTTAAGTGGAAGCGATTTGTTAGCAACGGAATTATTAAAAATCACTAAAAATTAAAACTTTGTGTAAAGAGATCTTCAATTGGTAAAACTCTTTCATAAAGAAACATGATAAGTTATTTACAAACTGATTCATCATTACATCTCTGTAATAGTCACATTTTGAGAGTTACAAACATCAACTTCTCTGTTAACTGTTCAAGGCAAGATACAAAATCTCGAGGCATTAAGCCAAAAATCTCAGATCTACTTTAAACATCTACTGACTCCTAGGGCCTGAGAGTACAGAGACGACACATAGGACATTCTATATACAAGGCTTGACAGACAGTGTCTCCACCTGAGGATCACTACTGTCCCTAATCGTGCTGCTGCTGTTGTTGCTACTCACCTACTGAAGGGTTTCTTCCTCTTCTTCGGCGATTACCTAAAAATTTAATCCCATGGGGGTGAGACAATTGAATAATTGTCCCAGCGAGAGTTATAACTCTCTTCCAGAAGCTTTGTTATTGCAATTAGAAGTATAATACTGAGAAGTAGAACCATTTTATTCAACAACAAACAATACATTGAATAAGCTAAGTAGGATAATATTTTCTATGCAATCATTTCAATTATAACTTGATTGAATGACAAGACATATATCACTAAGGAATACGAAGAACATGTATACTACTTATTCAACTAGAGCATCATAAACAATGTATCATCATTCATTATTTCTCGTAGTTCAACCTAAGTTGTTATGCTACACGATTGATTATGTTTTTCAACCATATTTATGCCCTGAGGAGATGAGTTACACCTCTCATACTCCAACTGACCATTATGAAATCGCAATTGGTACCATACATAGGTAATCAGAAGAGCAGGATTCCTGAGATCTCATCTTCCTCAGTCAGTGTGAGGATCATCATGCATAACATCTTGTGTCTCTGCCATAATAGCTTTCCAGGGTATTCTGGAAACTTCGCTATTAGAGTTACAGTGGCATTCTGTACTCTCTTAGCCATCGAGGGATTTCTTGTTTATCTCTCATCGATGCGGCATTAACAACATCATCGAGAGATTAGTGATACATCATCCCGACATAAATAAATAATGAAGGATTTAAAGATTAATTGTACATCTCACATCAAATCCTACATTAGGATGTAAATATATTCGCGTCCATAACCCCCACATAGTCAAAAGTATGCCCTCCAGGAGTTCCCTTAGGAAAACCTGTTTCACTATCATTTAACTTCTGACAATGATGAATCTATGGTCAGGGCTCTACATGATATCATTATACTTGATTACTTAAGTACATTATGGCCTTCTTTTAGCATTAGACATGTTTTCAAACATAAACCAATAAGACAATTGCTATAAAGAAAGAGTACTAATTGTATCAAGTTCATATCACATATTGTTAACATTGGGATATAATCCCTAACCATCTCATCATTCTGATTCAAGAATATGGGTATTCAAACCCTAAGATTATCAAACACTTTATACCAAGTAACATTTTGTCTTTAAGTCATTTTAACAGTATGACCTTGATTGTAACAATGCAAATATTTCTCACGACTATGACAACCTATCAATTTCATATGTTACCTCTCACTAGGCAACATATAATATCATTACTTTCAAAGCTTATAAAGTGCTTTAATAAATATGACATCATAGACCTTACCAGGCTATGTTCATCATTTCATAAAAACATGTATAATTAATACACTTGATAATAGGCAATTTATCTCTATATCAGCATATTGCAAAACAAAGATAATCTTTCAATTCAAGGGTTGTACCACTATGCCCTTAATAGGGTTAGGTTTTCCCTATTCAATTCAATTAGGGTTATTCAACCCCTTTAACTTACAAAGGCATAATGATTACTCATTTCATACTCAAGTATAGTGTTTCATGCTTAAAAGTATAACCCAAAATTAGGGTTTACTGTTCATACCATCACATTTCCCTAGATTAGGGTTTACTATTCACATTATATCACATTACCCTAGATTAGGGTTTACTATTCACATTATATCACATTACCCTATATTAGGGTTTACTATTCATTTTACAATGAATTAAGATCATACCAACATCATGTATGAGGATTACTTCCATTAATGTCTTTGAATTAGGTTAAGATTCATTAACCATCATAATTAGGGTTTCCATGATCTCATTATAAAGGATCATACCCTAATTAGATACATTCATACATATTAGAAGTATATTACTTAATTCTCATTCATATAAAGAGTCTTTTCTATCCTCTTTCTATTGGATGATATTTACATCACTCTTGATTAGGTTAAGTGAAATCAACCTTGACATCATGGGTTATAAGATTACTATTGTAATCATCATGGTTCACTTGTTCAAAAGGTGTTAGTCACTCGATTCCATCAAGGGTACTTTTGTAATGTTCACCATTGATTATACATTAATCAACTAATTACTTGGTCCCTTCACTTTAGGTATCTTTGAGGTTTATGTTAATCAACTACTAAACCATCTTGACCACTAAGGCATCCAACATTCTTAACCACAAATGGTCTTGCATACAAACTCACCAAACAGTCTTGGATGGACCTTGAAACCATTTGGTGTTGTTGACCATTTGGTCTAGTTTGAATTTTGAAACCATTTAGTAAAGTGCACACGTAAGACCATTTGCCCAAGATGAGGTGAAGACTGTTTGGTCAAGTTTGACTTTTGAAACTGCATGGACAAAATCGATCTTGAAACCGCATGACCACCAAACCGTTTGGGATCGTTTGGTCCCAAACGTTCTTGATACCGTTTGGTCCAAACCACCTCAAACCCGCATGGACCAAAAAGTATCTCAACCACTTCAATTAAGTTAGGGTTTCCAAGGTTGAACCCCTCAATCGTTCATGCACTTGATATACACTTATCAATTGAGTCAATTAGGTCAACCCTCAACTGATTTGACACTCAATTGACCCTCAATTGATCATCAATTAGGGCTTGGATCAGTTGAATTAGGGTTTGGAATCGATTACACTTCATCACACATCAACATGAGTCTAGTTGATTTGAAACCTTGAACCATTATCCAATGTGGTCATGACATGACCCCGAACGGTCTTGGGATCGTTTGGATGACCTCCAAATGGTATTGAGACCGCTTGACCATTAAGTCATCAAAAACCAAATCATTCACTTAAGGGTTGAACCCTAGGTTTGGTCACCAAATCAGCACTTAATTGCTCATCGACATGATATCATTGGACCCTCAATTGGTCAACCCTACTTAACCCTAGACCTCCAAACGGTCTTGGGTGATCACGAAACGGTCTTGAGACCGTTTGGGAGATCCCCAAATGGTTTTGAAACCGTTTAGGCTACTCAACCCAAACTTCAACTATAATGTGCCTTCAATTTGTGATTCTCTTGGAATTAGTTCATGATTTTTGGTAGGTTATTAGTCCACATTATTTACAACAGACCTCCAAATAGTCAATGCCTAGTCAACACATCCAAACGGTCTTGGACCGTTTGCTTCCATGCGTTCTTGGTTGAAATCGTTTGCTTTCAAACAATTTGAAACCGTTTTCTCTCAAACAGTTTGGGAAACCGTTTGAGCAAGAGGTTAGAGACCGTTTGCTAAAGTTGCTTTTTTGATAAACATTAGTAATAACGTCATCATCTTCTACCTCAAGAACAAGGGTTGTTCTTCATGGAAATAAGAACAAGAACACACCAAAGTGTCTAAAGAAGAAGAATAAGCAACGATTCTAGGAGAAGAAGATGAAAAAGCAAAGCTTAGGGTTTAGAGTTATAAAACCCACCTTAAGATCTGATTTAGAGATCCAAGCTTCGTAGATTTAATGGTGGATGAAGCTCCAAAGGTTGTCTAAGGTCCATTCCTCAAGATTTGGATGGAGAAGATGGCTAGAAAGAAGAGTTGTGTAAGGAAAACTAACAAACCAACCTTGTATTAGGATTTCCTCCAAGAATTTGAGCTAGGTGATGATCCATACTTACCAACTTAGCTTGGTCGTCTTCCTCTGTTCCAGAGATCCCTCTTGGTCGGTTCAAAGCAAGAAGATGAGGAGAAAGAACTAAAGGAACGATCCTTTGCTTTGTGTAAAAAAAGATGGTTATATATTATGTGTATTTTCAAGGCAAGAAAAAGATAGTTATTTCTCTTATTTCTTAAACCCATTCACTCATGCTTGCTCCACCCTTGGCCACGTTTCTTCCTCCTTTTCACATGCAAAACCTCTCTCTTATCCAAGGTTAAAGGAAAAGAAGCCATATATCTTAATAAGCTATATATATATATATATATATATATATATATATATATATATATATATATATATATATATATAGAGGTTAGGAAGTGTGTGCCGGCTGGTACATGTAACTTGCGTGTACCGGCCATTAAAATAGCATATGTAGCGTATCTTGATAAAATCCAACCATATGGATTAATTCAACTCTATATTGATTAGATGTCTTTGAAAAATCATAACCTTATCTTATGTAGATCATGAGATATAGCCATACATCATTCAATGGTTTATGCAATTTCTGCAACTTACCATTGATTAGAAAATAGACATTTTCTTTTATTGTATGCTCTATGAATATCAGATTGTGATGATTCTTGATACACATCTTATCTAAGTGGTATACTATACATCCATAAGGTTGGATTATTCAATATAATTTTACAATCCCCATAAATGAAGGTGGGTACATGTAAGCTACATGTACTCGGGTACACAATTCTTTTAGCCATATATATATATATATATATATATATATATATATATATATATATATATATATATATATATATATATATATATGAAAGGCCATTTTGCTTAAAACTTGGTTATTTTGATGTCAATATTATCTTTCCTCCTTGATCATCCAAATGAGGCACCCTCCTTATATTCTTTACTCTAATTGATACCAAGAGTCATGAAAGATACTCTAGAGGGTATATTTTACATGTTGGACCCTAGGTTTATGGTAATTTGCAATTTACACCAAAACTAGGTTTTAAAGCACACGGATTGCTCTACAAGCAATATCTTGGTGCTCAAGCTTGGAGAATCCATACTGATACATCATATTCATTCTTATGATGTCTCATTATCAGAGGAACATCTTAACATGTGCAATTTGCGAGTTAACCCCTCAAATTGGGTAATTTGCATTTTAGTCCATGTTTAACAAAACAATTGTAACATCCCAGGATTTGAGGCCTTGGATAACATGATCTTAAAAGGAATGATTGGACTACCCATATCACCAAGGTGCACCTCCTTTTCTGGGAGCCCATCTCTAAAGAACTCCATAGTTAAGCGTGCTCAGCTTGGAGTAGTACTAGGATGGGTGACCAGTCGGGAAGTTGATCCTGGCTTGCGCGTCAGTGTGGAAAAAGTGCGCAGTTAAGGCTAGTGGTGGTCTGTGGGGCCATTCGTCATTCCTGAAACTCTACTAGAGCCTTGGGCAGTGGGCCCGAGCTTTATAAATGGTATCAGAGCCAACTCCCCTCCAGTAGGTGGGGGCCCACATGGGCATGGCATGCCAGTCTTGAGCCGTGCAGTCCAGGCATGTAGGAAAGGGATGTCCATGGTTGACGTAGCCACCCTTGTGCTGGTATTCCGTGATCCGGAGATGGGTGTCCATGGGCCATTGTGGTTCTGCACTGAAATGGGGAAGAGATTATGAGGCCTTATAGTTGAGATTTGACGAGGACGTCAAGAGTCTAAGTGAGGGATTTTGTAACATCCCAGGATTTGAGGCCTTAGATAACATGATCTTAAAAGGAATGATTGGACTACCCATATCACCAAGGTGCACCTCCTTTTCCGGGAGCCCATCTCTAAAGAACTCCATAGTTAAGCGTGCTCAGCTTGGAGTAGTACTAGGATGGGTGACCAGTCGGGAAGTTGATCCTGGCTTGCGCGTCAGTGTGGACAAAGTGCGCAGTTAAGGCTAGTGGTGGTCTGTGGGGCCAGTCGTCATTCCTGAAACTCTACTAGAGCCTTGGGCAGTGGGCCCGGGCGTTATAAGAATATTGCAACATTATGTAAAAATGACTAAAATTGAAATATATATTCCTCAGAAGCTTTAATTGCATTGTACAAGATAACCACAAAAATGTAATCACATATTTAAGAAAAACACCTAGGGTTAGTTCATAACCCAAGTCAGGGATGTTACTTGCAGATTCATGGCTTACTGAGATAGAGAAAGCCTTTAGGATGCTTGATATTCTAGAGGTTGATAAAGTTAAGCATGTTGCATATCTTTTGAATAGAAGTGCTGGCCGTTGGTGGGTGATTGATGAAGAGAAAAGACCAGGTGTTGAGATCAGATGGCATGATTTTTGACGAGAGTTTGTCTGTAGATACTTTCCTAAGACTTATCTTGATGAGAAGATATCATAGTTTGAGCAGATTAGATGGGGACCGATGAAGGTTAGCGAGTATGAAGCTAAGTTTAAAGAGCTTTTATGGTTTTTTCCGCACATGGCTACTACATATGAGGAGAGAATATGGTGTTTTGAGAAGGGTCTGAACGCTGAATTAACCACACCTGTATATGCTTTAGAGAATAGAGAGATATTTGCTACTTTTGTGGAGTCAGTTGGGTGGATAGAGAGGTCCATGACTGAGAAACGAGAGACAAAAAATAGGAAAGTACATGCACAATTTCAGGGTCAGATGTTTGGCAGTTTTAAGAAACTAAGGTTTACTGCACCAATAGAGCAACAAAGGTTCAATTCTCAGACATAGTGGATGTCTAGCTAAGGTAGAGGCTGTAGTTTTCTGCCAAGTGGAGCCCATAGCTCAGTATCGATGTTAGTGATAGGACCACCTAGGTCACAACATGAAGACACAATCTGCTACAGGTGTAGGTAGACATGACATTTGATAAGGGATTGTCTAGTTAGAGACATAGAAGTAACTCAACCATCGAGGCAGAGTCAACAAGGCTCTTAGAGACAATAGTATAGTAGTGGCACACGAGGATGTGGACATGCGTCCCATGTAGGATCATCTGCACCAGCCAACAGAGCATGCGATCGACAATACGTAATGACAAGATTCTATGCTATGAATCAGCCGAAGGCAATGGTTAATCCACAAGTAATGACAGTTCAGATGGAATTGTTTCATTCTGATATGTCATCATCTTGTTTTGTATCTATTTTACTTGATCTGAGTGTTACATATTCCTTTATTACTCAAAAAGTGATTCATGACTGTAATATAATTGTCAACCTTAGAACAGACAATCTATTATTAAAAAATCCATTAATTAGATCTGCTATGTTGCGGGAGGTATACTCTCCCTGTGTTCTTTCTTTCTCAGAACTCATCATTCAGGTGGATCTTATACCACTTGAAATGCATGCGTTTGATGTAAATCTCGAGATGGATACCCTAGATAAGTATAAGGTTGTCTTGGATTGTGGTTCCAAGCAAGCTAGGTTCACATATGGTAATAATACATGGGTCTTTCAGGGGGACATAAAGATTCTTCCAACCTGCCTAGTGTCATCAATGGTAATTGAGAAACTGATGCGACAAGGATGCTTTGCATTGTTAGCACATGTGGTAGACACCAGAGTAGAGAGTCCTAGTATTTCTGAAGTTCCTGTTGTCAGGGAATTCAAGGATGTGTTTCCCGAAGAATTACCAGATATTCCTCTACCCTAAGAGATTTATTTTGAGATTAATCTAATCCCAGGTATGCAACTCATAGCCCAAACACCTTATAGGATGGCTCCAGTAGAAATGGCAGAACTCAATAAACAATTGCATGAGTTGCTTGAGAAAGGTTTCATTTGACCGAGTACTTCACCATGTGGTGCTCCAGTTCTTTTTGTTAAAAAGAACGATGGGTCTATGAGCCTATGCATAGACTATAGACAACTTAACAAAGTGACCATTAAGAACAAATATCCTCTGCCAAAGATAGATAATTTGTTTGACCAGCTGCGTGGTGCAATAATGTTCTCTAAAATAGATTTAAGGTTGGGATATCATCAGTTATGTATCAAGGAGAGTGACATACCTAAGTCAACTATTAGGATGAAGTATGGTCATTATGAGTTTGCAGTTATGTCATTCAGACTAACTACTGCATCATCCACATTCATGGAATTTATGAATAAAATCTTCCGTCCATTTCTTGATCAGTTTGTAGTGGTTTTCATAAAAGACATCCTGGTACATAGTAGAAATGGTGAACAACATGAACAACACCTTTGCCAAGCTTTGACTTTGTTAAGACATCACAAGTTATATGCTAATTTTAGCAAGTGTGAATTCTAGTTATCAGAAGTGTCTTTTCTTGGATACGTTATATCTGCTTTAGGTATTCATGTTGATCCAAAGAAAGTAGAGTCTGTTGTGGAGTGGGAACAACCCAAGACACCGACGGAGATTCACAGTTTCCTAGGTTTGGCAGGTTGCTATAGAAGGTTTATTAGAGACTTCAGTTATGTAGCTTTACCCCTAACCAGGTTGACCAGGAAGGAAGTTCCTTTTGTCTAGAATGACAAATGTCAGCAATATTTCTAGTTGTTGAAAGAAAAGTTGACTAGTGCACCTGTATTAGTTTTTCCTGAGTAGGGAAAGGGATACCTTGTTTTTTGTGATGCTTATAAGAATGGTCTAGTCTGTGTATTGATGCAGAGTGATCATGTAGTTTCTTTTGATTCCCAACAACTTAAGAAACATGAGAAGAATTATCTGATACATGATTTAGAATTAGCTACAGTGGTTCACACGTTGAAAATCTGGAGGCATTATGTCTGTGGAGAAACATGTCATATTTTCACAGACAATAAAAACTTAAAATACATTTTCTCACAATACGAGTTGAATATGAGACAACATCGCTGGATGTAATTAATGAAGGACTACAATTGTACAATTGATTATCATCTAGGGAAAGCCAATGTAGTGGCTGATGCACTCAGTAGGAAATCCTCATCTCCACCCTATGATAAAGCAAAATTGCATTATCTACTCGTGTATAAATTTTGACACCCAAATTCCTAAGGAAAAGGGTGTTTCCTTCATATGCAAGTTATTCATTAATAAAACCAAATTAATTGATATTTCTTCTTTCTTTTTCCATTATCTTATTATCTTTAATTCCTTGGACCTCAAGGAATCTACTGGCATGAAATCCTATCTTGGGGAATCTTCCTTAGTCTTTTGCTATTAGTGCAAATTTCCAATCAGTCGCCTGAAAATTCTAGTTGATATACTGGTACCGTAGTCAGTCGACCAGACAAACTAGTGGGTTAGTTTGAACACTTTACTCTTTGCAAATGTACTCGATTTCAATGTGATGATTTATACACGTGATTATGGTAGCATTATGACATGATCACTCGATTGAGTTGAACATTCCAATCGGTCAATTGGATTCTTTTGACAATGTATTTGGAAATATATCAACATGCCCAATTGGGCATTCCAATTCGGTCGATTGGATATTTTCATCAGCCATGTCTATTCAACACAGTCCATTGACTGGAATCTCCAGGTGATCAACTGGCACACCAATCGGTCGATTGGATTCTCTATCCGGTCAACTCATTTGCTATTGTTGTTTAATTTTATCACCTAAACACTATAGTGATGGGTACATAGTTGATGTTTAGTACTACTTTTCACCCTCAAACAGATGGACAGCCTGAAAGGACTATACAGACTTTGGAGGAATTTCCTAGGGCATACATTCTCCATTTTATAGGAAGTTGGGATCTACACTTGATCTTGATAGAGTTTTCCTATAATAATAGTTATCATGCTAGTATTGATAGGCTTGACACCTCAAGGGAGTCATATGTATTGGCTTGCAACTTTTCTTTGAAAAAAATGTGTTGAATATAATAATATAGTGAGTGGAAGAAAACTTTCCCTATAATATAACTAAAGAGCCGTCCCTTATCCTTTACATTATCCTTGAGATTTCGTTTTTGCATGGCAAGATAAATATGGGATACATGCAAATACATGTGTCAATCCATGCATGGCTATGTGCCACTTAGTAGCTTAAGATATTGACACCTCTTACACTCTTTTTCATAAAACCCAAGTATAAATACCCTTCACCTATTAGGAGAATTTTTGAAATATTGTTATCAACCTTCCCTTATATATCGTGCATACCACTCTTGTATCGTGCATGAGTGAGGAGTGTTGAGTAGAAGGGCTTGGTATCCGCCAAGGATAAGGGATATCGACCAAGAAGAGGATATCACCCTAGCAAGGCGATATTGGCCACAAGGAGGGAGGATATCGTGCAAAGTGCTAATGAGCTCAAATCTTGGATCTTAGGGAATCTCATCTTCAACCTTTAGAACGTGAAGAGTTGGATCTTAGAGGTTGGAAGTTGGTTTAAAGGTGGGTTATATAACTTGAACCCAATTATATTATTATTCCTTTTCAATATTGTTGAACTTTTTGATTACTTTCAATTTCGGATTTCCTTTGATGAATTGATATATCTATGAGTTCCAATAAGTATTTAGGACTGTTTTCCATGGTTTAGAATAGCAAGCCAAAGGTCTCAAGGTTGATGATGTTGACATCATGGTAAAACCCGGTATGGGGTTAAAGTACCTTAAAAACTGATATGGAACCAAGATGGTGGTTCACGTGATATAGAAGTGGTTGACACCTCATAAACAATATAAGATATGTCCTATGAATGATATGGGAGGTACCTACTTGCACCTTATACATGATATAAGGATAAAGGTTATACCTTTCACATGATATGGCATACTTTACCCAATATGGATAAAACCCTAGATGAAGAAAGGGAACCCGAGATGAATTGCCTTTGAAACCCGACATAACCCTAATATTTTTTGATGGATAGAAGAGCAACTAGGTATCTAACTTGTCGTGCAACTATAATGATAGAACTGATCCTTGATAGTATAAAAAGGTTATGAGCTAAAGGGTTTATCTAATATAGGTAATCCAATATGGTAAACCCAAGATGGAAAACCGATATGGTAAACCCAAGATGGAAAACCGATATGGTAAACCCAAGATGGAAAACCGATATGGAAACCCAAGATGGAAAACCGATATGGAAACCCAAGATGGGAAATCGATATGGAAACCGAAGATGGAAAACTGATATGGCAACCCAAGATGGAAAACCGATATGGCAACCCAAGATGGGAGACCGATATGGCAACCTAATATAGGAATCAAATATAGTATTATCTATTTATACTTAAACGATACATGATAAGGCCACATACCTTATGCCCGATGAGGTGCACACTATGTGCACGATATGGTAGTAGGTATATTCTATGCCCAATATGGTGTACCTTGTGCATGATATAAGGACCTAATATATCCTTGTACCTGATATGAGGTCAAGAATTTAACCATACATGATATGAGGTTGACTTCAGATGATAAGAGCTTGGTGATAGATAACCCGATATGATTACACAATATGGTGTTAAGAGATACACCCTAAACCCAATATGATGATGTGGTTTTACCACATGACTTATATGTATACATGATATGATGACATGTGCATTTGAAAGCATGATATGATAGCATCTATATTCTATGATACCTAATATGGTAGGCATGCTCCAATTCAATAGATTTGTCTAAGTGATGAATGTTGTATGATTAATGCAACATTAAGATTCAATAAGTTTAATTCAATTAAATAATGGGAAGCTACTAGACCTTAAGAGGTGAATTAAGTAACTAACATCTAAGTGAGGATGAGAGAGAAACTAAGATTGGAAAGCTAATTATGCAATATGTATATGTTGATACTCCCAAGAAGAATGGAGTATGAATTAGGGCTTAATCTTTTATAATGAAATCTTGAAACCATAATCAGTTGATGAAGGAAAATCCTAACCCTAATTCAATGGGGAGAATGTGTTCTTTAGCATTACATGGTAATGACAGGTATGTTATATTTCTATTATCATGAAATTCTAATTATATTAGTATTATAAGGTAATGAGCATAACTAAGTAAGAGCTATGATGTTTATATGATACAGATTTAATGAGCTATGTGAACTATGTGAATTACCTTGGTCTGATGACCTAGAGGTAATGGTTATCTGCTAAGTGGTGACACTATCAGTGATGAACTAAGGTTTTGAATACCCTAGCATGATGATGATAAGAGATTGAGATTTTACGTGATCTATGCATTCCAAAGAACATGAAAGTATTTCACAAACATATTTATTCTTTTCTTATAGCATCTGATATAATTCTTGTTTGTAACTTGATTGATGCTTAAAGATATTGTAATGCACTTAATTAAGCTAGTTGAATGTTATCATGTAGTTGCCCAGACCATAGATCCATTCAGTGTTAGGATTTACTAAATGGTGAAATGAGTTTAACTCAGTATGCATATTTTGAATATGTAATCATTATACAGGGGTTCTCAATGGACTCCCCAAACTAAACAGAGGTTCTCAGTGGACTCCCCAAATACACCAGGTTGCTTAGTGGACTACCTAATGAAACTACCCTAGGTTGCTCAGTGGACTTCCTGATAATAAATAACTCAGGAAAGCTTAGCGGTCTTCTCCTGAAGAGAGTATACACTACGACTGTAACTCTATAGTGAAGATGCCTCTATACCACGACATAACTAATTGTAGTGTCAGAAGATGCCTACTAGTTATCTCGTACTGACCGAGAAAGGTGAGGTCTTGACAGCCGACTCTGCCATTGACCTTATATGGTACTGATGCTTAATGTAGTCGTGGTCGGTTGGAGTATGAGCGGTATACCTCATCTCCTCTGGGCTTACGTATGAATGTCAACATGTAATCATCCGTGTAGTATATTTCTTTAAGGATCAAATATGGAAAACATTGGTTGATGCCTTATTATTTTACACAATTTAGTTGATAAATGGTATACATGTTCTTCATAGTCCTTCTAAACAAAAAAGATGACTTATAATTTTGTTATCAATATTTATGATTTGCACTGTAAATTAACCTGTTTGCTTTCATAAAGTATCCTCTGCACAATTTTTATACTTCTTCCTATAATAGTAATATTGTTGGGAGAGAGTTATATTTCTTGCTGTGACAATAGTCTCACCCCATGGGATCAACAATTTTTAGGTGGACGCAGACGAGGGAGTAACAATCAAACTGCAGAGGAAGGACCGCATCAGTAAGGACAACAGTTGTAAAGAAGTGAAACCACTCCTCTACTAGAAAGAAAACATCACATCCCTTAAAACCAAACACCACGTAAAATTTTTCACAAAAGGGATTGAGATCAATTCATTCAACATGTATGTATCATTACACAATCAGTAGCAGCGGAAAAGAAATATTATCTAACAATTTACAAAGCTTTATACAACACTTCACCACAAAAGGGTGTTCTAAAGAAAAACTACATATAACGCCAAGGACTAAGCCGAGGTTCATCTAACCACCTCTTCAAGCATCCCAAAGATCAGCTACAAGGTTGTTGTTGAAGCTACTTTCCTTGATCTAACCTGGGGTTGGAAGAATACCCCACAAAAGAAGAAAACAAAAGGAAACATATATCAACAAAAGTTGGTATGTGTATTCTAAAGTAAAGTTTGGGCAATATATGACAATAAGTATATCAAGTATGAATGCTTCCCATGAAAAAGAATAGGACTACCCACACGGGCATAAAAGAATAGATCCTTACCAAAAGAGATACTTGCCATATGTAAACAATAAAGAAGTGCCACACGCACATATCATGACCAATATCTTGCATAAATGTGAGATAAGCATAACACTAGAATATTATAAAAGACAAAGGTGGTCAAGAATCACACATCTTGAACCTGGTGAGGCGTGGGCCAAGAATCACACATCTTGCCCTAACATGGGGAATCACACATCCACCATCAAATTCATATAATATGGGCCAGGAATCATACATCCTGCCCTGGATTGGGGAATCACATATCCACCATCCAAAATATCATAATGTTGCCACAAATTATAATGAGACTAAACCAATGCAATTATTCTACTCTAGGGTTACTAAATCACATAGCAGATAATTGTAGAGGCAAGTAGAAAAGTATAGTCAACATAAAATAAGATTTTCCACAATGGTCAACATATGAAAAATCAATAAACTTCCACATCATAGTGGTAGATACCATCAACAATATCATCATGTTCCATAACACGAGATAAGATTTCAAAAGATTATCTAAGATCTCAATAATTAGGATAGTTCACATGAACCATGATAACAAGAGAATAGACATGTGTAGGCAAAAGTAAAAAAGAATGGTAAAGTAGGTGCATTTCTCAATTTAGATGAATTGGGGATACAACATACCTTAGTATCAAAGTCCAAAAGGTCCTAAGCACTTCTGGATCCAAAACTAGGTCACCAAAGAGCCTATTAACACATATATCAATTTTATGTCAATTTCATATATATAAACCAAACCCTAAAAACTACCTTTTATTATTATGTGAATTAGGTTATGAAAACCATTCCATATTTTAGGTTATGTTATTACGAGTCTAAAACATATTTTATTATATTTTTCGGACTTATATATTACTAGTTATGAATTATTCAAGTTTTATCTTATTTAATTAGATCCATTAAAATCACATGTTTAAAACATCAGATTCATATGATAAAACCAATACCAAACGAAAGCTTGCATTTTTCTGAATCCAACGAATATTTTTCCATAATTTTCTGATAAGCTGATAATTAGTTATACATTTTTAATTACTGACCAATCAGATAATTCCACGTAATGAATTTGCATCAAAAGCGGATAATAGAAGAGGGGCCCGCGTGACTTGGCCCAATCACAGCCGGCCAAGTCACCGGTCAATCCCTCGCAAGACCACAACTAAAGGGAGAAGACGATATGCGTGAAAAGACGAAAATACCCCTATAAGAAAAACAAGGCAGAGAAGCTGCGAAGGGCGAAATGGAGAAAGCAACACAACCATTGTTCTTTCTTGCTCCCGCGCGACTGCAGGCTTGCAAACGAGGAACCAGGCGAAGGAAGTGATTGAAGCCACAAAACTCGAAGCTAACCTCGGGGTTGGGTCCCTGAAATGCTCCCGATCACAACAATCCCAAAATCGAGATGACTGGAGCACAGGAGCTCGAGAAGCATCAGCCGACCAAACTGTTGAAGACCAGAAGCACGGATCGATGAAGGAAAGCAAAAACTTAAAAAGAAACCATGCTGGGAGAACCGGTAAGCCTAGCCGAAGACAACCGCATAGAAAACTGGCGTCGAAGGGAAAGGATACACCGAGATTGGCTCACAGGTCAAAAACCAAGGAAAAAGGGAAAAGTACGATACCTCCTGATCAGCCGAATTGAGGGCCCTCGAAGCTTGCCCACACCCTCACGAGCCAAAGCCAAGCAGAACCGAACACTGGAGACGACCAAAACTCTCAGACGACCTCGCCGCCGTCGCAACAGGTAGTCGGAGTAGGGGAAGTAGTAAGCAGGGCAATCCGGACCAAAAGGGCAAGGGAACGAGGTTTTTGGGGGTCTGAGGATCGTGGAGGAAGCCATATATATAAGGACGGAGATCTGGTTCAATGAGGAACCAAAAAAAACTAGAAAACAGAGAGAAGAAAGGAAATCTCTAGTCCACCCAACGATTGGGAGATGGAGTCCCACTCAAAGTGGGGATCAACAAAACCGGAAAGGAACACTGATGATAAATCGGAAATCGGAAATCACTGAGAAGGAAAGACTGAAGAGAAAAATGCAGAGGAATCTCGCGTTACTGTAGCCACGTGAGAGAGTCCTAACAGAGGTAGGAGATGACTCCATCTCCGTCGGATTCTCATCCAAGGGCCACGATGAAAACCGAGATTAAATAGGCCGCGTGACAGCCCAAAGATAGGAAAATCGGAAAATTAATCAAAGTGAAATTAAATTAGTTTATGTATATTCTCTTTCCTGATTTAGGAGTTCTAGAATAATCTAAATTAAACCAAAATTTGCACATATGTTAAATTAAACATGTAGTTTCCGAATATCCAATTAGTTTTGCCTTTTGGAAACCTTTAATGGGTTAAATAAATCAAATATCATTTTCTCTTTCTTTCTTCATTTATGGCTTTAGGATTATCCAAATTTTATGAAACTTGACACACAAGTCATAATTAATGTGTTGGATACGAATTTGTTTTTATTTCCAACTTTTGGTGTCATGATTTGCATCTAATTATTAATTACACCTTTTAGGCATTTTCTCTCTCCTAAAATTACCTATTAATCAAACATTATCCAAATTAGTTGCAAAACTTGCCCAAAGGCTTATTTTTATGTTTAGATTACGAATTTGGAGTTAGTTTTCCAATTTGAGGGTATTAAATTTTTATATCACTTTATTGACCTATTTCCTATTTTATTTAGATAATGATATTAATTTATACAATTATCTTTCAAATTAAATGATACTTGGTCCTTAAGTTACCTTGTGGTAAAGAAAACGAATTTTAGTGTCAAATTATCCTGATGGGTTTCCAATTATAAATTGTTGGTACATTACCTTTCTAATTATCTTCTTTACTCATTATTTCCCATATTACTATTAATTTTGCATTTATCTTCTCCTCTATACAAAATTCAGATTTTCTCTTATTTCTCTTATCCTAGAAAGTGCTCGAAAGTTCTAAGATGAATTATTTTATTTTTTTCTATTACTTAGTGACAATTTATACTTCAACCCTACATTAAGATTATATGAGGAGGTATTTATCGAACTAAGTTCTTTAATTTCTTATTATCACCTAAATGAGTTATTATTAAGCACAAAGTATTTTGTATTCCCTTAATTACATGTATTAGTTTATTCTTGTTTCGCTAAGACAAAAGGGTACAACTACTAGGATTGGGTTCTAGTTCTAGTATGTTACAGCACACCACCCCTTAAAGGGATTTCGTCCTCGAAATCAAAACATCCATAAGAAACTTATTCACCACCCCTTCAAAGAATTCATCTCATAAAATCAAACTTAACTTCTGTTATAAGAGTTTCAATTATTCTTATTACACCCACTTCATGCAAAAGGAAACATAACTAGCATAGTCTAATCTAAGGAACTATGGGTTAACTTGCTCTTGTTCAGCATCATCAGCTTCTTCGCCATCCAAGGCAAAAACTCTACCAGCTCTTGTTTCCACAAGTCTTCCTCTATTATTGTTACCATTATTGTTGCCCTGATTCTGAGGAGGTGCTTGCTGAGGAACATGCCCAGGTCCAAAACGAAGCTTGGGGCACTGAGGTCTGACGTGTCCAGGTTCATTGCAATGATGGCATACCACTGGACGAGGTTTGTCATGAGAACACTTCCCTGGAGGATGGTAACCATTGCACTTAGAACACTTGTCCCTTCTCTGATCATCACCTGAGGGCTTCCTTTTCTTGTCAAACTCCCTAGGTTGAAACCCTAGGTAAGACTCCACAACCAAAGCTTTATCAACCATCTGCTGAAAGGTCAAGGGAAGTTGTGGCATTAAAGCACGACCCACATTGTAGTTGAGTCCTTGGAAGAAGAGGTCTGCCCTACGCTCTTCACCCAAACCAACTGCATACCGCTCTAACAGTAGAAACCTTTATACGTAGGCAGAAACAGACAAGGAGCCTTGCTTCAAACTGTAGAACTCTGCTTCCTTCTTCTTCAAAGCAGCAGTGTAGATGTACTTTCCATGGAAGAGAGTCAAAAACTCTGCCTAAGACATAACTGAGATATCTCTAGTCCTTGCTATCCCATTCCACCAAACTCTAGCTGGTCCATCCAAGACATAGGAAGCAAACCTGACCTTTTGGTGTGGAGGACAGGCCATACCATCAAAAGTCCTCTCCATGGCTAACACCCAATCATCAGATTTGTCAATCATCTCTATCTCACCCTCACCCTTGAAGGAAGGTGGTTGCATCTTCATGAACTCCATGATTGTGAACTCCTTAGGCTTCACAGGTAGAGACGGGTCTTTCATCTTCCCCACCATGGAAGACACAAAGAGTTGTCGAAACATGGCCAACTCTTGCTCCGAAGTCATAGCTCCTCCTGAGGTCTCCTATCCAAAACTAGTGTTTTGAGGTGTCTCATAACCATATTGGTTGTGCATGGTTGCGTTATCACCAGCCATTAGGGTTTTTCCTGCACAAGGCAAGGACACGAGGTATAAGAAACCTAAGATAGATAAAGGTAAACATCCTAAGGGAGACGAGTTGAAATAGTTAGATAACCGACTGCTAGTGGCTCTGATACCATGCTGTAAAGAAGTGAAACCACTCCTCTACTAGAAAGAAAATATCACATCCCTTAAAACCAAACACCACGTAAAATTTTTCACAAAAGGGATTGAGATCAATTCATTCAACATGTATGTATCATTACACAATGAGTAGCAGCGGAAAAGAAATATTATCTAACAATTTACAAAGCTTTATACAACACTTCAACACAAAAGGGTGTTCTAAAGGAAAACTACATATAACGCCAAGGACTAAGCCGAGGGTCATCTAACCACCTCTTCAAGCCTCCCAAAGATCAGCTACAAGGTTGTTTTTGAAGCTACTTTCCTTGATCTAACCTGGGGTTGGAAGCATACCCCACAAAAGAAGAAAACAAAAGGAAACATATATCAACAAAAGCTGGTATGTGTATTCTAAAGTAAAGTTTGAGCAATATATGACAATAAGGATATCAAGTATGAATGCTTCCCATGAAAAAGAATAGGACTACCCACATGGGCATAAAAAAATTGATCCTTACCAAAAGAGATACTTGCCATATGTAAACAATAAAGAAGTGCAACATGCACATATCATGACCAATATCCTGCATAAATGTGAGATAAGAATAACACTAGAATATTATAAAAGAAAAAGGTGGTCAAGAATCACACATCTTGAACCTGGTGAGGCGTGGGCCAAGAATCACACATCTTGCCCTAACATGGGGAATCACACATCCACCATCAAATTCACATAATATGGGCCAGGAATCACACATCCTGCCCTGGATTGGGGAATCACACATCCACCATCCAAAATATCATAATGTTGCCACAAATTATAATGAGACTAAACCAATGCAGTTATTCTACTCTAGGGTTACTGAATCACATAGCAGGTAATTGTAGAAGCAAGTAGAAAAGTATAGTCAACATCAAATAAGATTTTCCACAATGGTCAACATATGAAAAATCAATAAACTTCCACATCATAGTGGTAGATACCATCAACAATATTATCATGTTCCATAACACAAGATAAGATTTCAAAAGATTATCTAAGATCTCAATAATCAGGATAGTTCACATGAACCATGATAACAAGAGAATAGACATGTGTAGGGAAAAGTAAAAAAGAATGGTAAAGTAGGTGCATTGCTCAATTTAGATGAATTGGGGATACAACATACCTTAGTATCAAAGTCCAAAAGGTCCTAAGCACTTATGGATCCAAAACTAGGTCACCAAAGAGCCTATTAAACACATATATCAATTTTATGTCAATTTCATATATATAAACCAAACCCTAAAAACTACCTTTTATTACTATGTGAATTAGGTTATGAAAACCATTCCATATTTTAGGTTATGTTATTACGAGTCTAAAACATATTTTATTATATTTTTTTGACTTATAGATTATTAGTTATGAATTATTCAAGTTTTATCTTATTTAATTAGATCCATTAAAATCACATGTTTAAAACATCAGATTCATACGATAAAACCAATACCAAACGGAATCTTGCATTTTTCTGAATCCAACAAATATTTTTCCATAATTTTCTGATAAGTCGATAATTAGTTATACATTTTTAATTACTGACCAATCAGATAATTCCACGTAATGAATTTGCATCAAAAGCAGATAATAGCAGAGGGGCCCGCGTGACTTGGCCCAATCACACCCGGCCAAGTCACCGGTCAATCCCTCGCAAGACCACAACTAAAGGGAGAAGACGATATGCGTGAAAAGACAAAAATACCCCTGTAAGAAAAACAAGGCAGAGAAGCCGAGAAGGGCGAAATGGAGAAAGCAACACAACCATTGTTCTTTCTTGCTCCCACACGACTGCAGGCTTGCAAACGAGGAACCAGGCGAATCTGGAAGCGATTGAAGCCACAAAACTCGAAGCTAACCTCGGGGTTGGGTCCCTGAAATGCTCCCGATCACAACAATCCCAAAATCGAGATGACTGGAGCACAGGAGCTCGAGAAGCATCAACCGACCAAACTGTTGAAGACCAGAATCACTGATCGTCGAAGGAAAGAAAAAACTTAAAAAGAAACCATGCTGGGAGAACCGGTAAGCCTAGCCGAAGCGAACCGCGCAGAAAACTGGCATCGAAGGGAAAGGATACACCGAGATTGGCTCGCAGGTCAAAAACCAAGGAAAAAGGGGAAACACACGATACCTGCTGATCAGCCGAATTGAGGGCCCTCGAAGCTTGCCCACACCCTCACGAGCCGAAGCCAAGCAGAACCGAACACCGGCGACGACCAAAACTCTCAGACGACCTCGCTGCCGTCACAACAGGTAGCCGGAGTAGGGGAAGTAGTAAGCAGGGCAATCCAGACCAAAAGGGCAAGGGAACAAGGTTTCTGGGGGTCCGAGGATCGTGGAGGAAGCCATATATATAAGGATGGAGATCTGGTTCAATGAGGAACCAACAAAAACCAGAAAATAGAGAGAAGAAAGGAAAGCTCTAGTCGACCCAACGATTGGGAGATGGAGTCCCACACAAAGTGGGGATCAACAAAACCGGAAAGGAACACTGATGATAAATCGGAAATCGGAAATCACTGAGAAGGAAAGACCGAAGAGAAAAACGCGGAGGAATCTCGCGTTACTGTAGCCGCGTGAGAGAGTCCTAACGGAGGTAGGAGATGACTCCATCTCCGTCGAATTCTCATCCAAGGGCCACGATGAAAACTGAGATTAAATAGGTCGTGTGACAGCCCAAAGATAGGAAAATCGGAAAATTAATCTAAGTGAAATTAAATTAGTTTATGTATATTCTCTTTCCTGATTTAGGGGTTCTAGAATAATCCAAATTAAACCAAAATTTGCACATATGTTAAATTAAACATGTAGTTTCCGAATATCCAATTAGTTTTGCCTTTTGGAAACCTTTAATGGGTTAAATTAATCAAATATCATTTTCTCTTTCTTTCTTCATTTATGGCTTTAGGATTATCCAAATTTTATGAAATTTGACACAGAAGTCATAATTAATGTGTTGGATACGAATTTGTTTTTATTTCCAATTTTTGGTGTCATGATTTGCATCTAATTTTTAATTACACCTTTTAGGCATTTTCTCTCTCCTAAAATTACCTATTAATCAAACATTATCCAAATTAGTTGCAAACTTTCCCAAAGGCTTATTTTTATGTTTATATTACGAATTTGGAGTTAGTTTTCCAATTTGAGGGCATTAAATATTTTATATCACTTTATTGACCTATTTCCTATTTTATTTAGATAAGGATATTAATTTATACAATTATCTTTCAAATTAAATGATACTTGGTCCTTAAGTTACCTTGTGGTAAAGAAAACGAATTTTAGTGTCAAATTATCCTGATGGGTTTCCAATTATAAATTGTTGGTACATTACCTTTCTAATTATCTTCTTTACTCATTATTTCCCATATTACTATTAATTTTGCATTTATCTTCTCCTTTATACAAAATTCGGATTTTCTCTTATTTCTCTTATCCTAGAAAGTGCTAGAAAGTTCTAAGATGAATTATTTTTTTTTTCTATTACTTAGTGACAATTTATACTTCAACCCTACATTAAGATTATATGAGGAGGTATTTATCCAACTAAGTTCTTTAATTTCTTATTATCACCTAAATGAGTTATTATTAAGCACAAAGTATTTTGTATTCCCTTAATTACATGTATTAGTTTATTCTTGTTTGGCTAAGACAAAAGGGTACAACTACTAGGATAGGGTTCTAGTTCTAGTATGTTACAACAGTAGTAGCTCAGGCTGAGTACACTGTTTGTCGTGTCTGTTGTAGATAGTAGTCCTATGTGTCGTCTCTGTACTCTCAGGTCCTTGGGAGATAGTCCTTAGTGGTTTTTGGGAATGACTTGAGATTTTGGTTTCCTTGAGGTTTTTATGTTGCTGAGAAAATCATATGTCCCTCTCTAACGACCTCTGTACAGGGTAATCAAGGGGTTTCTTTCTTAAATTTTTGTTTAAGGTCACATTAGTGTTTGGTTGGTTTGGGATCAACAACCTTGTCAATCACTTTCCTTGGACAATTAAGTTGGTCATTTATGTTCTCATGTCCTGGAGCTGACTTACCCAAGCACTTCCTTAGTTATGCAACTCAATTACTCATAAGATAAGATCACAATGTTTTTTGAAATTTGCTCATTTGTTTTTCATTTGCACCCAACCCCAGAGATTGATAAACTCAAATGAAACCATGCATTTATTTTTCCACACATTACACTAGATAGATTGTGGATCCTACATAGCAAAAAAACTAAAAAGAAAACTAATTTTTTTACCAACATAAAAAAAATGCTAAAATGAAAGGAAAACTTAGATTGAAGTTGTTCCAACACCCCCCTAAGCTATTATATGACTATGACCTCATAGTCAAAATTCCAACTTAAGAGGTGGAACAAAGATAACCGACTAGTATGGTGGTGACTGGATAGGGTCCTGGGAGGAAACATCCCCTGGATAGTTAGATCAAAAGAAGACATATTCAATGGCATCAGGTAGCCCCCAAAGTATCCTGGGCCCCAGTAGTGGTCAAAGAAGGACTACTGGTAGGTTTCCATCCTCTATAGGTGCTGATGCATGTTCTCTTAGTTGGCTAAGAGAAGACGTTCATTCTCGTAGATCACCTGCTAGTTGGTGTACAACTATCCCTGCACCTCTTGGATTCTTTCCAGAGATGTGGTTTGCTGCTATTGATGTGTCTGAATATCCTATAGCATGGAATACATACCCGCCATGGATTAAGCTCCCTCTCCTTCTTGAAAGGGTGGAAGGGAAGAAGATGTAGAGGTTGCATAGTGTCGAGGACGCTTTCATGGAGCATCTTGATGTGTCATGGGAATGGCACGATCCACCTCCTCCACGTCGTCGTCGTCGCCTGAATTCTCCTCCTCTTCATCATATCCTTCTACTACTCTTCTACTTCAATGCCAGACCATCTGTCATGATTAACCTCCCTGATGTTGAAAATAGGATCAGGTAGTTGACGCTCGTAAAAACTGCCACTGACTGAACAACTTGCATAGATGGTGTTGTTTTGGACAATAATAAGCCCAGTTTGCTTGAGGTAAAGGCGGTCGATGTGAAGCTTGGACTATATAGACTTAATAATAGAGAGATCCAAACCTAAGTGGAGAGCAATGGGGGTGATAAGTCCCGCAAAAAGGATAGGTGTGGTCCTCCTTATGTTGTGCTTCACCGCCATCACATGGGTGAGGAAGAAAGCCCCAAAGTTGACCGACTACTTATCTAGAATCTAGTAGAGGAAGTACATGTCCGGCCACTAGACCTTCGCCTGGACTTGCGTAGACTTGGCAAAGAGAGTGTTGGTGAGCATGCATGGTAGCACTCGAGCAAAGGGGTGCTCAATGTCTGCTAATGAGCTGTGGTGCCAGCTTATCTTGTGACCTCCTGGTACTATCATGAGATCCAACCATATTGCGTAGAAGTCGACATTCTCGAGCTGGTAGCATGGCACATGAGACCATCCATAAATGTCATTGAAGGCATGAAGGGTCATGGAGTGGTTGGTGTTATAGAGGCAGAAGTCCACCTTTCCTTCCTTCCACACACTTTGCACCGGGTAGGCTGGGTCAGTAGCCACACATATCTCAAGAGATGCTAGGAACTCAATGACGATCTCCTTATACGTGGGCCACCCACCAAAGATAGAGTTAACGAACCCTCCAATGAACTCTTGCCCTTCGAGGACAGCTGTCATGTTGTCTGTGAAGCCCATGTCCTCCAGTAGCCTTAAGTCTCCATATCTTGTTGGAGCAAATGACCTCTTGGCGAGCTCCTCGTACACCTTCCACACCTCCGTGGAAGGATGACTTATCTTGGGTCGTGGCGTCAGGATGGTTTATTCTCTTTTCCTTCCTGCCATGGTGTTGATGAGATCTAAGAAGGAGGTTCAGAAAAGAAGAGCTCAGTGTAGCTTATGAATGACTATTGTAGTTGCCTGAACTTGGGGAGGAATGGTGTTGGAAGGTGTGGAGAAAAGAACATCCACCACCTCCCCTTTTATAGGATTGGCATAGACCTGCTGTGGCGAAGTCAGTGGCATCGACTCTGGGGCTTATATGTGGCCTCAATGCATCGACGACCATCGGTGCAACATCTTAAAAAACCAGATTGTCAACGAGTCGGTGGCACCGAGTGAGTATTCGGTGGTACCGACTTTGTAGTGGATCGGCGCTACCGATCGTCCATCTTGTTTGAATCTGGACCGTTAGTTGAGGGCACCCATGGGTTGATGATTTCATCCGTCGATGGCACTGACTTTTTAAATTTGTCTTGGTGCACCGATGCACCCACCGAACCTGGAATGATTGCTGAGTCAGTGCCACCGACTTAGGAGTCGATCGTACTGACGAGTTATCAGTTAGCCGCTCAAAATTGTATGCACTTTCTTCAGAGAACTTGGTGCCACCGAATGGAATGTTGATGGTACTGACTTTTTGTAATGGAATTGGCCTTCTCGCTGACACGATTTCGGTGCCACCGACCCTGCACACTTAAAAAATAGGTCAAGGCATCATTTTTACAAACAAATTATGAAAAAACAAGTACAACTAAACTAAACCATGTAAAGTAATGAAATAAACATCCTAATGGTTGGGTTGCCTCCCAAAAAGCGCCCTTGTTTAACATCCTAGGCTAGACAAATCCATTCTTGAGATCAATTAGGAGCAATGAGTTTCAACTCATGATCCTTCCTATTGAAGTCTTCTCCAAAGTAGTTCTTAAGTATTTAGCCATTAACCAAGAAGTATCTCTCTCCCTATTTGATTATAACCACCCCATGTGGAAACACTTCCAATATGACAAACGGTCCACTCCACCTAGATCTCAGTTTCCTATGGTGTAATTTCATCCTTGAATTAAAAAGCAACACATTTTCTCCCAGACAAAAGACTCTCCTTGATATATGCCAGTCATGTATTTGCTTAATTATATCTTTGTACAATTTTGAATTCTAATATGCATTCATCCTAATTTCATCAAGGTCATTCAACTCCAGCATGCTTATCTTACCTACTACATCAAGGTTAAAATTGAGCCTCCTTAATGCCCAATGAGCTTTATGTTCTAACTTTACAGGGAGATGACACACCCTCCCATAGACTAGCCTAAACACTGTAGATCCTTTTGTTTTTTTATAAGTAGTCCTATAGGCCCATTGCGCATCAACCAACAATTCACTCCAATTTTTTCTACTAGACTACACCGTTTTCTCAAGAATCTTTTTAATCTCACGATTTGAAATCTCCACATGCCCTTGAGTTTGTGGGTGGTAGGGTGTACCCACATGGTGTGCCACTCCATATTTTCTTAAGAGTGTCCCAAACTCCTGATTGGTGAAATGAGTTCCTCCATCACTTATAATCATTCTTGGCACTCCAAACCTGCAGAAAATGTTATCCTTAACAAATTGGTGTGGGTTGGAATCACTTCCACCCGTTTTGACACAGTCTACAACCAGTAATATATAGAGGTTAGAGTTAGAGGAAACAAAGGGTCCCATGAAATCAATACCCCATAAATCAAATACCTCTACATCTTGAAATACATTCAATGACATCTCCTTCCTCTTTGATATGTTACCTGACCGCTGACATGCCTCAAACCTACTATAATATCCTTGACCTAGGTTATGCCTTAACCCTGGGACTTTTGCTTAATCAAGTTAATTATATCCTTAATTTTATTTTTTGAAAAGTAATTAAGGCTCAAGAGGAACTTATATTTCAATTTTAGTCCTTTTTGAATAATGTTGAAGCAATGTTTGCTTATTCTGGACTAAAGTACAATTTACTCAATTTGAGGGGTTAATTTGCAAATGTTACTTGATAAATGTTACTCAAGTGTTTTATCATCATGAGAATGTAAATGATGCTGAGGTATGGCTTGTAAAAGCCTGAGTACCAAGAAAGAGCTGATAAAGTTATGTTTGTGCATTAAAATCTAGTTTTAGTATAATGTGCAATTTACCCAAAACCTAGGGTTCAATATGAAAATTACCACTTCAAAATAGTCCATAATGTTTCTTGTCATCATGAATAGCAAAGAAAATGAGAGGGGAATCTCATTTGAATCATTTTGGAGGAGAGAGAATCTTGATATTAAAATAAGCAAGATTTAAGCATAATTGAAACCCTGAATCAATTTAATGCAAAAATAAATATATTAATTGAAATGCCCTTCCACCAAAATTGAAATGGTTGAATTCAGATATGTGTGGACGTCCTTGTGCCTTTCAAGGGCCACGAAATATCTCAAGGAGGTGAAAAACCCACTCACATTATTATAAGAAAAAGAAATATCCACTCACTTATGTATATTATTATTAAATGGGTTAAGGTGCTTAATTTGCTTTTATTTAAAACATGGATAATTGAGAGGAAGAAGAGTCAAGGAGGGTAGACTCGTATATAAGTAAGTGAAGGGGGAAAGTTCCAAGGATATGGAGGAGTTATCCTCTACTTTCTCTCTCTTAAATGAATATTCAACAAAAATACATATATGCTCCTTTATCCTTGAGTTGGAAGGGGAATTTCGAACCCACTTTCACTCTTTTCTTGTAAAACGACAAAGGGAGCTTAGGAGGAACAAGAGGACGACCCCCAACATGTTGGTAAGCTTCTTGATCCTCTTTTACTTTGATTTCATGGTGGAAATCACAAATCAATGCATGATTTCTTCTTATCTCGATCCCATCTTCAATTCTAGCCATTCCTTTTCACTCAAAGCTTGAGGACGAGCCTAGGGGGAGATGCAAAATCTTCTTACACCGTTGTTGACGTGAAGCTCCAAGATTTGAAGCTCAATTGGAGGCGAGTTTTATAAATTGAACCCTTATTCATTGTTATTGAATTCAATTTCTTATTCCATTATGTTCAACTGTTCTTCTTGCAATTCATTTGATTAATTGATGAAACTACCATGGAAATGGCAGTAGCTTTTGAGGGGTTGAAGATTGATGATGATGACATCATCCTAAGAACACATCTCAACATAATTTAGATCTAAACAGTTTCAATAGATTTGGTCCAAACGTTTTCACCAAACTGTTTGGAGACTAAATGGTTTTCAAAGCATTTGGGGGGTTTTTGGTCCCAAACCATTTGGTATAGTTGAAAAAATGGATGGGTTGACTATTTGAGGTCATTACCTTAGAACATGTTGGATGATGATCCATTTTATCCAATTGATTGATTCAATGTATGGACAATCTTCCAATTTGAAACCCTAATCGGTTAGTTGAAAGAAAAACCAATTGATCCATTTGATTTCAAGACTTTTTGGGTCAAATGGTCGTGAGACCGTTTGAGACCAAACTCTCTTGAAAACATTTGGGATCAAACGATTTCAAAACCTTTTGGTGATCCAATGGTTGAGATTTGAGGGTTGGAGATCCAAGAACCAATAATTGATGAACTTCAATAGTTCAATTGTTGAGGGTTTCAATGTTGCAAATTATGATCAATTGATTGATGAATTTATCTAATGAACCCTTTCGATTTTGAGGCTGGTTTGGCGAGACCATTTGAGTCCAAACGGTCTTGAAACTGTTTGGGGTCAAACGGTCTCAAGACCGTTTGGAACAAACGGTTTCAAAACCGTTTGGTGTTGAAACATCAAAACCGAATGGTGGGCTATTATGTTTCAATCATTTGGAAATTGAAGGTAATGATTGTTCCATTGACCCAATGATTGATAGTAATGATAATCAATGATAGGTACAAAGGTTGAATCCCTAGAGTACCTAGATGATTAGTACATTTAAATAGATAAACCCTAATTGCTTATACAAACAATAGTTTAGAACACTATGTCAATCATAGTTGAATGAACTTGATTGAAGGGTTGATGTAACCTAATCAAGTTCAAAGGATGATACCAGGGAATTCATACATGAATAATAATCATGTGGTGATTAGGGTATGATCCTTAGTAAACAGATCATGAAACCCTAACCGAGAAGGTTAATAGAACCTAACACTAATTTAGGGAAATTTTGAGTAAAACCCAAATCTAGGGTAATAGTGTAACCCTAATTAAGGGTGATGACATGAGTGACCCAAACCTTAGGGTAATGAAATGTAAAACCCTAATTTGGATGAATAGTAAACCCTAATTTAGGGTGACATAATGTAAAACCCTAATTATGGGTAATGGGATATGAAACCCTAATTGGGATGAATAGTAAATCCCAATTATGGATAATTGGAAGGGGAAACCCTAATGGAGGGTGATTCCATGAGAAAACCATAATTATGGGCAATGTGATATGAAATCCAAATGAAGGGTGATGCTATATGCAATTCTAACCCGAAAGAAGGGAGATGGTATGTGAAGCCCTAACCCTAATAATGGAATATTGGCTAATACCCTAATAAGGAAGATACCTGAAATGGTTGATTATATGCAACCCTATAGTAAGCAATGTTATGACATAAGATAAGTCCATATCATTGAAGATAGTTGGACAATTCTTATGTGTGCTTTTTAGCATATGTACTTCACAATGAAGGTGATAGGTTAGTGGATGAAAGTATTAAGATGGGAAATGCCTTAATACAATGTAAGATGATAAACTCAAGTATGTTAAAAGTGCTGAGGGAAGTGATACATCAAGACATCATAGATATCACATCCAACTCTTTAACAAAATGTGCAATGACCCTGTGAGCCATGTGAATATGTTGTTGCCTAATGAGAGGTAACACAATGTGCAATGGCCCTGTGAGCCATGTGAATAAGTTGTTGCCTAAAGAGAGGTGACCTGATGCTTATAAGAGTCTCATGTAAGAAATGGTAATGTGCAAAATAAACTAAGAAAAATGGAAAGTAGTAATTTCATAATAATAATGGATACAATAATAATAATGAAATCTTGATCATGCATGCTATATTCTTATATCCAAAGAAAGGGCTATATTGTTTTGATATGCTTAAAGCAGAAAAGAGGAATACTTGTATTACATGAAGAATGTGATTAAGTATGATGATATGGCCAAAGCTTAATGCTAGTAAAGGGATGTAGTACCCAGTGCTGTGTAAATAGCCATGATATGCACAAGATTGGCATAGTCCATTACCTGGAATAGTTGCACATGATTGGCATAGTCCATTACCTGGAATAGTTGCACATGATTGGCATAGTCCATTACCTGGAATAGTTGTACAAGATTGACATAGTCCATTACCTAGAATAGTTGCACAGGATTGGCATAATCCCAATACCTGGAATAATATCACAGGATTGGTCACAACCTAATACCTAGAATAATGTCACATGATTGGTCATAACCCAATACCTGGAATAATATCACATGATTAGTTAAATCCCAATACTTGGAATAATGTCCCAGGATTGGTCACAACCCAATACCTGGAATAATGTCACAAGATTGGTCATAACCCAATACTTGGAATATTGTCACAGGATTGGTCATAACCGAATACCTGGAATAATATTACAGGATTGGTTAAATCCCAATACCTGGAATAATATCACAGGATTGGTTAAATCTCAATACCTGGAATAATGTCATAGGATTGGTTACAACCCAATACCTGGAATAATGTCACAGGATTGGTCATAACCCAATACCTTGAATAATATCACAGGATTGGTTAAATCCCAATACCTGGAATAATGTCACAGCATTGGTCATAACCCAATACCTGGAATAATATCACATGATTGGTTAAATCCCAATACTTGGAATAATGTCACAGGTTTTGCAACAACCTAATAACTAGAATAACTACACAAGATTGGTAACAACCCAATACCTAGAATAATTGCACAAGTTTGGCATAGTTCAATACCTGGAATAGATTCACTGGTTTGGCATAGTCCAATACCTAGAATAGATGCACAAGTTTGGTATAGTCCACTACCTGGAATAGATGCACATGTTTGGCATAGTGCACTACCTGGAATGGATGCACAGGGTTGGCATATCCCGATACCTGGAATAGATAAACATGTATAGCATAGTCTAGTACTTGGAATGGTTGTATGAGATTAATAATGCCTTAATCTGAAATGTTTATACAAGATTGGTTAAGTCCAATACCTAATAAAGGCATGGATCCTATAACCATGGTTTGGCATAGTCCAATACCTGAATAAGACATGATGATATATCATCACATGTTTGACATAATTGTTTATCTGTTTAGCAGATTGGCTAAGGCCAGTAGATGGAAGCAATAATGAATCATGAGTAACCTATCAAAATGATGAGTGTCATGAGCAAAGTTTAAGATGTTGAAAATGTATGATAGATAAATATTATACATGTTCTTCCTATTCCTTATAAAGAGAATAGATGATTTACTGCTCTGTCATAGATAGTTGCAATACTTTAAAGATGAGAATGATCTAAACTTCTTATCCTCTGCTCAATTTTATATTAATTAAACTGCAATAATGATGTTTCTGGCAGATAGTTATATCTCTCACTGGGGCATTTTTAAATTGTCCCACCCTCGTGGGATCCAACATTTTTAGGTGGCCAAGCACGGAGAAGGTTGATATTATCTTGTACAGGAAGAACATCAGCAACAGCTTAACAGCTCAGGTGGTGTGTACTGTCTGTCGTGTATATAGATAGAAGTCCTATATGTCGTCTCTGTACTCTCAAGTCCTAGGAGTTAGTAGTTAGTTGTGTTTTTATTAACAATCTCAGACTTTGGCTTGATGCCTCAAGGTTCTTATGTCGTCTGTGTTTAGCTTTTAACAAGGCATTTGATGTTGTAACCCTCGAGAAGAGATGGTATAGGATGTGTACTTATGAACCAGGATGTAAATGTAATACATTGGTTCTTGTTGAAAGAGTTTTCCTATGATTGGATCTCTTTGAAAAATGTTTTAATTTTTAGTGATTTTCAGTAATCCGCTGTTGACGATTGCTTCTGCATGTTTTATTTTTCACTTGTTATCTTAATGATAGCGAGTGTTTCAATTTAGTGGTATCATAGCTCTATGTTTGTTGAGTCTACAGAGACATAGGACTAAGGTATCAAGTCTATTCTAAGTGTACTCCAATGTATCTTATATTGCCTTCTTCTTATGAAGAAGAAGATATATAACTCAAAGATGTCTAGAGAACATGAGGGACATGATGCTGAGAGCAATGTTGTTGCACCGGTAGGAGGTGCAAGGGATCAGGCAAGGGAGGAACCAATGCCTGAAAATCCCCATGTTGATGAAGTCATGAGAGGAAACCTAGATTTTCAAAATTATTTTGGGCAACTCATTGCCACAATGAGGTATATGGTAGACCAGATGCCAGCATCGAAACCTATGCCACCAATTGCCAATGAGGAATATGGGTCTGGTAAGACCTTTGAACGACTACGTCGTGTAGGAGCCATAGAATATGCTGGGACACCTGACCCAACAGATGTTGATCTCAGGCTCACTAAGTTAGGAAAAGCCTTTAAGATCCTTAGTATCCTAGAGGCTGACAAAGTTAAACATGCAGTGTACCTTTTGAAGGGTAGTGATGGACACTGGTGGGCTATAAAAGAAATAAAAAGGAATGATGAAGAGGTTGAATGGGAGGAATTTTGTCAGGAATTCATCAATAAGTATTTTCCAAAGACATACTTAGATGAAAAGATCTCACAGTTTGAGAAGATTCGATAGGGAGCCATGTCGATAAATGAATACGAGGTTAAGTTTATGGAACTTTTGTGATTTTGTCCCCAAATGGAACCTACTGAGGAGGAAAAGATCCGACATTTTGAGAAGGGATTGAATGCCGAGATGTCCATCCTGACATCTTCCCTAGAAAGTAGAGAGAGGTTTTCCACATTCGTGAAATCTATACAGAGGATAGAAAGGTCTACGATAAATAAACATGAGACAAACCTTAAAAGAAAGTCTACACAGTCACGGGTAGAGTGGATTAGTGGTAATAAACAACTAAAATCTTCACCAGTTAAACCACAATATAGTGCACCTATGCAGGGGTCATCCAGTTGGGGTCGAACTTGTCATAAATGTGGACATCCAAGCCATTTTAGACAACAATGTCCAAGGAGAAATAGTGAGGTGACCCAATAGTCAAGGCATAATATGCAAAACCCACAAGGACCTCAGTCTAGTGGAGCAGATGGTAGAGGATGAAGACAAGTGTCACAGTTTGGTCCATCTACTTCTGGTAGTAGAGGACAAAGGCAATAACAAATAACAACTAAGCCCATGTTTTGTGTCAGATAAGATGCTAGTTAACTTGTAAAAGGTAGACTTGTCAAGATAAAACGTTCTATTTTGAATTACCTTCTATTTCCTACTATAAGAAAGGTAGTTGTTGTTTAGTTCATCTGTATAATCCTTTAAGGATATTAGGAAGAGATAAGAAGGATGAAAACTTATGTCCAGTTTAATTTTCTCTTATTTATTTTGAAGTTTCTCTCTCTTCTTTAATAAAGGGAAGAAATGAAAAAGGAACTCAGAGAAAATATGAGATATTAAGTATATCAAATTTGAAGAGATGAAAACATAAAATAAAATAAATACATACTACCTAATTTTAGTTCTTGAATACCCTGGCCAAGTATTCATTTATTGAAGGCAAGGTAAGTATGACATACCTAGATTGTTATATTTTGATTACTATGATCAAGTAATCATTCTGAAACAATCTAAAGAAAGAAGTAGAATATGTGGCATGGATATTTCTACCACATTCTAATTGATATATGAAGAAATTTGATTCAATTGTAAATCAGTTTATAAACAAAAGAAGATGTTTGGTATAATGTATACCCTGGTCTGAAGACCTAGATATAATTGTTACCTGATGGAAGGTAACAAAAAAATCAGTGATGAACTAAAGGTTTGAATACCTATATCTTGTAATCATGGTGAAAATGATATTAAGAAATGATGACAGGTAATCATCCATATGATTCCTATGCTAATGGCAAGGAACCAAGACAGAAATAAGAGTAAATAACTTATGAACACTAAAAGGTTCATGTAATGTTTGGAGGAGATGATAATCTCTTCTCATGAGTAAGGCCCTGGATAATAATAGGGTGATATGAGGAATATGATCCTTTGTTTTCTTTTCTTTTAGGGACATGGCAATCAAGTGGGTCTTAGAACATTTGGTGTGCATAAATTAAACTTGTTTATTTGATGGATACTTAGAAGAGTATCAATTTTTCTTGGACCTTAGTTCCAAGAAAAAGATATGTATAACAAGAGATGTCCCAGGATGAAGAAAGATGAAAATGTGATGTGCTTCTAACACATGTGATGGATACCAAGGTAAGGAATATTGGTATCAGATGATTCACGTTGACCACCTATAATGGTTAATTGTGAAATCAATTTAGATATATTATATAGCATGTACATCATATGTTAGGGGTTTATGCTTTGCATAAACATGATATTGAGATGTTATAGGCAAACTTGATGATATGATGAATGAATAATATCTGTTCTCCTTTATCTGGGATTTTGGGGATGAAATCATTGTTAGGGGTTTATAATTGTAATATCCCTGACCTGGGCTATGCCTTAACCTTGGGAGTTTTCCTTAATCAAGTTAATTAGATCCTTAATTTTATATTGTGAAAAGTAATTAAGGCTCAAGAGGAACTTATATTTCAATTTTAGTCCTTTTTGAATAATGTTGAAGCAATGTTTGCTTATTCTTGACTAAAGTGCAATTTACTCAATTTGAGGGGTTAATTTGCAAATGTTACTTGGTAAATGTTCCTCAAGTGTTTTAGCATGATGAGAATTAAAATGATGCTGAGGTATGGCTTGTGAAAGCCTGAGTACCAAGAAAGAGCTGATAAAGCAATGTTTGTGCATTAAAACCTAGTTTTGGTGTAATGTGCAATTTACCCAAAACCTAGGGTTCAATATGAAAATTACCACTTCAAAATAGTCCCTAATGTTTCTTGGCATCATGTAGAGCAATGAAAATGAGAGTGGCGTCTCATTTGAATCACTTTGGTGGAGAGAGAATCTTGATATTAAAATAATCAAGATTTAAACATAATTGAAACCCTCATTCAATTTAATGCAAAAATAAATATATTAATTGAAATGCCCTTCAACCAAAATTGAAATGGTTGAATTCAGATATGTGTGGAAGTCCTTGTGCCTTTCAAGGGCCACGAAATATCTCAAGGAGGTGAAAAACTTACTCACATAAATATAAGAAAAAGAAATATCCTTTCACTTATGGATATTATTATTAAATGGGTTAAGGTACTTAATTTAGTTTCTGTAAAACAAGGATAATTGAGAGGAATAAGAGTAAAGGAGGATAGCCTCATCTCTAATGAAGGTAAGGGGGTAAGTGTCAAGGATATGGAGGAGTTATCCTCTACTTTCTCTCTCTTAAATGAATATTCAACAAAAATACATATATGCTCCTTTATCCTTGAGTTGAAAGGGGAATTTCGAAACCACTTTCACTCTTTGCTTGTAAAACGACCAAGGGAGCTTAGGAGGAACAGGAGTACGACCCCCAACCTGTTGGTAAGCTTCTTGATCCTCTTTCACCTTGATTTCATGGTGGAAATCATAAATCAATGCATGATTTCTTTTGATCTCGATCCCATCTTCAATTCTAGCCATTCCTTTTCACTCAAACCTTGAGGAAGAGCCTAGGGGGAGTTGCAAAAGATTCTTCCACCATTGGTGACGTGAAGCTCCAATCTTTGAAACTCAATTGGTGGTGGGTTTTATAACTTGAACCCTTATTCATTGTTATTGAATTCAATTTCTTAATCCATTATATTCAATTGTTCTTCTTACAATTCATTTGATTAATTGATGAAACTACCATGGAAATGGAAGTGGATTTTGAGGGGTTGAAGCTTGTTGATGATGACATCATACTAAGCACACATATAAATATAATTTAGTTGCAAATGGTTTCAATAGCTTTGGTCCAAACGATTTCACCAAACCGTTTGGAGACTAAACAGTTTGCAAAATGTTTGGGGTTTTTTGGTCCCAAACCATTTGGTAAAGTTGACTGAATGGATGGGTTGACCGTTTGAGGTCAGTATCTTAGAACATGTTGGATGATGATCCATTTTATCCAATTGATTGATTCAATGTATGGACAATCTTCCAATTTGAAACCCTAATCGATTTGTTGAAAGAAAAACCAATTGATCCATTCGATTTCAAGACTTTTTGGGTCAAATGGTCTTGAGACCGTTTGAGCCCAAATAGTCTTGAAATCATTTGGGATCAAATAGTTTCAAAACTGTTTGATGATTCAATGGTTGATATTTGAGGGTTGGAGATCTAAGAGCCAATAATTGATGAACTTTAATAGTTCAATTGTTGAGGGTTTCAATGTTGCAAATCATGATCAATTGATTGATGAATTTATCTAAGGAACCCTTTCGGTTTTGAGGCTGGTTTGGCCCAAACGGTCTTGAGACCCTTTGAGTCCAAACGGTCTTGAAACCATTTGGTGTTGAAACATCAAAACTGAATGGTGGGCTATTATGTTTCAATCATTTGATCATTGAAGGTAATGATTGTTCCATTCACCCAATGATTGATAGTAATGATAATCAATGATAGGTACAAAGGTTGAATCCCTAGAGTACCTAGATGATTAGTACATTTAAAGAGATAAACCCTACTTTCTTATACAAACAATAATTCAGAACACTATGTCAATCATAGTTGAATGGACTTGATTGAAGGGTTGATGTAACCTAATCAAGTTTGAAAGGATGATATCAAGGTATTCATATATGAATAATAATCATGTGGTGATCAGGGTATGATCCTTAGTAAAGAGATCATGAAACCCTAATCGAGAAGGTTAATAACCTAACCCTAATTTAAGGAAATTTTGAGTGAAATCCTAATCTAGGGTAATAGTGTAACCCTAATTAAGGGTGATTACATGAGTGACCCAAACCTTAGGGTAATGAAATGTAAAACCATAATTTGGATAAATAGTAAACCCTAATTCAGGGTGACATAATGTAAAACCCTAATAATGGGTAATGGGAAATGAAACCCTAATTGGGATGAATAGTAAATGCCAATTATTGATAATTGAAAGGAGAAACCCTAATGGAGGGTGATTCCATGAGAAAATCCTAATTATAGGCAATGTGATATGAAACCCTAATGAAGGGTGATGCTATATGCAATCCTAACCCTAAAGAAGGGAGATGGTATGTGAAGCCCTAACCCTAATAATGGAATAGTGGCTAATACTCTGATAAGGAAAATACCTGCGGTGGTTGATTATATGTGACCCTATAGTAAGCAATGTCTTGACATAAGATAAGTCCATATCATTGAAGATAGTTGGACAATTCTTATGTGTGCTTTTTAGCCTATGTACTTCACAATGAAGGTGATAGGTTAGTGGATGAAAGTATTAAGATGGGAAATGCCTTAATACAATGTAAGATGATAATCTCAAGTAAGTTAAAAGTGATGAGGGAAGTGATACATCAAGACATCATAGATATCACAACCAATTCTTTAACAAAATGTGTAATGGACCTGTGAGAGATGTGAATATGTTGTTGCCTAATGTGAGGTAACAAAATGTGCAATGGCCCTGTGAGCCATGTGAATAAGTTTTTCCCTAATGAGAGGTGACCTAATTCTTATAAGAGTCTCATGTAAGAAATGGTAATGTGGAAAATAAACTAAGAAAAATGGAAACCAATAATTTCATAATAATAATGGATACAATAATAATAATGAAATCTCGATCATGCATGCTATATGCTTATAGCCAAAGAAAGGGCTATTTTGTGTTGAACATGCTTAAAGGAGAAAAGAGGAATACTTGTATTACATGAAGAATGTGATTAAGTATGTTGATATGGCCAAGGATTAATGCTAGTAAAGGGATGTAGTACCCAATGTTGTGTAAACAACCATGTGATGCACATGATTGTCATAGTCCATCACCTAGAATAGTTGCACAGGATTGGCATAGTCCATTACCTGGAATAGTTGCACAGGATTGGCATAGTCCATTACCTAGAATAGTTGCATAGGATTGGCATAGTCCATTACCTGGAATAGTTGTACAGGACTGGCATAGTCCATTACCTGGAATAGTTGTACATGATTGACATAGTCCATTACCTAGAATAGTTGCACAAGATTGGTATAATCCATTACCTAGAATAGTTGCACAGGATTGGCATAATCCCAATACTTGGAATAATATCTTAGGATTGGTCACAACCCAATACCTAAAATAATGTCACAGGATTGGTCATAACCCCATACCTGGAATAATATCACAGGATTGGTTAAATCCCAATACCTGGAATAATGTCACATGATGGTCACAACCCAATACCTGGAATAATGTCACAAGATTGGTCATAACCCAATACCTGGAATAATGTCACATGATTGGTCATAACCCAATACCTAGAATAATATCACAAGATTGGTTAAAACCCAATACTTGGAATAATATCATAGGATTGGTTAAATCCCAATACCTGGAATAATGTCACAGGATTGGTCACAACCCAATACCTGGAATAATGTCACAGGATTGGTCATAACCCAATACCTGGAATAATATCACAAGATTGGTTAAATCCCAATACCTGGAATAATGTCACAAGATTGGTCATAACACAATACCTGGAATAATATCACAGGATTGGTTAAATCCCAATACCTAGAATATTATCATAGGTTTGGAAACAACCCAATACCTGGAATAACTACACAGGATTGGTAACAACCCAATACTTGGAATAATTGTACAAGGTTGGCATAGTCCACTACCTGGAATAGATGCACAAGTTTGGCATAGTCCAATACCTAGAATAGATGCACATGTTTGGCATAGTCCTCTACCTGGAATAGATGCACAAGTTGTTGGTATGTATGCCCATAGAGCAAGTCATATGATGATTGTAATGGGATACTTTGTAATTGATTTGAATAATAATAAAGGCAATTTCCAATCTATATGTTTAAACTGTTTCTGAGATGATTGTGTAACATGATAGATGTCTAAAGATTGTTTTACTCAATGACGTATGCTTTTGGGTTGAGGACCTAAACGATGAGATCATACGGATGCTAAGAGTATTCTTTCTTGTTTAGTCCCTAGTCAGTTGTTATTGTGGAAATAACCATAGACATCAATAACACTAAAGACTAGATTGTGTGTTGGTTGATGACAGAATCTCATTAGTCATGATATGGTGATATCAAACCAAGCACATAGGTACTTGTTAGGGAACAAGGTATCGGACTGACCCACCGTGAGAGTGACACATGGAACCATGACATGGTAGTCACAGTCAGCTCTCACAGTGATGGTGGTGAATGTGATTCTTAGACCTGAAATCACTACACTTAACACATGTCGTTGGGTACACTTTGACATCATCAAACACAGTCCTGAAATATGGGTTGTTATAAAGGTGATGATTGGGTGGCTTTGACACATGGGGTTTTTGAGGGGTGAGTGATAGATATGGGATTTGTCCCTCCTAAGGGAGTTTGATATCCTTGGCCACTTGATGAGTAGGATTGAGAAAGGCATGCGCATGCACGTGTGAATCAATATGTGATATTGATGTCATACACATCTCACTCGGTCTACTCTGAGATCAAGGAAATGAATGAACATTGACAGGATGACTGTTCCATTCCTCGAGTTCATTCTGGATATCAGTGACAAAGGAATTATACATTCACTGTATCACCATTCACCGATTGTAGGATGAAAGTTGTTCTCCAACTTTCTACTTTCACTTGGGTAGCAATGATGTGTGACTAGACACTGCTCTTTGCTTGTGAAGTCATAAGTGTTATGAACATTCACTGCCAACATGAAATGGACCTGCAGGGTCACACACATAGGATTTAACCTGGAAGAGGAGTTTTGTACACAAGCAATGTTTAGATTGATTACTAAAGGAGTTTAGTAGTTCAATTAAACACTCAATTAATCGATAGCTCAATATCATATGGTTCAAGGTGTTGGACGCATTGATTGGAGTATCGGATTGATTGAAATCACATTTGACTGATTCTGCACAATCTGCACTCCCAACCGATCGGTTCATGTGATGAACCGGTCGGCTGAGGTTGCTGAACCGGTCGGTTCAATTGTTGAACCGATCGACTCATGCACAGTTTGAAACAAATGGTTTAAGTGTTGAACCGATCGATTCAACTGGTGCAATTGGGCAACTTGGGAAAGTAGGATTGGTGAGAATTTTCCTTTCGTTTCAATTGCCCAATTCGATTGGGAATAATATTGGTATTCGATACCAATTGGGAAAGAAACAAGGAAATTCAATCGGGAACCAACCTGGAACCCCAACCGACCGGTTCATGAGTGAACCGATCGGTTCAAGGGTCCCAAACGATCGGTTCAGTGGTGAACAGATCGGCTCAGGTCCCCAACCGACCGATTCACTTGTGAACCAATCGGTTCAGGTTGCGAGACAGCTGCTTTTTGTGGAAATTCCTGAACCCTTCTACTCCTGCCTTTAGTCTCGTATTGCCGGGCACAGAGAACCCTGTCCCATCACTCGCCTATATATATAAGGGTATTGGGGGCTTCTCAGAGTACAACTCAGTGCAAGTTGATTGCTCTGCAAAGTTGTCGTTCTCTCTAGTTTTGGTAACCGAGAGAGAGCCCGAGCAAGTGCTTCCCGTAAAGGGAGGTGCAGCAAGGGAAGGACAACTGCAGTTGCAGTCGACAGTAGGAGAGTGTGTTGGTGACTAGTACGTCAACAGGAGGGTGTGACTCCTTCGACTTCCTTGTGGGACAAGGAGAGTGGAGTTCCGGGTGGTCCGTGTGGACTACTTCAGAGGCGGGAGGTCACTGCCGCTCAAGAGGACAACTGTCATCCGACAGTCTGGTAGGAGGAGGAGTCGTCAGTCCTGGTGCGACCAGGAGCTACTCAGACACCGTCCAAGACTGGAGATGAAGATCGTGCAAGGCGCGTGGCATTGTCGCCGAGCAAGCCTCGGGACAAGGTATGATTCACAAACCTTATTTCCTATTGATGTGGCTTTTTGAATGCACTAACAAATTCACTCGGGGTTTATATCCTCGAGCTTTTACCAAAACCAAGTGCAACAATACCACCCGCAAGCGAACGGATCTTATCGCAGTATAGTTGAGGATCGAACCCAAAGGACAACGTTTTTAAGAATCTTTGTCAGTTAGATCCAGCCCAAGTCAAACTAATATTTAGAACAATTGGTTGATTTTGGTTTGATTAAACTAATTGCAAGAAAGTAAATGCGGAATAAAAGGTGGGTTTAGATCAATGATATGGAATCGCTGGGATGGTACCGGGTTTGACCACCGCTACACACACAAACATACTCTTTTGCGAACAATCCAGGCACAATATAACACTCCAAGTAGAGCTGCTGCAGAACCCCCCCATACGGGCGTCAGGTCCGCGTAAGCGTCACCATAGGCAGCCGATTTCTCATCGCCATCCGGATCACACGTCTTACGGCTCTGGAGATACAGAAATCCACGGAGGTTGTGAACCCCCCATACGAGCGTCAGGCGCACAGAAGTGTCACCGAAGGTTATATGGCTCGTCCCCTCGCGGATCATACACTTACGACCTCGATGAAATCCCATCCTATTTCTAATCAGGGAGTCAACCACGCAAACTGTAAAGCAAACAAGCGACTATTGTACGTGTAAACATCGACGAAAAGCACGAAGATACAAAATCCAACTAAGGCTGTGAACCCCCCATACGGGCGTCAGGCGCACAGAGATGTCACCGGAGGCTAGATGGCTCGTCCCCTCACAGATCATACACCTACGACCTCAAGGAATCCTATCGGAAGTTCTCGTCAAGGAGTCTAACATGCTAAACGACATTCATACCCATGCATTGAAGTTCTCGCAACATAGGGAGCAAAAAGATGGAAACACGCACATAACCAACTCACAAGCTTAACGATAAACGACAAAATGAAGAGTTATATACATTGCCATGGAAAGTTTAACAAGAGAACATGGTTTGCATGGGCAGCGGGGCTAGTCCCCGCACCCCAGCGAAAGAGGACTACTCGCTCATGATGCGAGGTACAAGAAAGATAGAAGAAGAAGATAGATCCACCATGAGCTCGGTGCAGAGGGTGGACGCAGCCCGGTGAAGAAGATGTGCTCCTTGCTCCGTCTTCTTCTTCTTCTTGGCCTCCTTGGACGCAACACCAGTGGTAGATGGAACTTGATCGGGATGGTGCTCTGGCAGCCTTTCGGCGTCTGGAACCGATCCTTCAAATGGGGACCCTGGGGGTCTATTTATAGTTTCAGATCTAACCCCAAACGGTCTGAAGACCGCTTGGACGCCAAACGGTTTGGAGACCATTTGGGTGCCAAACGGTCTTGGGACCGCTTGGGCACCGAACGGTTTGGAGACCGTTTCGGCGTCAAACGGTCTTGCTTTGATCGCTCTTTGTCTTGGCGTGGTCGCCCGGCTTTAGTTCTTCAATCGATCCTTGCGCTTGTATCGAACGGTCTTGGGACCGCGCGGGACCAAACGGTCTTGGGACCATTTGGGACCAAACGGTCTTGGGACCGCATGGGACCAAACGGTCTTGGGACCGCATGGGACCAAACGGTCTTGAGACCGCATGGGACCAAACGGTCTTGGGACCGCATGGGTCCAAACGGTCTTGGGACCGCGCGGGTCCAAATGGTCTTGGGACCGTTTGGGACCAAATGGTCTTGGGACCGCATGGGACCAAACGGTCTTGGGACCGCATGGGACCAAACGGTCTTGGGACCGCATGGGTTTCTTTGACAATCGGTTTCTTCATTCGTTGTTCGTGTATTCCGCCAAACGGTCTTGGGATCGTGAGGACCCAAACGGTCTTGAGACCGCTTGGATCCAAACGGTCTTGAGACCGTTTGCATCGAGTTGCTTGATTTTCCTGCATTAAATGAAAGTTATTTAGTTAAAATCCTGATTATTGAATCAATTAAGAAGTATTGTGCATTATGATTCATATTAGGGTAAAAAGCTGTGGAAAAAGGGATGAAATTGTTCCGAAAAGATAATTGAATTTCATGATGAGTATGCACTCATCAAAACACCCCGAACTTAAATCGTTGCTCGTCCTCGAATAACATAAAGTTTGAAACTGTTGCCTAATGAAATACTTTCGATCCATGTGATTTCTTCATCTTTACATCACAAATGTTTTCTTTATGCTCAGTATGAATGAGTGCCATAACTTCCTGGGACCACAAAACACGTCTTTCCATAGCTTCGTTCTTGAGTTTGTTTCCCAATAACGCTTCCTCCCCGCCTTTTCCAACACCAAGCATGTCAAAGAGTGTCGTAGGAGTTCTGAGGTACCCACAGAATCAACAAGTATGCATTTGATCTGACACTAGTGTTGTTCAGGATGGTAGGGCATGTATTGTGCCCTTAGGTAGAAAAAAGGAGTGGAAGGTGGTATGGAAAGAAGAAGAAAATCTTTCCTCTATTCGACTCGAGATTTTTATTTGTTTTGCAATTTCGTTTATTGCATATTTTGTTGTGTGCACTATGACATCTTTTATTGCAGATCTCTCCTCTATTCGACTCGAGATTGCATTTTCTTTTTATGTGCACTTTGGCATCTTTTTGTTGCAGATCTCTCCTCTATTCGACTCGAGATTGCATTTTTGGTGGTACGCCCCTATTTATTGGAAGGGGTATGGAAGAAGCGGATATGGGGAAAGTGGCGTGCCACCCCGAACTTAGGGTTTGGTACAAGTTTGGCTATTTTGGTGGTATTTATGGATGGAGGGATACAAAGATGATAGAAGAAGTGTAGAAGAGAGTTCAGATCAGGATGCAACTTGATTTACAATTCAAAACCGGGTTATCCTCTTTGTCATACTCTGCTCAAATAATGACTTGATGCATATCCGGTGGGGTTTCTGAGCCATTGTTCCACTAGTCCGTTAGGAAGCGCGACGTGTTTGATCCCTATTAGTTTGACAGATACTTATCATTATGTAAAAAGAATTATGATGTTAGGAATCATAAGTTTCACAGGATGATTTCAGGCAAGTTTCAAAAGTCAGTCCTCTTGAGGATTTGCTTCGCATAAGGAGGATGTTATGATAGAAGATGCATAGCAAAAAGTTAGTTACATTTTTATCAACAAAAGATAAAATTTCATCAGGTATCTGTTCAAAAATTTGAAAATTTTTATGATAGAGACATATTGAATATGAAAAGAGGGTGTGTGTATGTGGAAGTGGAATACGTACCACCCACCCTCCACCCCGAACTTAGAGATTTGCTCGTCCTCGAGCAAACCCTAAATTCAAGATGGAGGGGAAAGGAAACACCAGGTATGACTGCCGAGAATGAATTCGTTCTGATCAGCACCAATCCGATCTCGTGTCCTGAAAGAAAAACTCTCTCATAAGGCAAATTTTATTTAAGGAAAATTTAACTATAAGGAACAAAATTTGAAAAGGAAAAGTAAAATAGATTTATTGGTCAGGTTGCCTCCTGAAAAGCGCCTTTGTTTTATGTCGTTGGCTCGATAGAGTCTTTTAGCATCATGGTGGGTCTTTTGGATTTGCCAGTTCTATCGTTGTATCAGTGCCAATGTCAGTCGAGGTAAAATATCTCTTCAATCGGTGGCCGTTTGTTATGAATTCCCCTGTCGCTTCACTCCATAGAGAGAAGACACCGTGTGGTGAGATGTTTTTGACGATGAAGGGTCCGGACCAGCGGGAACGGAGTTTTCCTGGGAATAGCCGTAATCTTGAGTTGAAAACCAGAACTTTATCTCCCACTTGTATGTCTTTTCTTTTCAGATGTCCATCGTGCCAGAGTTTCGTACGTTCTTTGTAGATTCGTGCATTCTCATAAGCTGTCATTCTAAGTTCATCCAACTCGTTGAGTTGCAGAATCCTGGCTTGCCCCTCTTCTTTCATATCAAAATTCAATTGTTTAATTGCCCACCATGCATTGTGTTCTAGTTCGACTGGCAGGTGGCAAGCTTTTCCATATATCAATCGAAAAGGGGTAGTCCCAAGGGGAGTTTTATAAGCAGTGCGATAAGCCCATAAAGCGTCGTTGATTTTTGTCGCCCAATCTTTTCGATGACGACCAACGGTTTTCTCAAGGATAGCCTTAAGTTGTCGGTTGGAGACCTCTACCTGTCCACTGGTTTGTGGATGATAAGGCGAAGCTATCTTGTGTGAGATGCCATATTTTCATAGAAGAGATTCAAAGCTTCTTTCAATGAAGTGGGATCCTCCGTCAGATATCACGGTTCTCGGCACTCCGAACCGTGGGAAGATAATATCTTTGAATAGTTTGATGACTGGTTTTGAATCACAAGTGACGGTTGGTATAGCTTCAACCCATTTGGAGACGTAGTCCACCGCCACGAGGATGTAAGAGAATCCATTAGAAGATGGGAATGGCCCCATATAGTCCACTCCCCAGACGTCAATTATCTCGACTTTTTGCCATAGATTCAGTGGCATTTCGTCTCTCTTGGTTATATTGCCAGCTCTTTGACACTTATCACATGATATGACAAAATCATAACAGTCCTTGGATAAAGTTGGCCAGAAAAATCCACATTGCAAAACTTTTAAGGCAGTCTTTTTAGAGCTCATATGCCCACCCACGGGTCCTGAGTGGCATTGTTCCAAAATAGAATGGGCTTCTTCTTTGGCGACACAACGTCTATACAATCCATCTGCACAGAGTTTGAAAAGATATGGTTCATCCCAATAGTAATGCTTCACATCATGCATAAATTTCTTCAGAGCGTTCCCGGTGTATTGAGGATGGATGACTCCGGCGGCAAGGTAGTTTACTAAGTCAGAGTACCATGGTTCGAATTCTGAGACTCTCATAAGCTGATCATCTGGTAGAGAGTCATTTATCGGAATTCCTTCAGCATCCAGAGTGTAGATGCGACTCAGGTGATTTTCCACGACATTCTCCGTCCCTTTCTTATCTCTTATTTCAAGGTAAAATTCTTGTAGAAGGAGTATCCATCTGATCAGCCTTGGCTTAGCATCCTTCTTTGTCATAAGATAACGGATAGCAGCATGGTCAGTGTAAACGATTACCTTCGAACCAGTAAGGTAGGATCTGAATTTGTCGAAAGCATAAATGACTGCTAAAAGCTCCTTTTCAGTAGTAGCATAATTCCTTTGAGCTTCGTCGAGGGTCTTTGATGCATAATAGATCACATAATGTTTCTTCTCTATGCATTGTCCTAAGACAGCACCCACTGCGTAATCACTAGCATCACACATAATTTCAAAGGGGTGGTCCCAATCGGGAGCTCTAATGACGGGAGTAGTTGTAAGGGCTTTCTTCAGCATATCAAAACTTTTGACGCATTCTTCATTGAAATTGAAATCAACATCCTTTAAAAGTAGATTAGTCATCGGCTTCGTTATCTTGGAAAAGTCATGTATAAACCTTCTATAGAATCCAGCGTGACCAAGGAATGCACGAACTTCTTTTACATTTGTGGGGATTGCCAGTTTAGAGATGACTTCTATCTTGGCCTTATCAACTTCGATTCCTTTGTTACTAACCTTGTGGCCCAAGACAATGCCTTCCTTTACCATAAAGTGGCATTTCTCCCAATTTAGCACCAGATGTGCTTCTTCACAGTGTTTAAGGACCATGGAGAGATGCTTAAGATAGGAATCAAAGGAGTCCCCATATACAGAAAAGTCGTCCATAAAAACCTCCGTAACAGTTTCAGTAAGCCCTGCAAATATGGCAGTCATGCAGCGTTGAAATGTTGTGGGGGCATTACATAAGCCAAATGGCATCCTTTTAAAAGCATATGTCCCGAAGGGACAGGTGAAAGTTGTTTTTTCTTGATCATCTGGATGTATGGGAATCTGATAAAATCCAGAGTAACCATCCAAGTAATAGAAATATTCTTGATGGGCCAATCTTTCTAAGACTTGATCGAGGAAGGGCATAGGAAAATGATCCTTTCGAGTGGCCTTGTTTAATTTTCTATAATCAATACACATCCGCCACCCAGTGATCGTTCGAGTGGGGATGAGCTCATTGTTTTCATTTCTTAAAATGGTAGTCCCTCCTTTCTTGGGTACCAGATGAACTGGGCTCACCCATGGTGAGTCCGATATTGGGTATATTATTCCAGCTGTAAGGAGTTTGATGATCTCACGACGGACCACTTCCTTCATATTCGGGTTTAACTTTCGTTGATGCTCGATGGTCGGCTTATGATTTTCCATCATGGGGATTCTATGCATGCACACGGCTTGGCTGACCCCCGTGAGGTCACTCATTTTATAGCCTATGGCTTTCTTGTTCTCCCTTAATACCTCCAGAAGTTTCTCTTCTTGATTGGTTGTTAGATCAGAGTTTATGATAATTGGACAAACCTTGAGATCGTCTAAAAACATATACTTCAGCCCTTCAGGTAGGGGCTTCATTTCAGGAGGTTCTGGTTTTTCACTGATTTCTTCTGGGGTTTCGGTAACCTTTAATTCTTCATAGGTAGCTTCAGGATTTCCCTTAGCAGAATCGGGAGGTTCGGTGCAATCCTTATCTTGTTGGTCAGTAGGTTCATCATTAAAAAGGTCATATAGAGAAATTTCCAAGGGATCACATGACTCGTGATATTCTTGAGTAAGTTGTGACATCTGCTCAACACAATCTATCAGATAGACTTCCTCCTGTATACTCGGTCTTCTCATGCTTTCAAAAACCTTAAATTCGAGAGTCTCTTTTCCTAACCTTAGAAGTAAGGTTCCTGCTTCAACATCAATAAGGGCTCTAGCAGTGGCCAGGAAAGGACGGCCGAAGATAAGAGGGTATTTGGTGTCTTCATTTATGTCCATGATGACAAAATCACATGGAACATATGCGTCCTTGCCTACCTTGAATGGGATGTCTTCGAGAATTCCTAACGGTCTTTTTACTGAATTGTCTGCAAGTTGAATTGTCATAGCAGTCGGAAGCAATTCTTCAAATCCTAATCTCTTGCATAGACTCAACGACATAATAGAAATACTTGCGCCAAGATCTGCCAATCCTTTCTTGCATGATGAATCACCAATGTGACATGAGATTCCGAAGGATCCTGGATCTTTTTGTTTCTTTGGCATCTTGCTTAGTATGATATCTGATGTGGTAGCAGCCAATTTTACAGTATCATATTCTTCAGTGATGTACTTCTTGGTGAGGAGCGACTTTAGATACTTGGTCCAGGCTGGTATCTCATTAAGAGCATCTAAGAACGGTATATCAACGTGAAGTTTCTTCATGGCCTCTTTAAATTTGATGAATCTAGTATCAAGCTTGGTTTTCCTCAGACGGGATGGGAAAGGAACACGAGGCTTATATACAGGAATATCCGACTCTGGTATCTCTACTTCTTCATTGGTAGATTTCTCAGAACTTCCTTTATCAGTACTTCTTTCCTTCGGTTGCGATTCTGGTGTTGTCGAGTTTTGGTTAGTCAAAGGTTCATTCTTCTCAGGGATATCCATAGTTGTTTTCGGTGGTGGATCCGGGTAACTTTTCCCTGATCTTGTGGCGATAACTTTCAGCTGCTCTAGATGTTTCGGATTGTTCTCAGGTTGTCCGGCGAAAACTCTAGCTTGTGGCTTAATACTAGCAGCAAGTTGAGCTAGTTGAGTTTCAATAGCCTTCTGCTGGGCCTGTTGATTGGCTATCATCGTTTGTTGTGTTTGCAATAACTTTTCAATGGTGGATAGCTTGTCATCAGAAGGGATGGATCCTGTTTGACCCTGTTGTTGGTTCAAGCTTTGATACTGAGAGTTATTCTGATAATTATTATAGTTTCTGTTCTGAAAGTTTCCCTTGAAGTTTCCTTGATTCCCAAAGTTCTGTTGCTAGTTAAACTGATACCCAGATGGGCCTCTTGGTTGATTATTCGGAACAAATTGATGTGAGTTCATAGCTCCTGAAGGATTTCCGTACTGGAAACCTGGGTGATTCCTATTTTGATTCGGATTGTAATAGTTCTGCCCAGGGTTGGTGTTAATAGCATTAAGATTTTCCATCTGGCAATTATCTCCTTGTCCACAGGCATTGCTTAAAACAACATCATAGAGAACATTGCATGATAGTGTGGAATGGTCAGTGCCTTTGCATGCTTCACAAAACAAAGAAGTGGTCTTGACTTGTTCTGGTTGCCTAGTTGGAGAATGTCCTCGTCCAATCGCAGCAAGGGATGATTCTATGTGATCTTGCTTTGCAACCAAGACTTTCAAAGTTTCAGCTATAGATTTGTATTCTGGGATAGCGTCAACCATAGCTACCTTTAAAACTCCATTACCAACAGATCTGCCCCAGTTGGCTTGATTTTCTGCTCCCAGGGTGACTACTCTCCATGCGCTGTCGTAACTTTGCCGCATGAAGTTCCCTCCAGATGAGGAGTCAAGGAACATCTTAACATCATCCTCCACACCCCTGTAGAATATTTCTATCAGCTAATTCTTAGGAATTCCATGGTGTGGGCATTTGCGTAGGAGCTCCTTGTATCTATCCCAAGCTTCGGAAAGAGTTTCTCCTGGGACCTGAGTGAAATTTGTGATTCGTCCCCTGATCTCATATGTAAGAGATGGGGGGTAGAACTTTTCCAGAAAGGCATTTTGAAGCTGCTCCCAGGTGGTGATGGGTACATCACTCTGTAGTGAGTTCTACCAACTTATGGCTCTATCAGCCAGAGAGTACTTGAAAAGACGGAGTCGAATAGCATCATCAGAGACTCCATTTTGCTTCGTCATAGCACACAGGTCAATGAATCTGAGAAGATGACCTTGGCTGTCTTCAGCTTGTTTACCGTAGAATGGGTTGTTTTGAAGCAAGGTAATCCAATGTGCTCTAATCTCAAAGTTGGCAGCTTCGATGGGAGGAGGCTGCACCGGATGATAGACATTCGTGGCCTTTGGGATAGAGAACTCTCTAAGATCCTTCTGAAGTTCCGCTGCCTGCGCTGCTGCCTGTGCTGCTAAGATCTCCTGTTGAACCACAGCTCTAGCTTCTTGCATGAACCTTTCTCTCTGCACATTGATGGATTGAGCCACCCTACGGGCTACTTCTTCTTCTTGCGCCATTCTGGCTTGATTCTCTCAGATCTGACGATGGAAGGTTCTATCGATCTCGGGATCAAAGCTCGCAGTCAGTCCGAGACTATCCGAACGGTGCATACACTAATCGTCAAGGAGCACCTGAAATTTGAAAAGGTTTGAAAGTGAGATCCTTGAAGTAGAAATAAAGATTAAATAGATGAGCGATAGTTTCAAAAAGAAAACAAAACCCTAGATTAGTCTTAAAAGAACTAGATTTGACTGACTGATTCCGTTGTCCCCGACAACGGTGCCAGAATTTGATGTGGCTTTTTGAATGCACTAACAAATTCACTCGGGGTTTATATCCCCAAGATTTTACCAAAACCAAGTGCAACAATACCACCCGCAAGCGGACGGATCTTATCGCAGTATAGTTGAGGATCGAACCCAAAGGACAATGTTTTTAAGAATCTTTGTCAGTTAGATCTAGCCCAAGTAAAACTAATATTTAGAACAATTGGTTGATTTTGGTTTGATTAAACTAATTGCAAGAAAGAAAATGCGGAATAAAAGGTGGGTTTAGATCAATGATATGGAATCGCTGGGATGGTACCGGGTTTGACCACCGCTACACACACAAACATACTCATTTGCGAACAATCCAGGCACAATATAACACTCCAAGTAGAGTTGCTGCAGAACCCCCCCAGACGGGCGTCAGGTCCGCGTAAGCGTCACCATAGGCAGTCGATTTCTCATCGCCATCCGGATCACACATCTTACGGCTCTGGAGATACAGAAATCCACGGAGGTTGTGAACCCCCCATACGGGCGTCAGGCGCACAGAAGTGTCACCGAAGGTTAGATGGCTCGTCCCCTCGCGGATCATACACTTACGACCTCGATGAAATCCCATCCTATTTCTAATCAGGGAGTCAACCGCGCAAACCGTAAAGCAAACAAGCGACTATTGTACGTGTAAACATCGACGAAAAGCACGAAGATACAAAATCCAACTAAGGTTGTGAACCCCCCATACGGGCGTCAGGCGCACAGAGATGTCACCGGAGGCTAGATGGCTCGTCCTCTCGCAGATCATACACCTACGACCTCAAGGAATCCTATCGGAAGTTCTCGTCAAGGAGTCTAACATGCTAAATGACATTCATACCCATGCATTGAAGTTCTCGCAACATAGGGAGCACAAAGATGGAAACACGCACATAACCAACTCACAAGCTTAACGATAAACGACAAAATGAAGAGTTATATACATTGCCATGGAAAGTTTAACAAGAGAACATGGTTTGCATGGGCAGCGGGGCTAGTCCCCGCACCCCAGTGAAAGAGGACTACTCGCTCATGATGCGAGGTACAAGAAAGATAGAAGAAGAAGATAGATCTGCCATGAGCTCGGTGCAGAGGGTGGACGCAGCCCGGTGAAGAAGATGCGCTCCTTGCTCCGTCTTCTTCTTCTTCTTGGCCTCCTTGGACGCAACACCAGTGGTAGATGGAACTTGATCGGGATGGTTCTCTGGCAGCCTTTCGGCGTCCGGAACCGATCCTTCAAATGGGGACCCTGGGGGTCTATTTATAGTTTTAGATCTGACCCCAAACGGTCTGGAGACCGTTTGGACGCCAAACGGTTTGGAGACCGCTTGGGCACCGAATGATTTGGAGACCGTTTCGGCGTCAAACGGTCTTGCTTTGATCGCTCTTTGTCTTGGCGTGGTCGCGCGGCTTTAGTTCTTCAATCGATCCTTGCGCTTGCATCGAACGGTCTTGGGACCGCGCGGGACCAAACGGTCTTGGGACCGCATGGGACCAAACGGTCTTGAGACCGCATGGGACCAAACGGTCTTGGGACCGCGCGGGTCCAAATGGTCTTGGGACCGTTTGGGATCAAACGGTCTTGGGACCGCATGGGACCAAACGGTCTTGGGACCGCATGGGACCAAACGGTCTTGGGACCGCATGGGTTTCTTTGACAATCAGTTTCTTCATTCGTTCTTTGTGTATTCCGCCAAACGGTCTTGGGATCGTGTGGACCCAAACGGTCTTGAGACCGCTTCGATCCAAACGGTCTTGAGACCGTTTGCATCGAGTTGCTTGATTTTCCTGCATTAAATGAAAGTTATTTAGTTAAAATCCTGATTATTGAATGAATTAAGAAGTATTGTGCATTATGATTCATATTAGGGTAAAAAGCTGTGGAAAAAGGGATGAAATTGTTCCGAAACGATAATTCAATTTCATGATGAGTATGCACTCATCACCTATCATATAGATGTCGACGCGATTCCTTTTGTTCCGGGTTTGGGGAGAAAATTTTTGTTTCCGCTGCTTCTTTGCCTCCTCCAAAACCCAGCAATGGTATCAGAGCCACGTCGACTTCTCTATATTTTAGGATTATCGATATGATTGATTTTGGTTTGTCGCCTTTATTTATTGCATGCGATGCGAATAATATCGGATTTATAAATGTCCAATCCACAAATCCCTAATATACATATATGATATGTAATATTAATGCACTCGATACGTGTCGCCCTTAAACGAGTTTTGTGGTGGATGTGTAGCATGATTATGGCCTATAAACCCCTATATCTGTGTGTGGTTGTTTGTGTGGTTGCTTGCATCTCGGTCTGCACACCGATTCCCTTTCTCATATTCCTGATGTAACTCTAAATAATTCGAGAATTTCTTTTCCTACCTGTGCTCCCCCCGAATGTAACTCGGGGTTTCTCAATTCAAATGTAAATAGGATAGATTTTATTTCATGTTATGTCAAAGAACGGCGGACAACCTGAAGACGATTGGTTCAAGGAGTGAACCAATCGGTTGGTGATCCAGACGGCTGGTTCGAGGAACGAGATGAGCGGGTGGCAACCTGAGGAGATGCACGATGATCGGTGAACCGATCGGCTGGAGGCGCCAGTCGATCGGCTGGTGGCACCCGAGCAACCAACTTGATGGCGAGCTGATCAGTCATGGAGATGAGCTGATCAAACCCAGAAAGGCAGGCACAGATTTCATCTTGTACAGGTTGCATGTGATGTAGACCTAGATGACTGTGATTCCTCTTGGCTCGAGTAATCACATATAGGATGGCCATAATCATTGCTTTTTATCGTTTATGCATGTTTTCTGTGGGATATAGCATGTATACGTACTATATATTGTGGTGATTGGATATGTATATGTATATAAAAACCAAATCCCTCATTAAATATTAAGTTTTAGATGCCTTCCAAATGCGACACACGTGAAAAGCTTGATCGACCAAGTGTGGGCACGCCCAAGCGTGGTGCACCATCTATCTCGTAGAAGCGTGAAGGATGAATGTGTGGGTCTGCCCAAGCAGGGTGCATGTTCATCGTGTTGGCTTTGGGTCGGACTTAACAAGGTGACCTAGATAGGATCTAGCGCCTTGAGGCATGGAGATGTTCATTGCAAGGAGTTGCAGATGACATCTTTCAAGAGTTGCATATGATGCAATTGGCAAGAGTTGCCTACCTAGAAGATCTGAGTTGTGGGTGACAGCCCAAGCTGGTCCATGGCTCAGAGGATTTCAGGATCTTGACCCACTAGAAGATTGTACGCTACAATCTTCCGAATTGATAGTGAGGGCTATCAATTTGAGTCAAAATAGTGGGAGCGGTAATTAATTAAAGGCCTAATTAACTATCGTCAAATTTTATTCAAATCAAATCAAAAAGGTGTTGACAAATGCAAATTTTCTCTTGTAGAATGGCAAAAGAATCATCTTTTAAAATGGGAAAATTAATTGAGAATAAATTCCATAACTGGCTGAGGACTGTGAGAAGTGTTCTGCACAATCCAGATATACCAGGAGTCTTAGAATCCACTCTATGTACGCTTAATGCGTTGGTGAAGAAGAAAGTAGGTAAGGAAGAGAAGTGTTCTCTCGCCAAACCAATTTCTTCTACATGGAGAGGATGGAAGGAACAATGGAAGAAGAAGTCAGAGATAGAGATCTCTACTTCTGGTGTATACGTGATAGAGATTAACTTTACTACTTCTTCGTCACGGGTACTTGATACCCGATGCGGATCTCACATTTGTTCAAATGTGAAGGATCTTAAGAGAAGTAGGCCATTGGGGAAAGGCGAGGTTGAACTACATGTTGCTAATGGGGAAAGAGTTGCCGCCAGTGCCGTAGGAACCTATGAGTTAACTCTACCTAGTGGGCTAATAATAGAGTTGAAGAACTGCTATTATGTACCTGGCATAAATAGGAATATTATTTCTGTCTCTTGTTTGGACAAAGATGGATTTGAATTTCTTATTAAGAATGGAAAGTGTTCCATTTTTAAAGATGGGATGTTTTATGGCAGTGCCCCTATGTCTTATGGTCTATACTTGATAGACTTGGAGACAAGTGTATACAACGTAAACACCAAAAAGTAAAAACTCAACGACTCAAACAAACATATCTCTGGCATTGTCGTCTAGGGCACATAAATGAGAAGCATATTTCTAGACTCCATAAAGATGGTTATCTAGACTCTTTTGATTGTGAATCAATAGAGGCATGTGAATCTTGTTTGTTGGGCAAGATGACCAAGACTCCCTTTTCAGGTAAAGGTGAGAGAGCTAGTGATCTATTAGGACTCATACACACAGATGTATGTGGGCCTTTTAGAACTAATGCCAGAGGTGGGTATCAGTACTTCATTACCTTTACTGATGACTTCAGTAGGTATGGCTATGTGTACCTGATGAAACATAAGTCAGAAACCCTTGAAAGGTTCAAGGATTTCATTAATGAAGTACAGAACCAGCTTGGCAAGAGTATTAAGGCACTTCGTTCCGATCAAGGTGGAGAATATTTGAGCCAGGAGTTTGAGGACCTTCTACGAGCCTGTGGTATTGTATCACAATGGACTCCACCTGGAACACCACAACATAATGGTGTGTCTGAAAGAAGGAATCACACATTGTTAGATATGGTGCGATCAAAGATGAGTTTTGCTGATCTTCCAATTTCTTTCTGGGGTTATGCTCTTGAAACCTCCGCGTTTACACTTAACCGTGTGCCATCTAAATCGGTTCAAAAGACACCATATGAGATGTGGACTGGGAAGCGTCCCGATTTGTCTTTTCTAAAGATTTGGGGTTGTGAGGCTTACGTTAGGAAAATGTTTCCTGATAAGATTGGACCCAAATCTGATAAATGTTATTTTGTTGGATACCCCAAGGAAACGAGGGGATACTATTTATACCACCCTACTGACAACAAAGTGTTTGTTGCCAGGACAGCTGTTTTCCTAGAAAAGGAATTTATTTCCAAAGGAAGCAGTGGGAGGAAAGTAGAGCTTGAAGAGGTTCAAGCCCAACAAGAGAACATTGAACCGGTAGATGTACCAGAGGAAAAAAGAGATTCACAAGGTGTTGTGGAATCTCATTCTCCTCAGGTAACACAAGGACCTCGTAGATCTAGTAGGACTCGCCTTGAACCTGAGAGGTTTGGATACCTTGTGACTCAGGAAGGTGGAGAGTTGATCATAGATGATGATCCAACTACCAACGTAGAGGCTATGGAGGGACCAGATTCTGAGAAATGGCTTGAAGCCATGAGATTCGAGATGGAATCCATGTACTCCAACAAAGTATGGACTTTGGTGGAACCACCCGAAGGGGTAAAACCCATAGGGTGCAAGTGGGTCTTTAAGAAAAAGACCGACATGGATGGCAATGTGCAAACATATAAAGGCAGATTGGTTGCAAAGGGTTTTCGACAAATTCAAGGTGTTGACTATGACAAAACATTTTCTCCAGTTGCCATGATTAAGTCCATCAGGATCATGCTTGCTATTGCAGCTTACTATGACTATGAGATTTGGCAGATGAATGTTAAAACAGCATTCCTTAATGGGAATATTCATGAGGATGTGTATATGAAACAGCCTGAAGGTTTTGTAGATCCAAAGAATGCCAATAAAGTCTGTAAACTACAAAGGTCAATCTATGGATTGAAGCAAGCATCTCTGAGTTGGAATCTTCGATTTGATGAGGAAGTCAAAGTGTTTGGCTTTATTCAAAATGAAGATGAACCTTGTGTGTACAAGAAGGTTAGTGGGAGCTCGACCACATTTCTCATATTGTATGTGGATGACATACTTTTGATGGGGAATGATGTCTTAGCCTTAGAGAAGGTAAAGACTTGGCTTGGGAAAACTTTCTCAATGAAGGACTTAGGAGAAGCATCCTATATTCTAGGAATTAAGATCTATAGAGATAGATCTAGAAGGCTTCTCAGACTAAGTCAGAGCACGTACATTGACAAGGTGCTGAAGCGGTTCAGCATGGAGAACTCAAAGAGAGGCAACATCCCTATGCTACATGGAGTTACCGTCTCTAGAGCTCAATGTCCCCAATCTTGTGAAGAGAGGGAGTGTATGAATGGGATCCCATATGCATCTGCCATTGGATCCATCATGTACGCTATGTTGTGCACTCGCCCAGATGTCTCGTATGCTCTCAGCATGACGAGCAGGTACCAGTCAGATTCCGGGGATGCTCACTGGACAGCCGTGAAGAACATCCTCAAGTACTTGCGAAGGACTAAGGATCAATTTCTTATGTACGGCGGCGAGGAAGAGCTGGTTGTAAAGGGTTACACCGATGCAAGCTTCCAAACCGATAAAGATGATTACAGATCGCAGTCAGGATTTGTGTTTTGCCTTAATAATGGAGCTGTGAGCTGGAAGAGTTCCAAGCAAGAAACAGTTGCCGATTCTACTACAGAGGCCGAGTATATTGCTGCTTCGCATGCAGCAAAGGAAGCTGTGTGGATCAGGAAGTTCATCTCTGAACTTGGTGTAGTTCCCAGTAGCTGTGATGCAATTGAGCTTTATTGTGACAATAATGGAGCTATTGCACAAGCTAAGGAGCCCAGATCACATCAGCGGTCCAAGCACATACTGCGGCGCTTCCATCTCATACGAGAGATCTTACAGCGAGGAGATGTGAAGATTTGCAAAGTACCAACTGAAGACAACATAGCTGATCCACTGACTAAGGCCCTTTCTCAACAGAAGCATGATGGTCATGCTAGGTCACAAGGACTGCGTTTCCTTGGTGACTGGCTCTAAGTGCAAGTGGGAGTCTGTTGATATGTATGCCCATAGAGCAAGTCATATGATGATTGTAATGGGATACTTTGTAATTGATTTGAATAATAAAGGCAATTTCCAATCTATATGTTTAAACTGTTTCTGAGATGATGGTGTAACATGGTAGATGTCTAAAGATTGTTTTACTCAATGACGTATGCTTTTGGGTTGAGGACCTAAACGATGAGATCATATGGATGCTAAGAGTATTCTTTCTTGTTTAGTCCCTAGTCGGTTGTTATTGTGGAAATAACCATAGACATCAATAACACTAAAGACTAGATTGTGTGTTGGTTGATGACAAAATCTCATTAGTCATGATATGGTGATATCAAACCAAGCACATAGGTACTTGTTAGGGAACAAGGTACCAGACTGACCCACCGTGAGAGTGACACATGGAACCATGACATGGTAGTCACAGTCAGCTCTCATAGTGATGGTGGTGAATGTGATTCTTAGACCTAAAATCACTACACTCAACACATGTCGTTGGGTACACTTTGACATCATCAAATGCAGTCCTGAAATATGGGTTGTTATAAAGGTGATGATTGGGTGGTTTTGACACATGGGGCTTTTGAGGGGTGAGTGATAGATATGGCATTTGTCCCTCCTAAGGGAGTTTGATATCCTTGGCCACTTGATGAGTAGGATTGAGAAAGGCATGCACATGCACGTGTGAATCAATATGTGATATTGATGTCATACACATCTCACTCGGTCTAATCTGAGATCAAGGAAATGAATGAACATTGACAAGATGACTGTTCCATGCCTCGAGTTCATTCTGGATATCAGTGACAAAGGAATTATACATTCACTGTAACACCATTCACGGATTGTAGGATGAAAGTTGTTCTCCAACTTTCTACTTTCACTTGGGTAGCAATGATGTGTGACTAGACACCGCTCTTTGCTTGTGAAGTCATAAGTGTTATGAACTTTCACTGCCAACATGAAATGGACCTGCAGGGTCACACACATAGGATTTAACCTGGAAGAGGAGTTTTGTCCACAAGCAATGTTTAGATTGATTACGAAAGTAGTTTAGTAGTTCAATTAAACACTCAATTAATCGATAGCTCAATATCATATGGTTCAAGGTGTTGGACGCATTGATTGGAGTATCAGATTGATTGAAATCGCATTTGACTGATTCTGCACAATCTGCACTCCCAACCGATCGGTCCATGTGATGAACCGGTCGGCTGAGGTTGCTGAACCGGTCGGTTCAATTGTTGACCCGATTGGCTCATGCACAGTTTGAAATGAATGGTTCAAGTGTTGAACCGATCGGTTCAACTGGTGCAATCGGGCAACTTGGGAAAGTAGGATTGGTGAGAATTTTCCTTTCGTTTCAATTGCCCAATTGGATTGGGAATAATATTGGTATTCGATACCAATTGGGAAAGAAACAAGGAAAGTCAATCGGGAACCAACCTGCAACTCCAACCGACCAGTTCATGAGTGAACCGATCGGTTCAAGGGTCCCAAACGATCGGTTCAGTGGTGAACCGATCGGCTCAGGTCCCCAACCGATTGGTTCACTTGTGAACCGATCGATTTAGGTTGCGAGACAGTTGCTTTTTGTGGAAAATCCCGAACTCTTCTACTCCTGCCTTTAATCCCGTGTTGCCGGGCACAGAGAACCCTGTCCCATGACTCACCTATATATAGGGGTATTGGGGGCTTCTCAGAGTACAACTCAGTGCAAGTTGATTGCTCTGCAAAGTTGTCATTCTGTCTAGTTTTGGTAACCGAGAGAGAGCCCGAGCAAGTGCTTCCCGTAAAGGGAGGTGCAGCAAGGGAAGGACAACTGCAGTTGCAGTCGACAGCAGGAGAGTGTGTTGGCGACTAGTACGTCAACAGGAGGGTGCGACTCCTTCCACTTCCTTGTAGGACAAGGAGAGTGGAGTTCCGGGTGGTCCGTGTGGACTACTTCAGAGGCGGGAGGTCACTGCTGCTCAGGAGGAAAACTATCATCCGACAGTCCGGTAGGAGGAGTCGTCAGTCCCAGTGCGACCAGGAGCTGCTCTGACACCGTCCAAGACCGGAGGTGAAGACCGCGCAAGGCGCGTGGCATTGTCGCTGAGCAAGCCTCGGGACAAGGTATGATTCACAAACCTTATTGCCTATCATATATATGTCGACGCGATTCCTTTTGTTCTGGGTTTTGGGAGAAAATTTTTGTTTCCGCTTCTTCTCTGCCTCCTCCAAAACCCAACACAAGTTTGGCATAGTCCACTACCTGGAATGGATGCACATGGCACAGGTATTGCATAGTCTAATACCTGGAATGGTTGTATGAGATTAATAATATCTTAATCAGAAATGTTTATACAAGATTGGTTAAGTTCAATACCTAACAATGGCATGGAGCCTATAACCATGGTTTGGAATAGTCCAATACCTGAATAAGACATGATGATATAATCACATGTTTGACATAATTGATAATCTATTTAGCAGATTGTCTAAGGCCAACAGATGGAAGCAAGAATGAATCTTGAGTGACCTATTAGAATGATGAGTGTCATGAGAAAAGTTTAAGATGTTGAAAATGTATGATAGATAAATATTATACATGTTCTTCCTATTCCTTATAAAGAGAATTGATGATTTACTGCTCTATCATAGATAGTTGCAATACTTTAAAGATGAGAATGATCTAAACTGCTTATCCTCTTCTCAATTTTATATTAATTAAACTGCAATAGTGATGTTTCTGGCAGAGAGTTATATCTCTCGCTGGGGCACTTTTTAATTGTCTCACCCCTGTGGGATCCAAGATTTTTAGGTGGAAAAGCACAGAGAAGGTTGAGATTATCTTGTAGAGGAAGAACATCAGTAACAACTGGGATAGCAGTAATAGCTCAGGTGGAGTGTACTATATGTCATGTATATAGATAGAAGTCCTATATGTCGTCTCTGTACTCTCAGGTCCTAGGAGTTAGTAGTTAGTTGTGTTTTTATTAAAAATCTGAGACTTTGACTTGATGCCTCAAGGTTCTTATGTTGTATGTGTTAAGCTTTTAACAAGGCATTTGATGTTGTAACCCTCAAGAAGAGATGGTACAAGATGTGTACTTATGAACCATGATGTAAATGTAATACATTGGTTCTTGTTGAAAGAGTTTTCCTATGATTGGATCTCTTTGAAAAAGGTTTTAATTTTTAGTGATTTTCAGTAATCCGTTGTTAACGATTGCTTCCACATGTTTTATTGTTCACTTGTTATCTTAATGATAGCGTGTGTTTCACCTACACACAAAGTCATATGCATCCTTGAATAGGGTCGGCTAGTACAAAACTCTCTCCAAAACATTTGCGACTGTCCTAGAACTGACATGGTGCCCACCTGTAGGTAGTGTGTGGTAGTGTTTCAACACACTCTCATTCTTGCATTTAGGTACGCACCTCCTCAATATTCCATCCATACACTGTCTCAACAAATAAGGGTCATCCCAAAAATAATAGCGCAATGAATGAAAGAACCTCTTCTTTTCTTGGTAACCCCAATAATTGGGTAATTCCTTGCAAGCTAAATAATTCACAATGTTAGCAAACCAAGGGTCCCTTTACTTAAGGGTGAACAAATGTTCATTAGGGAAAGTCTCTAGAATGGGTATATTAACATCCTTCTCATCTATCCTCTCTAGTCTAGATAGGTGGTTAGCCACCACATTCTCAATTCCTGCTTTATCTTTGACCTCAATGTCAAAATCTTGTAGTAAAAGGATCCATCTAATCAATCTTGGTTTTGCATCCTTCTTCTACAACAAGTATTTAATTTCCACATGATTGGTCCACACCACCGCCTTAGCTCCTACAAGATATTGCCTACATTTCTCAAAAGTAAAGACAACAACCAATAATTTTTTTTCAATTGTAGTGTAATTTTGTTGTGCGTCATTGAGTGTTTTAGATGCAAAATATATGACCGTAGGAACTTTGTCTAAGCATTGCCCCAACACTACTCCCTCAACATAATCTGAAGCATCACACATCAACTCAAGAGGTTGGCTCCAATCTAGAGCATAGACAACCGGTGTAGAAATGAGTTTCTCTTTCAAGATTTCAAAAGATCTAAACATTTCTCATCAAAATTGAATTTAGCATTCTTTTCTAAGGGCTTAGATTATGACTTAGAAATTTTTGTAAAATATTTTATAAACTGGCGATAAAACCAATATGACCTAGAAAACTCTTATCTACCTTCACCGATGTTGGTGGAGGAAGTTTTCAAATCACCCCTATCTTAACCGGATCCACCTCCAATCTTTTTCTAGATACCTTGTATCCCGACACTATGACCTTGCTAACCATCATGTGGCATTTTTCCCAATTAAGTACTAAGTGTGTGTCTTCACACCTTTGTAAAAACTTATCTAAATTTTTCAAACAATCATCAACACATGCCCCATAGACCAAAAAAGCGTCCATAAAAACCTCAAGAAATCATTCTACCATATCTAAGAAAACTGCCAACATGCAACACTGAAAAGTAGCGGGTGCGTTGCACAACCCAAACAACATGTGACGATATGGAAAAGTGCCAAAAGGGAAGGTGAAGGTAGACTTCTCCTGATCCTTAGGATTGATTGAAATCAAATTATATCTTGAATAATCATCAAGAAAACAAAAGTGGGAGTGACCGCTGAGTCACTCCAAAATCTGGTCAATGAATGATGATGGAAAATGATCCTTAAGCGTGGCAATGTTCAATCTGCAATAATCAATGCAAACTCGCCATCCTGTCACTAATCTAGTGGATATTTGTTCATTAGAAGAGTTAGTAGTGATAGTGATTCCCCCCTTCTTTGGTACTACCTGCGTCAAACTAACCCACATGGAATCAGAAATAGCATAGATTATACCTGCCGACAGTAGCTTGATTACCTACTTCTTGACTACCTCTGTCATGATTGGATTTAAGTGACACTGAGGTTGAATGACCGAATTGGCTCCTTCTAGACAAATCTTGTGCTCGCACAATGTAGGGGAAATCCCCTTGATGTCAGCCACAGTCCACCCGAATGCACCTCGGTGTCTCTTTATCACAATAATCAATTGTTCTTCTTCAGATTCACTCAATGATGCATATATGATAACTGGGAACTTCTCCTATGCAGCTAGAAATACATACTTCAGATGAGATGGTAGCGGATTGAGCTCCAACACAGGTGGGCTTAGGAGTGAAGAAACCTGTGGTGGTGGTATCATTCCCAAGTCCTCAAAATGTCTTGTGTAATAACACAACAAAACCTTCAATAGCCTTGCACATTCTTCTAGTGACCATCTCCACATGCAATCATCTATGAGCTTCATTAGACATGCCTCTAGCAAGAGATATGGATGAATCTGTACTAGAGAGTCCTCTCCATCCTCATCCACAGTGGATAAACCCAATTCCTCCTATTTGTCATCCAGATACCCTACTACCTTGGCAAGTGAGACCACCTTAGTGTTCTCCATGATGTCCACATATAGTGTACCCTTGTCCACCTTTTTCATTACATGCGCCATGTCCAAAAATGGCTTTCCCAAAAACAATGAGATATTTCTATCCATGTGCTTCATCATATAGCATTTCTCCTGATCATTAGGTGACCTTGAATTATCTGGAATATTGATCTCAAATCTATCATCTTTAATTCCCATGGTCAAGCGGCCTCTACCCATATCCATGATCATGTGAGTTGTTGCTTGGAATGGTCTCCCTGATAAAAGCTCATTGCCATGGTCATCTTGCATCTCCATCACCACGAAGTCTGTAGGGAAAACAAAACGATCCACCTTGACAAGTACATCCTCGCAAATATCATACGATTTCACCACTGAGTTGTCTGCTAATTTGATTGTCATGCTGCTCTTCCTAGACATTTTGAGACCAATCTTCCTGAAGTTAGATAAGGGCATCAAGTTGATACTCACCATGAATCACAGAGTGCATCCCCAAACTTTATCTTCCCAATGTAACAAGTGATGTTGAAGCAATGGGGATCCTCTCTTTGGTGGTAGTGTACCTAAAATGAAGGCACTAAATTTCTCTCTCAGTAGAACTACCTCAAAATCTAGGATCTTCCTCTTCTTATTAATGGTATCATTCAGAAATTTACCATATGACGGTATTTGTTCAATCACATCAATCAACGGTATGTTCACGGAAAGCTTACTAAAGCTATCTAGAAATTTCCTGAATGGATGATCCATCTTTGTTACCTTCAAGCTATTAGGATATGGAACCGGTACCATCTGTGTTCTTTGATGTGGTGTCACATATGAAGTTCTCTTCTCCACTTCAGATTCTTGATTCGACTCTTCCCTTGGGTTTCCTGCCTCACTTTCTACTTGTGCCAGCTCTGCCACTGGGTTACCACTGTCAGTAGGCTTGGTCACCTCAATCTCCATGGTCCTTGGAGTCAATGTCTTCTTCCCACATCTCAGTAGTATGACCTTGACCTACTGGTTTCCTATTGGAGTGTCAATATTTCCTCGAAAACCCTACTGTGTAGGCTTCTTTCAAGGCTGCCACATCTGCTGCTATCTGAGACAAAGTTGTCTCAAAACTCCTCATCTACACCCCTTGATTCTAGAGATCACATTGGAATTTGTTTATCAATTGTTCATTCTGCTTCACTATCCTGTTAAGAATTTCATTTGTGCTCTCCTCTACTACAGGTTGCTGCTGCTGATTGTTCTTGTGTTGGTTCTGTTGATCTAGATCCTGTAGAAAGTTGTTTGGGTCTTTCTAAGAAAACTTGGGATCCTTTCTCCATGATTAATCATTGTTACTATATCCTTTCTGCCGCATATACTTCACTTGTCCTTCCTCATATGATGAATTATTATCCTTGTTCAGCAACTTCTTTGCTATCAAGTCTAGCTTATCATTCAAAGAGGTGATAACTTTAGACTCCCCTAAGCTTTTGATCTTCTCTTGGTGATCTCTCTCATTACCCCATGCCTGATTCTTTGTCATATTTTTCAAGTTCTCCTAACACTTAGAGGGTGAGTTGTTGAGAAAAAATCCTATGCCTGCACTATCTAAGGTGACATGTTCATTTCTGTGTAGCCCAAAGTAGAACATCTTGACTTGGTTCTTCAGATCTATCCCATGGTGAGGAACCTTTCTGAGCATATTCTGAAAATGCTTCCAAGCCTCGAAATAGGATTCAACTGTCGATTGTTTGAAATTTTGAATGTTCCTCACCATCTCGTTTATCTTTTCTGAAGGAAAGTACCTTTCAAAGAATGTCTCGATCATTTAATCCCATGTCTCTATCGATTCCTTTGGCAGGTTGTGCAACCATTCTTTTGCCTTGTCCGCCAGTGATGATGGGAACAACTTCAGATAAATTACTATCTATGGAAACCTATCCACCTTCACTATGTTGCAACACTCCACAAAGTTGCTGATGTGTGCCACCGGGTCTTCATGAGTGTGCCCATAAAAAACCTGTGACTTGATGAGTGCAATCGACCCTGGATCAATCTTGTATTGTGCTACATTCACATTTTGTTTCTTGATAGGTCCTATTTGTGCAGCTGAGGAAGATGCCTTTATCATCTCCCATATGGTCCTTTCAACCCCTGGATTACCGTCCCCATTGCTTGTTGAACGGTTGTCAACATTATGTCCTCTGATGAAGTTGTTTGAATTGGAATCTCAATAGTGACTGGGACCTCTGGTGTAGATTCTCCATAGTTCATGGTCGTGTTGTCACCATGCACTAGTACCTAAAAATATGGAATCAGTTAATCATGGTACTCAATAGAGAAAATTTATGATATATGTATGAAATAAATTTCAATGATTAACATAAAGTTGCAAGAAATAAAAGGTGGCCTAGAGTGGCCCCTCGCAACACTCGTAGTGTTGAAAATTCACCGTTTCCCCGGCAACAATGCCAAAAACTTGACACGCTAAAACCGTGTGTATGAACACAAGTGTACACGTCGAGTAATATAGGCCTATGCGAGGCCCAAAGTCAAAATAAGGGAGACGTAGTCTCAATGACTACTACTAACAATAGTGCGATCAACTAAGCTAATTAAAAATGGCTGAATTGAAGTTGAAACAAAAGCAAAAGAAAATTAAAAGAAAAGTAATAGTGGTTGATTCAAGTGAGATGGATTCCTTAGGATTACTGATTTCTCCACGGGATCTCGTTATATCTTATTCCTACCGAATTAACATAACTTTTACTCCTACCCTGGATAGAAAGCATGTAGGAAAAATTACCCGCTTGCACGGTGCAATTCACTACCTAGATCTAAGAAATTACACGTCTATAATAATTTATATCTTATTCTAGGTGCATTATCGACAACTCTGGATTTCTTTCCACTAACCGTATGTCACCTTTCTCAAGGAATGCATAGGAAAGTGTATAACTTGTGATTTTTGAACTTTTAATCTTTCTTCTGGAGCAATTATAAGTCTAAAATTCTACTGATGGTGATCAAGCATGGATAGGTCATTCAATTTTAACAGTTATATATCCAAGAATAAAGAGAATACTATATTAATTCATACAAAAGTCGATACAACAATTCCCTGGGCTACTCCCGGGTCCTAAGGAAGGGAGGGGTTTCGCCCCCACATGGTTCTCAATTGCTAATACATGGAGAGAGAGAGAGGAGAAAAATATGGGAAACATGAAAGGAATTTTTTGTAAACCTTGGAGAGAAGATGTTTTGGGTGATCCTCCTCGAGAAACACACGTTCTACAATCTTCTGGCAGCAAAATCATCTGTCAGAAGTGCTTGGATCTCTCAGTTGATGTCCTTCATCTCCGTGCTCCTCTCTCTCTATCTCTTCTTCAAGTTGTGTGCGGCGCAATGTGAGATCATTCCAAGGTCTGGCCATCCTTCATTAGGTCATAGGCCAACTTACGGTACCACATAACGTGGACCATCGGATCTGGGTGATTTGATCGGACTGCTAATTTGTCATGGAACCGTTCTTACCCCAATCCCGATCTCACTATCTAAACAGTGGTAAAGGGATTGAAGTGCCCATCCCTGAGTGGCCCCATAGGATCTAACACACTGGCATATACAATAAGAAATAAATAAATCAAAACTGGATAATTGAAAAACAAACTAACCCAATATGGAGATATATCTGATTTATCCTTGTCATCTGAGTGTATGAGTGTGGAAGTGATCTTATTTTAATATTCCATTTGTAAGGCCTAAAATCAAGAAAATCAAGACACAATCATGCAATTGCACGGTACACTATCAAAATCAAGTAAAACCATTTATAAGAAAATATGTATACTTGGCAGGACTTATATTTCAAAGAATAATAAGCAATTTGCAAAACCAACATTTATTCGACAAGTTTTCCAAGCCAAACAATTTTTATTATGAATTCCCATTATGTTGTAATTCAAGAAGCATGCTTATATATTTTGTATGACTCTATTACCCCAACGTGATGGGGAAGGTCATTAGACCCCTTTTCACCATAGGAACAAAGGAAGCCAAAGTACAAGTCCCACTTCCAAATGAGGGGATTGTTGTACTCAATATCCACATTATCAACATTATCAATATCATCATCATTATCAACATCAATATACGGGCAGTCATAATGGGCATTCAATTTATGTTTTCATGTTTTTCAAAATATAATATAGAAAAACAGAAGACTAATCATAGGGAACAATAGCTCATCCAAGTAAATAGCCAAGCATATGGTCAAGAGATACATCAAAGTATCTTCAATACAATCAAGGAGGAGTTATATAAATAGCGTACCTTTCACCGAAATTTCGATTATAATTAATATATGATCAATAGGTCAACCCTTCGAGTCAGATCCTAAATCATCAAGATTGGATCAAGGGTCAAGATCATGATGTTTAGAATATTAGTTTTCAATATTCGAGATTAGGGTTACACTTTTCCTATGTCAACCTTAGGGTTGGGTCATTCACTTATAATCAACCAATATTTCAATATATCCAGCATTATTTCAAGTATCTGATATCTATTCGAGTGTGAATGACTTACCTAGGTTTTCTAGGATTATATGTGCTAACCCTAATTTATGATCATTATCCAAGTCATCATCAAATCTTTAGATCATCATGTTGTTCTAACATCATTTGTATTCAAGATCAGATTGATGGGTCAAAACTATATCAAGGGTTTTGCAAGCTTAAGATCAATATCAAGATTTACTCATTATTCATAAAGATTCTAATCAAGATTGAATCGAACAATTAGATCTAGATCACTAATGATTCATTTTCAAGATTCAACTAAATCATATCTAGATTTGTCTATCAGGGTAATCATTAGAGTCAGATATAGGGTTTCAAAAGATTAGACATCATTATTGTTCCATTTGATAAACTAAATAAGAAAGATATAAAATAAAAGGATATAAGTGAGTATAGTTTAGATTCAGGCTTCACAAGTATTTTTAATTGATTCATTAGATTTTTCTGATCAAGATTGACTATTTGTTTGTATTATTTGGAGTTAAGATGCAATTTCTATGATTAAGTCGAGATCTGGGCATTTAATTGAATATTGGCTAAAGAGAGACAAAAATACCTTTGTTTGTGAAAAAGGATGACCGTCAGATGCACCACTAAAGGCCGAGATGGAGTCATGCTGGCACGCTTGGTTTAGGGTCCGGTCCAATCCTCTATTAGCCGGTTCACCTTCTTATTTATTGGCTTGGTTCAACTAAGTATAGGACTGGGGCTTCCCTTTCCTGGACCGGCCGGTCCAGGACCTCTCTTCCTCGCGCAGTACTCCCTCGCGAGCCCAGAAATGTGGCGGCGGGGCTCTCCGGAGTGGAGGAGCTCTGGGAGTAGGAAGGGATGAGAGAGCGAGTGAGGAGGCCGGCCTGACTGGCCTTGGCCTCGCGGACTCAACATGAGTTTAGGGCATGTGCGAGGAGGCTAGGAGTGAGGACGCCCAAAGTGCCATGTGCGGCGGCGCTGCTTGGAGCAGCAGGATACAAGGACGAAAAATAGGGGTTCTCAGGGCCGAGGGAGAGAGCAAGATGCTCGTTCTAGTAATTTGGGGGTGTCGGCGCCCCTTCGGGAATTATTTGATAGGCTTGAAGGCTAGGGTTAGGCTAGATCAGGTATGGGCCCTAGCTGTGGCTGCCAGAGTGAGAACAGGAGGCGCGGAGCTCGTTTTGGCGGCACAAGGATGCATAAAACCTAATCAAAATAGGACTTGTTGTATTTGAAATCACGATGCAAAGCTTTTCGTTCGCTTGGTTTTTCAAAAAGTGGTCAAGATCGCTAAATCGTTGGTTTTGGTAGCATTAATACCTCACCGCAATCAATGTGAGGTTGAAGATGATACATCGACCATCAGATCTGGCCTGGATCCGCAAGAGGCATATCCAAGGGCCGAAATGCACCCCCGATGCTTTGCCCTGGATAGCTGACTTGGAAAAGCCCAAGAAAAAGGCATTTTCAATGCATTAACTTCAAGAAATCATAGTAATTCGTAGGAATGTTGAAATGTTCTCAAATTTGGACCAAAGGTTCAAAAAAATGTGGAGAATATCGATAAAATGTTTGAGAACCAAATTATGAGGTTTGATGGATCAATTTGTTTATTTGTACAAAATGATGAATAATCCAATATCAGGTGTTATAATGTGTATAAAGTTCACATTGTTGACCATATTTTGTATATGAGTCTCAACTTTGATTATGATGTCGAGAAAAATAATTTTGGGCCATTAATGGATATAATGAGGGCAAAAGAGTAATTACTTTATTATAATGCTAAAATCCACTTTGTCACATCATTTCCTCCTTAAAAGGAATTTTGTCCCCAAAATTCAAAAATATCCTAAAAAATTGGGATTATTCAACCTAAGTCATTTCCTGAAATACTGGGGTATCCTCAAGTATAAATCAAAATCATGTCCTCAAATTTCAAGGTAATCCAATAATCATAATTGGGATTCCATGTTCCAAATCATAATCAACTTGGTACTAACACCATTTCATCATCAAGCAATTGAGTATCAAAATCAGCACATATATTGTCCAAAGTCATTATATGAGTCACTTATATGGAAGTCATCCTATTGATCACAAATTCGGAGGGATCATATTTTTGGTCAAACGAATAGAGTTCAAGTGTACAAGGTGACTTTCAATCCCAATATCTCAGGGTTGTAGCCTCTACATTGGCCTAGGTGGGGTTACATATCCATGATTTGAGATTTCATATTTCAACATATCTAGACAACATCATATTTTCAATATCATTATTTCGAGCTCAAAATCAACGGGAAGGTCCCACCCTAGTCCTAATGAGAGCTAAACCCTAAGACATAAATCGAAAGATTCAAATTAGTCATCATTTCAAAATTTTCAAGATTTGGGATTTTGAAGTCATTATTCATATATATCAATGTCCAAATAGTGTGATCATAGGATTTGTATCATTATTGAGATTTGATAATCGTGGGTCACAATATTATATATCAATATCAAGAGTTGAGATCAAAATTCATAGGTCCAAAATTTTGAAGCTAGGGTTTCGATTCCTATTTAGACGTTAGGGGGTATCATTCATCTATATCCAATTTCGAGCAACATTATTCAATATTCGAGCAACATATCATAATTTCATTATCATGTTTCCAAGGTTGATGAATGATCTAGACCTAGGTCTATCTAGGAAATAAACAACAAGCTATAGTCAACATTGCCATATTTCAAGATCATTATAAGTCAATATTCAGGATTGAGTATTAACCATGGGTTCAACCTATTAGGCTTAGGTCAACCAGTCTAAAATGGGTGAAAGGGTATACCTTTCCATACTCTAAATAATCAACAAGGTGAAAATTTAGAAGTAGTCAAAATAGGGATGTGACCTAGGTTAGGGGACTCATGAGTCAACTACCACCCTAATCTGGCACATTATCAACATTAGTCATGATCTACTGATCTTATTCAAATAGGGAGAGTATCAAAATTAAATCATATACATCGAAGTCATAAGATCAAAATTCAAGATAATAGGGGAATAATGTCAAGATTTTCAATTCTTTACTTTCATGATCAAGGTAGTGATATAATTTGGAAATCGAGGATTTAAATTTGGCATTCAAGGAATCTGAGCATAATGGTGCAAAATTTAGGTCCATAATCATCATATCAAAATCGAGATTGAAAAAGGCATCAATAGTCTTACATCATGGTTTTGGTAGTCCTAGACTTAGTCAATTGATAGCCTAGTCTTGATGAGCATCAAATAGGATAAGAGTTTGCTTAACTATGTTTGAGGTTTAGTCAAAATAATAGGGCAGCATGGATTTGATCAAATAGAGACCTCATAAACAATGAAGTATAAGGTACAAGTCATCCTTATTTCACCAAATCATTTTTTTACAGTTTACCTCAAATATAGGTAGCATGTAGTCTAATTTTGATTAAATCGGGTTTTTCATGAAGGGTCAATCATGAGTATTTCATTTCAAAGTTTTCATTGATCAAAAATTGAGTTCTCATACTAAGGTCAGATCATGGTATCAACTTTAAAGATTTAGATATTCCCATTCTTAAGCTACCCATAATTAAGACATCATGTGGTATAAGGTCACAAGGAAAGACCACATGAGGAGATGAGAAGACTACCTAATTTTCATCTAAATGGGTGGCTTAGGATTGCCCTTAAATAAGAGATGAGATGCTAGAAGACTCTCTAAGGTTTCACAAGAGAAACTTTAGGTCCAGTTCTGGATCAATTGAGGCCAGGTAGAGCCGGGGATCTCAGCCACTGTGAAGACGGATAGGAGAAATTATGTCAAGACCCCGAGCCTAGACACCTCAATTTTTACCACTAGGGACTTTAGATTTCTTGGGTGTAACAGATTTGATAAATTATATACTTAAAGTATATGAGAGTGTGTAAGCTCTGATACCAACTATCACGGAACCGTTCTTACCCCAATCCCGATCTCACTGTCTAAACAGTGGTAAAGGGATTGAAGTGCCCGTCCCTGAGTGGCCCCGTAGGATATAACACACTGGCATATACAATAAGAAATAAATAACTCAAAACTGGATAATTGAAAAACAAACTAACCCAATATGGAGATATATCTGATTTATCCTTGTCATCTGAGTGTATGAGTGCGGAAGCGATCTTATTTTAATATTCCATTTGTAAGGCCTAAAATCAAGAAAATCAAGACACAATCATGCAATTGCACGGTACACTATCAAAATCAAGTAAAACCGTTTATAAGAAAATATGTATACTTGGAAGGACTTATATTTCAAAGAATAATAAGCAATTTGCAAAACCAACATTTATTCGACAAATTTTCCAAGCCAAACAATTTTTATTACGAATTCCCATTATGCTGTAATTCAAGAAGCATGCTTATATATTTTGTATGAATCTATTACCCCAACGCGATGGGGAAGGTCATTAGGCCCCTTTTCACCATAGGAACAAAGGAAGCCAAAGTACAAGTCCCACTTCCAAATGAGGGGATTGTTGTACTCAATATCCACATTATCAACATTATCAATATCATCATCATTATCAACATCAATATACGGGCAGTCATAATGGGCATTCAATTTATGTTTTCATGTTTTTCAAAATATAATATAGAAAAACAGAAGACTAATCATAGGGAACAATAGCTCATCCAAGTAAATAGACAAGCATACGGTCAAGAGATACATAAAAGTATCTTCAATACAATCAAGGAGGAGTTATATAAATAGCGTACCTTTCACCGAGATTTCAGGTATAATCAATATCTGATCAATAGGTCAACCCTTCGAGTCAGATCCTAAATCATCAAGATTGGATCAAGGGTCAAGATCATGATGTTTAGAATATTAGTTTTCAATATTAGAGATTAGGGTTACACTTTTCCTATGTCAACCTTAGGGTTGGGTCATTTACTTATAATCAACCAAAATTTCAATATATCCAGCATTATTTAAAGTATCTGATATCTATTCGAGTGTGAATGACATACCTAGGTTTTCTATGATTATATGTGCTAACCCTAATTTATGATCATTATCCAAGTCATCATCAAATCTTTAGATCATCATGTTGTTCTAACATCATTTGTATTCAAGATTAGATTGATGGGTCAAAACTATATCAAGGGTTTTGCAAGCATAAGATCAATATCAAGATTTACTCATTATTCATAATGATTCTAATCAAGATTGAATCGAACAATTAGATCTAGATCACTAATGATTCATTTCAGGATTCAACTAAATCATATCTAGATTTTTATATCAGGGTAATCATTAGAGTCAGATATAGGGTTTCAAAAGATTAGACATCATTATTGTTCCATTTGATAAACTAAATAAGAAAGATATCAAATAAAGGGATATAAGTGAGAATAGTTTAGATTCAGGCTTCACAAGTATTTTTAATTGATTCATTAGATTTTTCTGATCAAGATTGACTATTTGTTTGTATTATTTGGAGTTAGGATGCAATTTCTATGATTAAATCGAGATCTGGGCATTTAATTGAATATTGGCCAAAGAGAGACAAAAATACCTTTGTTTGTGAAAAAGGATGACCGTCAGATGCACCACTAAAGGCCGAGATGGATTCATGCTGGCACGCTTGGTTTAGGGTCCGGTCCAATCCTCTATTAGCCGGTTCACCTTCTTATTTACTGGCTTGGTTCAACTGAGTATAGGACTGGGGCTTCCCTTTCCTGGACCGGCCGGTCCAGGACCTCTCTTCCTCATGCAACACTCCCTCGCGAGCCCAGAAATGGGGCGGCGGGGCTCGCCGGAGTGGAGGAGCTCTGGGAGTAGGAAGGGACGAGAGAGAGAGTGAGCAGGCCGGCCTGACTGGCCTTAGTCTCGCAGACTCAACATGAGTTTAGGGCATGGGCGAGGAGGCTAGGAGCAAGGACGCCCAAAGTGCCATGTGCGGCGGCGCTGCTTGGAGCACCAGGATACAAGGATGAAAAATAGGGGTTCTCGGGGCTGAGGGAGAGAGAAATATGCTCGTTCTAGTAATTTGGGGGTGTCGGCGCCCCTTCAGGGATCATTTTATAGGCTTGAAGGCTAGGGTTAGGCTAGATCAGGTGTGGGCCCTAGCTGTGGCTACCGGAGTGAGAACAGGAGGTGCGGAGCTCATTTTGGCGGCACAAAGATGCATAAAACCTAATCAAAATAGGTCTTGTTGTATTTGAAATCACGATGCAAAGCTTTTCGTTCGCTTGGTTTTTCAAAAAGTGGTCAAGATCGCTAAATCGTTGGTTTTGGTAGCATTAATACCTCCCCGCAATCAACAGGAGGTTGAAGATGATACATCGACCATCAGATCTGGCCTGGATCCGCAAGAGGCATATCCAAGGGCCAAAATGCACCCCCGATGCTTTGCCCTGGATAGCTGACTTGGAATAGCCCAAGAAAAAGGCAATAAAAAAGCATTTTCAATGCATTAACTTCAAGAAATCATAGTAATTCGTAGGAATGTTGAAATGTTCTCAAATTTGGACCAAAGGTTCAAAAAAATGTGGAGAATATCTATAAAATGTTTGAGAACGAAATTATGAGGTTTGATGGATCAATTTTTTTATTTGTACAAAGTGATGAATAATCCAATATCAGGTGTTATAATGTGCATAAAGTTCACATTGTTGACCATATTTTGTATATGAGTCTCAACTTTGATTATGATGCCGAGAAAAATAATTTTGGGCCATTAATGGATATAATGAGGGCAAAAGAGTAATTACTTTATTATCATGCTAAAATCCACTTTGTCACATCCTTTCCTCCTTAAAAGGAATTTTGTCCCCAAAATTCAAAAATATCCTCTAAAAATGGGATTATTCAACCTAAGTCATTTCCTAAAATACTGGGGTATCCTCAAGTATAAAATCAAAATCATGTCCTCAAATTTCACGGTAATCCAATAATCATAATTGGGATTCCATGTTCCAAATCATAATCAACTTGGTACTAACACCATTTCATCATCAAGCAATTGAGTATCAAAATCAGCACATATATTGTCCAAAGTCATTATATGAGTCACTTATATGGAAGTCATCCTATTGATCACAAATTCGGAGGGATCATATTTTTGGTCAAACGAATAGAGTTCAAGTGTACAAGGTGACTTTCAATCCCAATATCTCAGGGTTGTAGCCTCTACATTGGCCTAGGTGGGGTTACATATCCATGATTTGAGATTTCATATTTCAACATATCTAGACAACATCATATTTTCAATATCATTATTTCGAGCTCAAAATCAATGGGAAGGTCCCACCCTAGTCCTAATGAGAGCTAAACCCTAAGACATAAATCGAAAGATTCAAATTAGTCATCATTTCAAAATTTTCAAGATTTGGGAATTTGAAGTCATTAGTCATATATATCAATGTCCAAATAGTGTGATCATAGGATTTGTATCATTATTGAGATTTGATAATCGTGGGTCACAATATTATATATCAATATCAAGAGTTCAGATCAAAATTCATAGGTCCAAAATTTTGAAGCTAGGATTTCGATTCCTATTTAGACCTTAGGGGGTATCATTCATCTATATCCAATTTCGAGCAACATTATTCAATATTCGAGCAACATATCATAATTTCATTATCATGTTTCCAAGGTTGATGAATGATCTAGACCTAGGTCTATCTAGGAAATAAACCACAAGCTATAGTCAACATTGCCATATTTCAAGATCATTATAAGCCAATATTCAAGATCGAGTATTAACCATGGGTTCAACCTATTAGGCTTAGGTCAACCAGTCTAAAATGGGTGAAAGGGTATACCTTTCCAGACTCTAAATAATCAACAAGGTGAAAATTTAGAAGTAGTCAAAATAGGGATGTGACCTAGGTTAGGTGACTCATGAGTCAACTACCACCCTAATCTGGCACATTATCAACATTAGTCATGATCTACTGATCTTATTCAAATAGGGAGAGTATCAAAATTAAATCATATACATCGAAGTCATAAGATCAAAATTTAAGATAATAGGGCAATAATGTCAAGATTTTCAATTCTTTCCTTTCATGATCAAGGTAGTGATATAATTTGGAAATCGAGGATTTAAATTTGGCATTCAAGGAATCATAGCATAATGGTGCAAAATTTAGGTCCATAATCATCATATCAAAATCGAGATTGAAAAAGGCATCAATAGTCTTACATCATGGTTTTGGGAGTCCTAGACTTAGTCAATTGATCGCCTAGTCATGATGAGCATCAAATAGGATAAGAGTTTGCTTAACTATGTTTGAGGTTTAGTCAAAATAATAGGGCAGCATGGATTTGATCAAATAGAGACCTCATAAACAATGAAGTATAAGGTACAAGTCATCCTTATTTCACCAAATCATTTTTTTTACAGTTTACCTCAAACATAGGTAGCATGTAGTCTAATTTTGATTAGATCGGGTTTTTCATGAATGGTCAATCATGAGTATTTCATTTCAAAGTTTTCATTGATCAAAAATTGAGTTTTCATACTAAGGTCAGATCATGGTATCAACTTTCAAGATTTAGATATTCCCATTCTTAAGCTACCCATAATTGAGACATCATGTGGTATAAGGTTACAAGGAAGGACCACATGAGGAGATGAGAAGACTACCTAATCTTCATCTAAATGGGTGGCTTAGGATTGTCCTTAAAGAAGAGATGAGATGCTAGAAGACTCTCTAAGGTTTCACAAGAGAAACTTTAGGTCCAGTTCTGGATCAATTAGGGAAGGTAGAACGGGGGGTCTCAGCCACCGTGAAGACGGATAGGAGAAATTATGTCAGGACCCCGAGCCTAGACACCTCAATTTTCACCATTAGGGACTTTAGGTTTCTTGGGTGTAACAGACTTGAGAAATTATTTACTTAAAGTATATGAGAGTGTGTAAGCTCTGATACCAACTATCACAGAACCGTTCTTACCCCAATCCCGATCTCACTGTCTAAATAGTGGTAAAGGGATTGAAGCGCCCGTCCCTGAGTGGCCCCGTAGGATCTAACACACTGGCATATACAATAAGAAATAAATAACTCAAAACTGGATAATTGAAAAAAAAACTAACCCAATATGGAGATATATCTGATTTATCCTTGTCATCTGAGTGTATGAGTGCGGAAGCGAACTTATTTTAATATTCCATTTGTAAGGCCTAAATCAAGAAAATCAAGACACAATCATGCAATTGCAGGGTACACTATCAAAATCAAGTAAAACCGTTTATAAGAAAATATGTATACTTGGAAGGACTTATATTTCAAAGAATTATAAGCAATTTGCAAAACCAACATTTATTCGACAAGTTTTCCAAGCCAAACAATTTTTATTACGAATTCCCATTATGCTGTAATTCAAGAAGCATGCTTATATATTTTGTATGACTCTATTACCCCAACGCGATGGGGAAGGTCATTAGGCCCCTTTTCACCATAGGAACAAAGGAAGCCAAAGTACAAGTCCCACTTCCAAATGAGGGGATTGTTGTACTCAATATCCACATTATCAACATTATCAATATCATCATCATTATCAACATCAATATACAGGCAGTCATAATGGGCATTCAATTTATGTTTTCATGTTTTTCAAAATATAATATAGAAAAACAGAAGACTAATCATAGGGAACAATAGCTCATCCAAGTAAATAGCCAAGCATACGGTCAAGAGATACATAAAAGTATCTTCAATACAATCAAGGAGGAGTTATATAAATAGCGTAACTTTCACTGAGATTTCGAGTATAATCAATATCCGATCAATAGGTCAACCCTTCGAGTCAGATCCTAAATCATCTAGATTGGATCAAGGGTCAAGATCATGATGTTTAGAATATCAGTTTTCAATATTCGATATTAGGGTTACACTTTTCCTATGTCAACCTTAGGGTTGGGTCATTCACTTATAATCAACCGATATTTCAATATATCCAGCATTGTTTCAAGTATCTCATATCTATTCGAGTGTGAATGACTTACCTAGGTTTTCTAGGATTATATGAGCTAACCCTAATTTATGATAATTATCCAAGTCATCATCAAATCTTTAGATCATCATGTTGTTCTTACATCATTTGTATTCAAGATCAGATTGATGGGTCAAAACTATATCAAGGGTTTTGCAAGCTTAAGATCAATATCAAGATTTACTCATTATTCATAAAGATTCTAATCAAGATTGAATCGAACAATTAGATCTAGATCAGTAATGATTCATTTTCAAGATTCAACTAAACCATATCTAGATTTGTATATCAGGGTAATTATTAGAATCAGATATATGGTTTCAAAAGATTAGACATCATTATTGTTCCATTTGATAAACTAAATAAGAAAGATATCAAATAAAAGGATATAAGTGAGCATAGTTTAGATTCAGGCTTCACAAGTATTTTTAATTGATTCATTAGATTTTTATGATCAAGATTGACTATTTGTTTGTATTATTTGGAGTTAGGATGCAATTTCTATGATTAAATCGAGCTCTGGGCATTTAATTGAATATTGGCCAAAGAGAGACAAAAATACCTTTGTTTGTGAAAAAGGATGACCGTCAGATGCACCACTAAAGGCCGAGATGGAGTCATGCTGGCACGCTTGGTTTAGGGTCCGGTCCAATCCTCTATTAGCCGGTTCACCTTCTTATTTACTGGCTTGGTTCAACTGAGTATAGGACTAGGGCTTCCCTTTCCTGGATCGGCCGGTCCAGGACCTCTCTTCCTCGCGCAGCACTCCCTCACGAGCCCAGAAATGGGGCGGCGGGGCTCGCCGAAGTGGAGGAGCTCTGGGAGTAGGAAGGGACCTGAGAGAGAGTGAGCAGGCCAGCCTGATTGGCCTTGGCCTCGCGGACTGAATAGGAGTTTAGGGCATGGGCGAGGAGGCTAGGAGCGAGGACGCCCAAAGTGCAATGTGCGGCGGCACTGCTTGGAGCAACAGGATACAAGGACGAAAAAATAGGGGTTCTCGGGGCCAAGGGAGAGATCAAGATGCTCGTTCTAGTAATGTGGGGGTGTCGGCACCCTTCGGGGATCATTTTATAGGCTTGAAGGCTAGGGTTAGGCTAGATCAGGTATGGGCCCTAGCCGTGGCTGCCGAAGTGAGAACAAGAGGCGCAGAGCTCATTTTGGCAGCACAAGGATGCATAAAACTTAATCAAAATAGGTCTTGTTGTCTTTGAAATCACGATGCAAAGCTTTTCGTTCGCTTGGTTTTTCAAAAAGTGGTCAAGATCGCTAAATCGTTGGTTTTGGTAGCATTAATACCTCCCCGCAATCAACAGGAGGTTGAAGATGATACATCAACCATCAGATCTGGCCTGGATCCGCAAGAGGCATATCCAAGGGCCGAAATGCACCCCCGATGCTTTGCCCTGGATAGCTAACTTGGAATAGCCCAAGAAAAATGCAATAAAAAGGCATTTTCAATGCATTAACTTCAAGAAATCATAGTAATTCGTAGAAATGTTGAAATGTTCTCAAATTTGGACCAAAGGTTCAAAAAAATATGGAGAATATCTATAAGATGTTTGAGAACCAAATTATGAGGTTTGATGGATCAATTTGTTTATTTGTACAAAGTGATGAATAATCCAATATCAGGTGTTATAATGTGTATAAAGTTCACATTGTTGACCATATTTTGTATATGAGTCTCAACTTTGATTATAATGCGGAGAAAAATATTTTTGGGCTATTAATGGATATAATGAGGGCAAAAGAGTAATTACTTTATTATAATGCTAAAATCCACTTTGTCACATCCTTTCCTCCTTAAAAGGAATTTTGTCCCCAAAATTCAAAAATATCCTCAAAAATTGGGATTATTCAACCTAAGTCATTTCCTAAAATACTGGGGAATCCTTAAGTATAAAATCAAAATCATGTCCTCAAATTTCAAGGTAATCCAATAATCATAATTGGGATTCCATGTTCCAAATCATAATCAACTTGGTACTAACACCATTTCATCATCAAGCAATTGAGTATCAAAATCAGCACATATATTGTCCAAAGTCATTATATGAGTCACTTATATGGAAGTCATCCTATTGATCACAAATTCGGAGGGAACATATTTTTGGTCAAACGAATAGAGTTCAAGTGTACAAGGTGACTTTCAATCCCAATATCTCAGGGTTGTACCCTCTACATTGGCCTAGGTGGGGTTACATATCCATGATTTGAGATTTCATATTTCAACATATCTAGACAACATCATATTTTCAATATCATTATTTCGAGCTCAAAATCAATGGGAAGGTCCCACCCTAGTCCTAATGAGAGCTAAACCCTAATACATAAATCGAAAGATTCAAATTAGTCATCATTTCAAAATTTTCAAGATTTGGGATTTTGAAGTCATTAGTCATATATATCAATGTCCAAATAGTGTGATCATAGGATTTGTATCATTATTGAGATTTGATAATTGTGGGTCACAATATTATATATCAATATCAAGAGTTGAGATCAAAATTCATAGGTCCAAAATTTTGAAGCTAGGGTTTCGATTCCTATTTAGACCTTAGGGGGTATCATTCATCTATATCCAATTTTGAGCAACATTATTTAATATTCCAGCAACATATCATAATTTCATTATCATGTTTCCAAGGTTGATGAATGATATAGACCTAGGTCTATCTAGGAAATAAACCACAAGCTATAGTCAACATTGCCATATTTCAAGATCATTATAAGTCAATATTCAAGATCGAGTATTAACCATGGGTTCAACCTATTAGGCTTAGGTCAACCAGTCTAAAATGGGTGAAAGGGTATACCTTTCCATACTCTAAATAATCAACAAGGTGAAAATTTAGAAGTAGACACAATAGGGATGTGACCTAGGTTAGGGGACTCATGAGTCAACTACCACCCTAATCTGGCACATTATCAACATTAGTCATGATCTACTGATCTTATTCAAATAGGGAGAGTATCAAAATTAAATCATATACATCGAAGTCATAAGATCAAAATTCAAGATAATAGGGCAATAATGTCAAGATTTTCAATTCTTTCCTTTCATGATCAAGGTAGTGATATAATTTGGAAATCGAGAATTTAAATTTGGCATTCAAGGAATCAGAGCATAATGGTGCAAAATTTAGGTCCATAATCATCATATCAAAATCGAGATTGAAAAAGGCATCAATAGTCTTACATCATGGTTTTGGGAGTCCTAGACTTAGTCAATTGATAGCCTAGTCATGATGAGCATCAAATAGGATAAGAGTTTGCTTAACTATGTTTGAGGTTTAGTCAAAATAATAGGGCAGCATGGATTTGATCAAATAGGGACCTCATAAACAATGAAGTATAAGGTACAAGTCATCCTTATTTCACCAAATCATTTTTTTTACAGTTTACCTCAAACATAGGTAGCATGTAGTCTAATTTTGATTAAATCGGGTTTTTCATGAAGGGTCAATCATGAGTATTTCATTTCCAAGTTTTCATTGATCAACAATTGCGTTTTCATACTAAGGTCAGATCATGGTATCAACTTTCAAGATTTAGATATTCCCATTCTTAAGCTACCCATAATTGAGACATCATGTGGTATAAGGTAACAAGGAAGGACCACATGAGGATATGAGAAGACTACCTAATCTCCATCTAAATGGGTGGCTTAGGATTGTCCTTAAAAAGAGATGAGATGCTAGAAGACTCTCTAAGGTTTCACAAGAGAAACTTTAGGTCCAGTTCTGGATCAATTGAGGCCAGGTAGAGCGGGGGATCTCAGCCACCGTGAAGACGGATAGGAGAAATTATGTCAGGACCCCGAGCCTAGACACCTCAATTTTCACCATTAGGGACTTTAGGTTTCTTGGGTGTAACAGACTTGAGAAATTATTTACTTAAAGTATATGAGAGTGTGTAAGCTCTGATACCAACTATCACGGAACCGTTCTTACCCCAATCCCAATCTCACTGTCTAAACAGTGGTAAAGGGATTGAAGCGCCCGTCCCTGAGTGGCCCCGTAGGATCTAACACACTGGCATATACAATAAGAAATAAATAACTCAAAACTGGATAATTGAAAAACAAACTAACCCAATATGGAGATATATCTGATTTATCCTTGTAATCTGAGTGTATGAGTGCGGAAGCGATCTTATTTTAATATTCCATTTGTAAGGCCTAAAATCAAGAAAATGAAGACACAATCATGTAATTGCACGGTACACTATCAAAATCAAGTAAAACCATTTATAAGAAAATATGTATACTTGGAAGGACTTATATTTCAAAGAATAATAAGCAATTTGCAAAACCAACATTTATTCGACAAGTTTTCCAAGCCAAACAATTTTTATTACGAATTCCCATTATGCTATAATTTAAGAAGCATGCTTATATATTTTGTGTGACTCTATTACCCCAACGCGATGGGGAAGGTCATTAGGCCCCTTTTCACCATAGGAACAAAGGAACCCAAAGTACAAGTCCCACTTCCAAATGAGGGGATTGTTGTACTCAATATTCACATTATCAACATTATCAATATCATCATCATTATCAACATCAATATACGGGCAGTCATAATGGGCATTCAATTTATGTTTTCGTTTTTGTCAAAATATAATATAGAAAAACAGAAGACTAATCATAGGGAACAATAGCTCATCCAAGTAAATAACCAAGCATACGGTCAAGAGATACATAAAAGTATCTTCAATACAATCAAGGAGGAGTTATTCAAATAGCGTACCATTCACCGAGATTTCGAGTATAATCAATATCCGATCAATAGGTCAACCCTTCGAGTCAGATCCTAAATCATCAAGATTGGATCAAGGGTCAAGATCATGATGTTTAGAATATCAGTTTTCAATATTCGAGATTAGGGTTACACTTTTCCTATGTCAACCTTAGGGTTGGGTCATTCACTTATAATCAACCAATATTTCAATATATCCAGCATTATTTCAAGTATCTGATATCTATTCGAGTGTGAATGACTTACCTAGGTTTTCTAGGATTATATGTGCTAACCCTAATTTATGATCATTATCCAAGTCATCATCAAATCTTAAGATGATCACGTTGTTCTAACATCATTTGTATTCAAGATCAGATTGATGGGTCAAAACTATATCAATGGTTTGCAAGCTTAAGATCAATATCAAGATTTACTCATTATTCATAAAGATTCTAATCAAGATTGAATCGAACAATTAGATCTATATCACTAATGATTCATTTTCAAGATTCAACTAAATCATATCTAGATTTGTATATCAGGGTAATCATTAGAGTCAAATATAGGGTTTCAAGAGATTAGACATCATTATTGTTCCATTTGATAAACTAAATAAGAAAGATATCAAATAAAAGGATATAAGTGAGCATAGTTTAGATTCAGGCTTCACAAGTATTTTTAATCGATTCATTAGATTTTTCTGATCAAGATTGACTATTTGTTTGTATTATTTGGAGTTAGGATGCAATTTTTATGATTAAATCGAGATCTGGGCATTTAATTGAATATTGGCCAGAGAGAGACAAAAACACCTTTGTTTGTGAAAAAGGATGACCGTCAGATGCACCACTAAAGGCCGAGATGGAGTCATGCTGGAACTCTTGGTTTAGGGTCCGGTCCGATCCTCTATTAGCCGGTTCACCTTCTTATTTACTGGCTTGGTTCAACTGAGTATAGGACTGGGGCTTCCCTTTCCTGGACCAGCCGGTCCAGGACCTCTCTTCCTCGCGCAGCACTCCCTCGCGAGCCCAGAAATGGGGCAGCGGGGCTCTCCGGAGTGGAGGAGCTCTGGGAGCAGGAAGGGACGAGAGAGAGAGAGAGTGAGCAGGACAGCCTGACTGGCCTTGGCCTCACGGACTCAACAGGAGTTTAGGGCATGGGCGAGGAGGCTAGGAGCGAGGACGCCCAAAGTGCCATGTGCGGCGGCGCTGCTTGGAGCAGAAGGATACAAGGACGAAAAATAGGGGTTCTCGGGGCCGAGGGAGAGAGCAAGATGCTCGTTCTAGTAATGTGGGGGTGTCGGCGCCCCTTCGGGGATCATTTTATAGGCTTGAAGGCTAGGGTTAGGCTAGATCAGGTATGGGTCCTAGCTGTGGCTGCCGGAGTGAGAACAGGAGGCAGAGCTCATTTTGGCGGCACAAGGATGCATTAAACCTAATCAAAATAGGGCTTGTTGTATTTGAAATCACGATGCAAAGCTTTTCGTTCGCTTGGTTTTTCAAAAAGTGGTCAAGATCGCTAAATCATTGGTTTTGGTAGCATTAATACCTCCCCGTAATCAACGGGAGGTTGAAGATGATACATCGACCATCAGATCTGGCCTAGATCCGCAAGAGGCATATCCAAGGGCCGAAATGCACCCCCAATGCTTTGCCCTAGATAGCTGACTTGGAATAGCCCAAGAAAAAGGCAATAAAAAGGCATTTTCAATGCATTAACTTCAAGAAATCATAGTAATTCGTAGGAATGTTGAAATGTTCTCAAATTTGGACCAAAGGTTCAAAAAAATGTGGAAAATATCTATAAAATGTTTGAGAACCAAATTATGAGGTTTGATGGATCAATTTGTTTATTTGTACAAAGTGATGGATAATCCAATATCAGGTGTTATAATGTGTATAAAGTTCAAATTGTTGACCATTTTTTGTATATGAGTCTCAACTTTGATTATGATGCCGAGAAAAATAATTTTGGGCCATTAATGGATATAATGAGGGAAAAAGAGTAATTACTTTATTATAATGCTAAAATCCACTTTGTCACATAATTTCTGACAGAGTTAGTGGCACCGACAGCCTCAGGTGCGGTCTTGCCCTGCTAAGTCAGTACCACCGATAGGAGGGTCGGCGACACCGAATCTTCTACTCTTTTATTTCCCAACTGTTGTTGCAATTTCAGTGGCACCGACTTTAGAGGGTCGGTTGCACTGACTTTTCACTGTTCATGAAGTACCTAAAAATTATATAAAAATGTGTATAAGACTAGGGAATGCATAAAATCATCTAAATATGATAAAATAAGCATAATTTGATGCAACCATAGTGTACATGCCAACAATAATAATTTATTCAATGATAATCAATAAAATGACAAATAAATGCACAAAACAAATATTAAATAGGCTTGTAAAAGCGACTCAAAACCCATACATCATCAACCAACAATTTGGTCTGGAATTTCCAACTTTATTTTACTCTTTATTCTCCAGATCTCTTTGTTTTTCGTACTCCTTATTTTGACCTGGTCTACAATTGTTAACTTAATTTTAATTATTTTTGCTACATGTAATGACTTAAAATTATATCCAACAGTCTTAAAAAAAAAAATTAATATCATTGTCAACAATGGCCGGCCATGGATTTTTCAATAAAATGGGCACATCAAATATGTCTTTAAATTAATGGTATAAACTGTATGATTCATACTCTAAGCCATCAATTATCACTGTTATGATTTTGTGGGTTCTTTAATAAAGAAATATAATACAAAAAAATTAAGATCATGAAAAACATGTGATTCCAAGTTTTCAAAGTTTCATATGGATAAACTTGTTTTAACAAAACTCGTAACTTTCAACTCTTGTATCACGAGTTCCAAGATACAAGCTTGAAATTTCCTGATAAGTTCATTGTTAAGTACATTATGGATGAATTCCCTAAATATTGGGATTTGTTTGGCATGAGTCTCACTCATCGCAAAAGAGACATGTCAATGAGTGATCTTACAATGGATATAAACATATAAGAGGAGTACTTGAAAAAGGAACGTCAAGTTGCATACTGATGTAAACCTCACTATTAATTTTACTATTGCTAAGAATAAAAATACCAAATCAAATAATGCACTTACATCTAAGGTTAAGATCCAGAAGAAACCAAAGAACAAACTTTGTTGGATAGGTTGGTCACTAGAACACTGACTGTCCTACAAAGAAGACCAAGAAGGATGCAACATTTGAAACTGAGTAGGTTATATTCAATTGATGACAACTTCATTGAACCGAAATGATGGGTATGTGTCTATAAAAATTCATTTCAATTTTTGAATTGCTTTATTGGATCATTAACACTAGTGATAATGTACATGTTTGTGCTGAGAAATCCCGATTTGTGTCTTACCAAGCCTAAAGAGGACGATCTGTGACTTTGGCTGACTCAAGTTCTTTAGAAGTCAAAGGTGAGAGATGGGTGAACTTGAAGTTCCTTCAAGTAAGGATCTAACACTTCATATGTGACGTCCCTGGATTTTCTAAAACTTAATCTGATGTGAGACGTCCAAATTGAAACCCTCACCTCAGCGAGAATCCCAATTTAAACATCCCACACTAGGCTAAGAAGAAGAAAATCAGAGGAAGTCAGAAGGAAACACAGTAGCACATGCACATGAACAATAATAAAACCACAACACATGTTCACCATTCAACATATAATTACAACATGAATTGTTACAACATTTGATATTACATATTGAACAACAAACTATACATATACATGTACTACATTCTAAACAACAGGATCTTAAGACAACAGGTCCACCTGTACATCAGCTCGCCACACAACTCTCACTATCCTAGATCTTCAAGAGCATAACCACAACCTAAACAAAAATATTACATGCGGTACACGTCAGCACAATATTTCATGAATATTGTACTGAGTACGCCTACGTGTCTTTTATTTACCTCTCATCATATCTTGGCAATAAGATAAAACTAATATACTTGGCAATAACAGAAGAATATAAGAAAAGCATATACTTGCACAAGGATATTCATTAACAAAAGAGAACACATATTTTAAGCACATTTTCCATTATATATCAAGGCCTTTATGATCACTACCAAAGAGTTAGATCATTTGTACAAGGTGACCACTACCAAAGAGTTAGGTCAGACCACTACCAAAGAGTTAGGTCATATGTACAATGTGACCACTACCAAAGAGTTAGGTCACTTCCAAGCACACTTCCAAAGAGTTAGTGCTTTCATATAATGGAACAGATATATTATGTTTCATGTGTTCATAGCAATAAGTATGGAAAATCATGCAACATATCATACAAGAACAATCATTTCATCCAATATCATATGCCAAGTATTTTATTACCCATATAACTGATGGAGCTGGGACTTACACCAAAAGATTTTTACTCTTCCAATGGGAGTCCTAAATATGCACCAAAAACCCTAGAGAGTTGATGTTCTCCCTAGGTTTACCTAGAACTGGTGCTTAGATAACAACTCCAACCCCATAAGAGTATGGAAGCCTTATCATAGTACAGATTTAGGATCGAACCCAAAAGACAACGGTCTTGTTGCAAGCAACAAGATGGAAAACGTATAGCACTTCACTTAGTTATTTTACTAATTGGTACTTATATCAAGAGTTGGATTTGATTGGTTTTTAGACTAAAACATGAAAAGTAAATAAAGCAAGTAAACTTAAGAGTTAACAAATGATGATGAATCACTGGGGTTAAGCAGGTATTTACAACCGCTACACCTGCATTGTATATGTACTAAGCAAGACTTATAAGCTAGATGCATGGATGTTTCCACAAGACCGATGCCTTATAAGACAAGAGCGATGCGTTGCATCCAAGGGTGTTCCACAAGACCGATGCCCACATAAGACAAGAGCGATGCATTGCACCCTTCGATGTTCCACAAGACCAATGCCCATATAAGAAAAGAGCAATGCATCTCATCCTTCAAGGATTAAGTAACTCTCATGCGGTACATCACTACGCGTCACTGAAGGATGTAGTCTCCGAAGAGAAAATCTTACTCAACCTCATGAAACGTGCATCTAAAACTAACAAGCGAGCGATAATTATCAAATTGAATAGCGTCTTTGTAGGCCTAGTCTCCTATTCAGATAACCTAGCTACGAGAAGTGCGGGAATGTTGCAACGCCAGCCATTCTCGAACAAATGGTCACATGCTTTACATCACTCCCCTCGCAGAGTGTGTTCCTCGACTTACCAAGGGTCACTTCCATACAGATGGAAGTGTAACAGATGATAGTGAGTTTACTCCACTCCTTGAGATACACTCCTAGACACCGAAACGGATGCGTGGTGGATACACACACCAGAAACCAACACTAAATCGGTATTCAAGTCTCGATAGCGGTCGTAGACAAACCACAACAGAAGACAATAAATGCATACAAGAACGTGGCCATCATTCAAGCATGTGTGAAATGATTTAGTATTAAAACGAAATGATAACATCTTTTTATAGTACAAAATACAAAACATGGGCAGCAGGGCTAGCCCCCGCGCCCCAGTGGATGGAACTACTCGCTCCTCATAGAGGGAGAAACAAAGGAGGAGGCAAGAAGAGATAGAAAGAACATCATCTCCACTGAGGAGAGAAGGTTGAACCCTTGGTGGAGAGAGCAACGATCTCCACCCTTCGTGGCTTGCTTGACGATGGATCTTCTCCTCTCACCATCTTTGTTGATGAGAGAGAAGGTAGCTTGCAATGGACGTGAGTCTCAGACCGGCAGCCTCGAGTGATGGATGGAGTTGTTCTGGTAGTAGAGAGACAGCCTCTGGACGTCTGGACTCTCCCTTTTCATGGATGGCCCTGGGGTCTTATTTATAGGCTTTGAGTAAGATCCGAACGGTTTGGAGACCGTTTGGGCTCAAACGGTCTAGAGACCGTTTGGCGTCAAACGGTCTTGGGACCGTTTGGCGTCAAACGGTCTTGAGATCGTTTGGCGTCAAACGGTCTTGAGATCGTTTGGCGTCAAACGGTCTTGGGACCGTTTGGCGTCAAGCGGTCTTGAGACCGTTTGAACTCCATGCGGTCTTGAGACCGTTTGGCTTCATGCGGTCTCGGGACCGTTTGAACTCCATGTGGTCTTGGGACCGTTTGGCTTCATGCGGTCTTGGGACCGTTTGAACTCCATGCGGTCTTGGGACCGTTTGGCTTCATGCGGTCTTGGGACCGTTTGAACTCCATGCGGTCTTGGGACCATTTGAACTCCATGCGGTCTTGGGACCATTTGGCTTCATGCGGTCTCGGGACCGTTTGAACTCCATGCGGTCTTGGGACCGTTTGGCTTCATGTAGTCTCGGGACCGTTTGAACTCCATGTTGTCTTGGGACCGTTTGGCTTCATGCGGTCTCGGGACCGTTTGAACTCCATGCGGTCTTGGGACCATTTGGCTTCATGCGGTCTCGGGACCGTTTGAACTCCATGCGGTCTTGGGACCGTTTGGCTTCATGCGGTCTCGGGACCGTTTGAACTCCATGCGGTCTTGGGACCGTTTGGCTTCATGCAGTCTCGGGACCGTTTGAACTCCATGTGGTCTTGGGACCATTTGGCTTCATGCGGTCTCGGGACCGTTTGAACTCCATGCGGTCTTGGGACCGTTTGGCTTCATGCGGTCTTGGGACCGTTTGGATCCACTCGACCCTTGGGCTGGTTTATTCTTTTGTGATTTTTTTGTGCTTTTTCTGCAATTATAAAAGGAAAAAGTTAGTTTGATGATGTATTTACAAAAAGGGATAAAATTAGGTTTAAGTACAATATAAATGTAAAAAGAGTATGGAAAACTAAAGAAAAAGACTAAGATAAACTACTAAAATAGGAGGTTATCACCCCCCCCCCCCTAACTTAGAGTCTAGCTTGTCCTCAAGTTAGATAGAGCTGAGACATGAAATGGCGAGGCGATCTTAAATAGGATTTCCATACTCTTGCTTCAATTCTTGACCTGAGTTCCCCAGGGGTCATATCGAGGCTTATTGCATGCCTTGATCCCTTTGGATTTCGAGAGTTGCTTGGATCTCAGGTTTTTCCGTATCTCAAAGTTTGCCTTGGTACCACATTTATTTTGTGCATGTCGTTGACTCTAATCAACTTTATACCTCTCTGGAAACCTACTGGAAGCTAAAGAGGGTGTGAGGGTTGGCTGAAGGCTTTGAAGTGTAGCTCCCCTTCAAGTGGGGGAGGGGTTGTCAATGCTTTTTAGGATCTCACTACCGGACATGACACATCTGCCTTTATGAGGGCAGCTGAATGTACCGGCCGGGCTAGTCCTTTATTAGCCTTTTCATATACTTGGAACTTTTAGGGTTTCACTACCGGACGCGACGCATCTGCCTTTGTGAGGGCAGCAGAATGTGCCGGCTGGGTGAGCCCTTTATCAGTTCTTCATATAGGTCCTTATTCATGGCACAACTCTCATGATTTTATTCGTCTCTCTGGCTTTATTTCAAAAACTCACAGGCTTGGGTTTTGGGATGAGGATTTATTTTGGGCGGCCAAGCCTCTTTTATTTTGAAGAGAGGAAAGTTGTTCTTAAAGTTTTTCAGCATGCACTTATTTGGGTTGTGGTCCACTTGCAGAACTTTTTGATTTGGAAACTACCTAATTTCCCTCTCATCCTCGAGATCTCGGCTTATTTCTGCCCTGATTTTGACCTGTGGAGAGTCAGATAAAGAATTGAAGCAGAAGTATGGGATCCATAGTAGGTGGAAATTGATAAATCGCCATTTGATGTCTGAGTGCTATTTATTTGTAGAGACTAACATGATTCTAGGGTTAGTTGAGGTGACTATTTAGGGAATTGTAAAAAGGAAAAGGGGATATAGAGGTTGATACCTAGCCCTTGTCTGATGAGCCCCCCCTAACTTATCACACACTCTGTCCCCAGAGTGGGAAAGTGATAGGTTGAGAAGTCATTAGAACAAGGGCTGCGAATTAAGTCAGATTTGCGGTAGCCCCTGGAGAACGGAGTAGAGTGGATGTGAGTTGCCTTCGTAAAGGTGGGGGTATTGATTTTTATGTTTTTTTTAGTATGTACATATTTATATATTTTTGTATTTTGGTTTATGAATTTTTATGTATTGTTTTTATAGTTTTGATTATGTAGATTTTTTTGTATTTTTGGATGAATGATGAAAGGATTAAAAGAAAATAGAGAAGGTGATACTGAGGTCACCGAGGTCTTGGTTTGCCTCCCAAGAAGCGCCTTGGTTTAACGTCACTGGTTCGATGAAACTGTGGGCGTAGCATCTCTGATATCGAGGGTTTGTTGATGTGTTTTGTCTTCCTGAGTGTAGTATCTTTTTAAACGGTGCCCGTTAACCGTTCGTTCTCCTCCATTGTTGTTGATGATAATGGCGGCTCCAGTTGGGTAGATATGTTTTATAGTGAAGGGTCCAAACCATCTTGTTCGAAGCTTTCCCGGGAAAAATTTGAGCTTGGAGTTGAATAAGAGCACTTTGTCGCCAATGGCGATATCTTTTCTCTTAAGATGTCCATCGTGCCACATTTTTGTTTGCTCTTTATAGATTCTGGCACTGTGATAAGCTATCATTCGGAGTTCTTCTAGCTCCTGTAGCTGGAGTTGTCTGTTTTCCCCTGCGCTTTTAAGGTCGAAGTTTAGTTGCTTGATGGCCCACCAGGCTTTATGTTCCAGTTCTACTGGGAGATGACATGATTTGCCATACACCAAACGAAACGGAGTTGTTCCGATTGGTGTTTTGTAAGCACTACGGTATGCCCAGAGGGCGTCAGGAAGTTTGGTGGACCAATCAGTGCGATTTTTATTCACTGTTTTTTCAAGAATCACTTTTATCTGTCTATTGGATACTTCTACCTGGCCACTGGTTTGTGGGTGGTAAGGCGTGGCAACTTTGTGATGGACTCCATATTTTCTCAGTAACGCTTCGAAACTTCGTTCTAGGAAATGGGTCCCGCCATCAGATATGACCGTTCTTGGAACCCCAAATCTCGAAAAGATGGTATCTTTGAACAATTTGACAACAGGTTTGGAGTCATTAGATACAGTGGGTACAACTTCGACCCACTTCGAGACGTAATCCACAGCGACCAAAATGTACGAGAAACCATATGATGAGGGGAAAGGTCCCATGTAGTCTACCCCCCATACATCAAATAGTTCGATTTCCTGCCATATGGTAAGAGGCATCTCATCCCTTTTTGATATGTTGCCCGAAAATTGGCATTTATCACAGGATTTGACAAAATCATGTGAGTCTTTTGATATGGTAGGCCAAAAGAAACCAGATTGTAGAACTTTTATGGCAGTTTTCTTGGCGCCCATGTGCCCCCCGCGGGTCCGGAGTGGTAGTGTTCCAAAACCGATGTTATTTCTTCATCTGGAAGGCATCGACGAAAAAGTCCGTCGGCACAGAGGTAAAACAAGTAGGGTTCGTCCCAATGATAACGTTTTACGTCATGAAGGAATTTCGTTTTATCTTGATAAGAAGCAGACGGGTGAATGATCCCTGTGGCCAGATAATTGACGATATCCGCAAACCAAGGGAAGCTATGAGTGGATTTCATAAGTTGATCACCAGGAAGAGAATCCGTGATAGGGATTTTATCTTTTTCTTCAACCTCGATTCTACCGAGGTGATCGGCAACAACGTTCTCTACGCCACTTTTATCTTTGATTTCTAGATCGAATTCTTGAAGCATTAATACCCAACGGATGAGCCTGGGTTTGGCGTCCTGTTTCCGAATCAAATGTCTGATAGCAGAATGGTCAGTGTAGACAATTACCTTAGAGCCGATCAGGTAAGAGCAGAATTTTTCGAAGGCGTAGATGATAGCCAAAAACTCTTTTTCCGTGGTCGTGTAGTTTCTCTGTGCTTCGTCAAGCATTTTGGATGCATAGTAGATGACATAGGGTTTCTTGTCGATTCGTTGTCCTAAAACGGCCCCTATGGCATAATCACTTGCGTCACACATGATTTCAAAGGGTTGCGACCAGTCTGGAGCCCTTAGAATAGGTGCGGAAATTAGTGCTTCTTTAAGGGTAGAGAAACTTTGCATACATTCTTGGTCAAAAACAAACTCGGCATCTTTTGTCAGGAGCTGGGTCATGGGTTTAGCTATTTTTGAGAAATCTTTGATGAACCTTCTGTAAAACCCTGCATGACCTAGGAAAGCTCGAACTCCCCTTATGTCCTTCAGAGGTGACAACTTCGAGATGACATCAATCTTTGCTTTGTCGACCTCGATCCCCCTATCACTTACTCTATGTCCGAGGACGATACCCTCTGTTACCATGAAGTGGCATTTTTCCCAGTTCAGGATAAGGTTTGTTTCCTTGCAACGTTGCAGGACTCGTTCAAGATTGTTTAGACAGTTATCGAAAGAATCTCCATAGACAGAGAAATCATCCATAAAGACTTCCATAATCCGGCGAAGATGGCAGACATGCAGCGTTGGAAAGTAGCAGGAGCGTTACATAGCCCGAATGGCATTCTTCTAAAAGTATATGTCCCGAATGGACAAGTGAAAGTGGTTTTTTCTTGGTCCTCTGGATGTATGGGTATTTGGTAGAACCCGGAATAACCATCGAGATAACAGAAATACTTTTGGTGGGCCAAGCGCTCTAGGACTTCGTCCAGGAAGGGTAGAGGGTAGTGGTCTTTTCTTGTAGCTTTATTCAACTTCCTATAATCGATGCACATTCTCCACCCTGTTATAGTCCTGGTGGGTACGAGCTCATTTTTATCATTGATCACTACAGTAGTGCCCCCTTTCTTTGGGACAACTTGAACTGGACTAACCCACTGAGAGTCGGAGATAGGGTAGATCATACCAGCTTTGAGTAGTTTGAGGACTTCCAAACGGACTACCTCTTTCAAATTTGGGTTCAGTTTTCTTTGATGTTCGCGAGTGGGTTAAAATTCTTCAACCATAGGAAGCTTGTGCATACACAGAGCCGGGTTTATGCCTGTGAGGTCGGTTATTTTATAACCAATGATCTTTTTGTGCTTCCTTAGTTTGTCTAGGAGTCTGACTTCTTGGTCTTCGGTAAGGGTGGAGGTGATAATAACTGGGCATAGCTCTTCCTTATCCAGGAAAACATATTTGAGCCCTGTGGGTAAGGTCTTCAATTCAGGGGTTTTTGGTGGTTGTGCTGCTTCAATGGTGGTGATGGCTTTAAGCTCTTCAAAGGTAGCCTTTGGTGCTTCTTCTATCTTTTCTAGATATTGGATGCATTGGTGGACTAGTTCATTTGCAGAGAACTCAACTTTTGGATTGATGAGAGCATTTTCAAGTTCGTCGATTGGCTCGGAGATTTCCAGTTGTGACATTTGTTGAATTGCGTCTAAAATAAAGACTTATTCTTGGATGTTGGGACCTTTCATACTATCAAGGACGTGGAATTGAATTGCTTCTTTTCCGAGCCTGAGGATGATGGTTCCAGCTTTGACATCGATTAGCGCTCTGGCTGTAGCTAGGAAAGGCCTGCCGAAAATGATCGGATATCTCAGATCTTCTTTAATATCCATGATGACAAAATCACATGGAACGTAGGCATCCTTCCCTATTCTTACTGGAACATCTTCGATGATTCCTAACGGTGCGGTTATGGTGGAGTCGGCTAGTTGAATAGTCATTGCTGTAGGCAGCAGGTCAGTGAAACTGAGGCGTTGGCACATTGAGAAGGGCATGATGGATATACTAGCCCCCAGGTCAGCTAATCCTTTCTTTGTGGATGCGTTTCCAATGCAACATTGGATTCCGAAAGAACCTGGGTCCTTCTTCTTTTTGGGCAGTTTGTTCAAGATGATGTCAGAGGTGGTTTGGGCGAGCTTGACGGTTTCCTGCTCTTTGGTGATATACTTACGTGATAGCAAAGTTTTGAGATACCTTGCCCATGCTGGTACTTCGGATAGAGCGTCAAGGAGTGGGATGTCGATATAAAGTTTCTTCATTGCTTCCTTTAATTTCTTAAACCTGGCGTCCATTTTTGTTTCTTGCAGTCTGCCTGGATACGGAATCCTTGTTTTAAATTGCGGGACCTTGGATTCTGTGGGAACATACTCTTTGTTTTTGTCCTCGGTGCCTTCAGGAGATTTCTGAATCTCTTGTTGCGAGATCTCTTTCGTCATAAAAGTGGGAACATCATCATCATCTGGAGTGATCTTGATGAGTTCAGGCAGAATGCGTCCCGACCTTGTGGTGACGGCGTTCAGCTGTTCGTGTTTATTTTGCCCGTATTTAGAGTTTGGTTCAGGCTGCCCATTAGAAGCGCCAGCCGAAGGCTTCAACTGTGCAGCAATCTGAGCTAGCTGGGTTTCAACTGCCTTTTGTTGGGCTTGCTGGTTAGCTAGCATGGTTTGCTGAGACTGAAGCATTTGTTTTATCAAAGATAGTTCGTCTTCTGGTTGTGCAGTGGCATTTTTCTGATGGTTTTGTTGTTGAGACTGTGGAACATGCAATTGTGGGTGAAGCGGGGGATGAGTTTACTGATGGTAGGCTGACTGATTTCTAGGGTAGTTAGCCCTAGGGTAATTGTTTCTTGGATTCCCTTGATTTTGGTTAAAATTGCTAGGAAACCCAGGAGGCAGCCTACTGTCGAATCCCCCTTGTGTCTGATGTTGCGGATTTGCAGTTCCGGAAGGATTCCCATACTGGAACCCAGGATGGTTCCTCGGTTGATTGGGATTATAATAAACTTGTCCGGGAATAGTATGGATAGAATTGACTTGCTCCGGATTCTGCTCTTCAGCTTGGCTAGTGAGGGTCTCATAGGGTTGTGGTGGTGGATGCAGATCCATCATCACATTATAGAGCATTCCGCAGGAAAGAGTCGAATGATCTGAAGCATGACAAGCCTCACAGGATCCTGTGACGGCTTTGACTTGATGAACTAGCGGGATTTTCTTCTTGTCAAATTCCCCTAAAGTTGTTTCAAGAGTTTGCTATTTATGAGCGATTGCTTTTAAAGCCTCGGCTATTGAATTTAACTCCGTAGATTCCTCAGCTTTAAAGACTTTGAGGACACCTTTTCCAGCTGACCGCCCCCAGTTGGACTGGTTTTCAGCTCCCAAAGTAACGATCTTCCAGGCATCTTCATAGTTTTTCCTCATGAAATTTCCTCCAGATGAGGAATCTAGGAACTGTTTAATGTCATCACTCACCCCCCGATAAAACATCTCAATCAGTTGATTCTGTGAAATCCCATGATGAGGGCATTTGCGTAGGAGTTCCTTGAATCTTTCCCATGCCTCAGCGAGGGTTTCTCCAGGTAGCTGGGAGAAATGGTTGATCTGCCCTCTAATTTCATATGTAAGCGAGGGTGGAAAGAACTTCTCAAGGAATTTCTCCTCTAGAGGGGCCCAAGTGGTTATGATGGGTTCTCTATCCAATGAGTTGTACCAACTCAAAGCCCTTCCAGATAGTGTGAAGTGAAACAGATGGAGCATTATTGCGTCAAAGGCAATACCAGCTTGTGGGACCAGGCGGCATAATGCCTTAAACCGTTTCAAATGGTCCATGCAATCGTCTCCTGAACCTCCAGAGAAGGAGATTCCTTGCATAATCTGGATCCACTGGGTCCGGATCTCGAAATTTGGGATATTAATGATCGGAGGCCAGACCAGGTGGTTGTCTTCATAGTTCTTCAGGACAGCATAGTCCCTCAATTGCTTGTATCGTAATTCGAGCTGAGCAGCCTCAGTCTCTGCTCTCATGCGGGCTTGCTCTTCTGCTCGAATCTCTGCTTGAATTTGGGCACGGGTGTCTGCAATGAGTTGTGCCCTTTGTGCGGCTATAGCAGCATTGACTCTTTCCATCACCAAAGCGGCTTGATGCTGTTCGTCAGCCATTTGTCTAGCGCGTTGGTGATTGAGATGGATTCTGCGGTGGAAACTTCTCTCTACCTCAGAGTCGAACTCCGGATCAGGGGAGAATCCTCGGTTATGCGGTGATTGCATATACGAGTTCTACCTGAGTAAAGAAAAGAGAACACCTTTAGAATAATAAGGACAAAAAATGAAAGTTTCAAGAAGATGATGAGTTATGATTCAAAAAGAAAGTGTAAAATCCTAACCAACTAGAAAAATAGACTAAGTGAAAAACTTAACGTTCCGTTGTCCCCCGCAACGGCGCCATTTTTTGATGGAACTGGGACTTACACCAAAAGATTTTTACTCTTCCAATGGGAGTCCCAAATATGCACCAAAAACCCTTGAGAGTTGATGTTCTCCCTAGGTTTACCTAGAACTGGTGCTTAGATAACAACTCCAACCCCATAAGAGTATGGAAGCCTTATCATAGTACAGATTTAGGATCGAACCCAAAAGACAACGGTCTTGTTGCAAGCAACAAGATGGAAAACGTATAACACTTCACTTAGTTATTTTACTAATTGGTACTTATATCAAGAGTTGGATTTGATTGGTTTTTAGACTAAAACATGAAAAGTAAATAAAGCAAGTAAATCTAAGAGTTAACAAATGATGACGAATCACTGGGGTTAAGCAGGTATTTACCACAGCTACACATGCATTGCATATGTACTAAGCAAGACTTATAAGCTAGATGCATGGATGTTTCCACAAGACCGATGCCTTATAAGACAAGAGTGATGCGTTGCATCCAAGGGTGTTCCACAAGACCGATGCCCACATAAGACAAGAGCGATGCATTGCACCCTTCGATGTTCCACAAGACCAATGCCCATATAAGAAAAGAGCAATGCATCTCATCCTTCAAGGATTAAGTAACTCTCATGCGGTACATCACTACGCGTCACTGAAGGATGTAGTCTCCGAAGAGAAAATCTTACTCAACCTCATGAAACGTGCATCTAAAACTAACAAGCGAGCGATAATTATCAAATCGAATAGCGTCTTTGTAGGCCTAGTCTCCTATTCGGATAACCTAGCTACGAGAAGTGCGGGAATGTTGCAACGCCAGCCATTCCCGAACAAATGGTCACATGCTTTACATCACTCCCCTCGCAGAGTGTGTTCCTCGACTTACCAAGGGTCACTTCCATACAGATGGAAGTGTAACGGATGATAGTGAGTTTACTCCACTCCTTGAGATACGCTCCTAGACACCGAAACGGATGCGTGGTGGATACACACACCAGAAACCAACACTAAATCGGTATTTAAGTCTCGATAGCGGTCGTAGACAAACCACAACGGAAGACAATAAATGCATACAAGAACGTAGCCATCATTCAAGCATGTGTGAAACGATTTAGTATTAAAATGAAATGATAACATCTTTTTATAGTACAAAATACAAAACATGGGCAGCGGGGCTAGCCCCCGCGTCCCAGTGGATGGAACTACTCGCTCCTCATAGAGGGAGCAACAAAGGAGGAGGCAAGAAGAGATAGAAAGAACATCATCTCCACTGAGGAGAGAAGGTTGAACCCTTGGTGGAGAGAGCAACGATCTCCACCCTTCATGGCTTGCTTGACGACGGATCTTCTCCTCTCACCTTCTTTGTTGATGAGAGAGAAGGTAGCTTGCAATGAACGTGAGTCTCAGACCGGCAGCCTCGAGTGATGGATGGAGTTGTTCTGGTAGTAGAGAGACAGCCTCTGGACGTCTGGACTCTCCCTTTTCATGGATGGCCCTGGGGTCTTATTTATAGGCTTTGAGTAAGATCCGAACGGTTTGGAGACCGTTTGGGCTCAAACGGTCTAGAGACCGTTTGGCGTCAAACGGTCTTGGGATCGTTTGGCGTCAAACGGTCTTGAGATCGTTTGGCGTCAAACGGTCTTGGGACCGTTTGGCGTCAAGCGGTCTTGAGACCGTTTGAACTCCATGCGGTCTTGAGACCGTTTGGCTTCATGCGGTCTCGGGACCGTTTGAACTCCATGCGGTCTTGGGACCGTTTGGCTTCATGCGGTCTTGGGACCGTTTGAACTCCATGCGGTCTTGGGACCGTTTGGCTTCATGCGGTCTTGGGACCGTTTGAACTCCATGCGGTCTTGGGACCGTTTGAACTCCATGCGGTCTTGGGACCGTTTGAACTCCATGCGGTCTTGGGACCGTTTGGCTTCATGCGGTCTCGGGACCATTTGAACTCCATGCGGTCTTGGGACCGTTTGGCTTCATGCGGTCTCGGGACCGTTTGAACTCCATGCGGTCTTGGGACCGTTTGGCTTCATGCGGTCTAGGGACCGTTTGAACTCCATGCGGTCTTGGGACCCTTTGGCTTCATGCTGTCTCAGGACCGTTTGAACTCCATGCGGTCTTGGGACCGTTTGGCTTCATGCGGTCTCGGGACCGTTTGAACTCCATGCGGTCTTGGGACCGTTTGGCTTCATGCGGTCTCGGGACCGTTTGAACTCCATGCGGTCTTGGGACCGTTTGGCTTCATGCGGTCTCGGGACCGTTTGAACTCCATGCGGTCTTGGGACCGTTTGGCTTCATGCGGTCTTGGGACCGTTTGGATCCACTCGACCCTTGGGCTGGTTTATTCTTTTGTGATTTTTTTGTGCTTTTTCTGGTATTATAAAAGGAAAAAGTTAGTTTGATGATGTATTTACAAAAAGGGATAAAATTAGGTTTAAGTACAATATAAATGTAAAAAGAGTATGGAAAACTAAAGAAAAAGACTAAGATAAACTACTAAAATAGGAGGTTATCAATAACACAAGCATATTGTATAATAAGCCAAGAAAGAGGTAATGGCGTACCTTCCAAAGAGGTAGATCATTCTAAACACATATACTCCTGATGTTATCTACATCCTTGGTCAACCCTAATTAAGACAAGACCATGTACTATTATCAGATTCTCATCATCATACATCTCATCTTAACCCTAAACGTGTTCATTAGGGTTTAGCTTATCTTTTTATGGATATTCTCATCATTATTTATATTCTTGTCTTGTGATTATCTCACTGATATCATATTCCAGATTATGATTCATTATCTGCATATTATGTTCCATAGCATTTTTGTGCACATTAATTAACCCTAGGCTACATCATTAACGTAGATTAGGGTTTTATAACATGTATTAAGATTCATCTTCATATAACACAGATTCTGTTCATTATTATGATCTCATAATTAAAACTGAGGTTTCATATACTGATATGAACTACTATGTAAACTTTAATCAATTATCGAGCACATATGTATTTAATTGCATTTTACTTAGGGTTATTAGCCCTAATTAGACATATAAAGCAAATTACATGATTTCATGCATCAACATGACCATCTCTGACATCATATGCATTCTAAATATGATTATGGACTTATTGACATATTCCCACCATTTTAGGCCTTTGTTTATTATTTATTATGCATATAAAGGCCATTTAACATCTTACATGATTACTCTGATATTAGTTCGTCAAAAATACTGATATTATACTTTCATTGCGTTCTACTAATTTTTCTGAGAATTTTGGTATATTATCCGCATTTTTCTGATCATTGTGCTATTTTCTATGAATTTTAGAAGATCTTCATATTAACTGAATATCTTACCTTAATCTGCCAATTGAATGGCGCCACGTGTCCATCGAGTGGCGCGCTGCTTCTTCTTGCCTCACTGGGGTCCGTCCAGTTCAAAAGATGTCTTGAACGGGTTCAGGTGTTGTCTGGCTGGTTCAGGGCTTTGAACCGGTTTTTAGTCCTCTGATCGGGGCCCGGTTCACCCGACCCCTCTTCTTTCCCCGTTCTGCTTTCTCTCTCGCGTGAGTCGCCTGTGCGAGCGCTCCTGCTCAGTGCCGCCATCGGGCGTGAGTCCACGGGCAAGCTGCCGCCTGGGTTCTCCATTCCTCGCTGAACGCCAACGTGGGTGAGCGCCGCCGCTGCTGGCCTCTTCATGAGCCTGCTCTCCTCCATTCCTGAGATGCCGACGCACAACCACTGGCTAGTCTTGTGCCTCTAGGCTTGGATCTCCGGTGAAAGATCGGCTCCGCCCCTCTCGCCTCTATTCTCCTCGTGCGTCTGCGATATGCAGCCAGCCTCTCCGGCTCGCGGACGGTGCTTCTCCTCCACCATGATCTCGGTGAGAGTCGCCGCAGCAGCTTGCTGCCATGGTGAAGCGAAAAGGGGCAAAATGCCCCAGGTCCCTTCTAGCTTTAGACAAGGACTCCAGGAGTTGCGTTAAACCTTCCTGATCTCACTCACCGCCTCGATTTGAAGTGGCGAGGTCCAAGAAGCTGTGCTGAGCTTGCTCCTTTTCCTCTGGCAAAACTGGGTTGGTTGACCATGGAAACGACCATGGGAGCCGGTTGTCGTGTGTGGGATTCATTCTATAGAATTCTTTCTTCATTTCTGGCATTACAAGTCTCTACAAGACGCTTTCCTCTCCCTTCTCCTACCTCTTCCTTTCACCTCCTCACTGCAAAGGAGAAGCAGCTGAGGGACGAGACTTGTTCTCTCCACTGGAAAGGCCACATATCTCACTTAAGGGGGTCAAACTACTCGTGAAGAGGAGAGGAATCCAAGTACTCGGTCACTTCTCCCCATCGCCCCACGACCAGGCCGATCGTGGCATCGTGGCTGGAGGTACCAAAGAGTACTCTAACTGAAAGCTTGAAGACAAAATCTGGGCCATTGGTACCTCGTGTGCGGCTGAGATGGAGCCTGCACTGAGTGAATCCGTGGCTCCTCCTCCTGGTTTCCTGTGACCAGAGGATCGGAGATCTAGGGCCAAAACAAGGGCCACGCAGGCAGCTCTAAATAAAAAGGGAAGCGTGAACCAATATAAAGCCCAACATAGGTCCATCAAACATCGATAAAGTGCATTAATTCTAAAATATAAAACCATCATAACTTCTTCTAGGGTTCTCCGATTGCCACCCAATTTTAACCATGCTTTCCTCACTACTCAAGGTACCTTGTACACAAATTTGGTACCCAAAAATCAACTGTTATACCATTCAATTTAATTCCTCACAAAGGCATTAACTCCGGGACCTTAATCATGATATTAACCTCAATCAACCATATGAATTAATCAAACACTTGGAACTCTTCGGTAACTCAACTTATGAATTATATATGTCATTGGACATTTAAGGATTCCAAAAGTCCACTCCATCACATCCTACACACCTTAAAAGAAATTTCGTCCTTGAAATTAAGCCCAAAAATCCAGTCTTTCACATCATATACATCTTAAAAGAACTTTCGTCCTCGAAAGTAAACCATACACATACTTTAGGGAAAACTTTATCTTGCCTTCATCCACACGTAGGCACTATTCTAGGTGTAACATATCCGCAAAGGTTTCCTAGAACCATGTATCCAAAGCACTATTAGAGGGGTTTTACAACCATCTTGGGTGCACAAACACTCCATTCAAGGATGAACTCAAGGTTTAGAAACTCAGATTATGTCATGACATATCTCATATATTAGGTTTTCTTCCTTATGTTTAGCCATGCATTAGGGTTTTCACATCATATTACCATGTTCCCAAGGAGTTAACCCAAGTTAACCCATACATCAATGTGTCATCCACATTTTATTTAGCTCATTGTTAGAACATGTTCATCATTGACATATGCCTTTTAGGAGGGAGTTAATTATCATTAACTCACTTTATCCATCTAGATCATAACAAGGTGTCATAATTGTTATGTTGTGTTAACTGTCAAATTATATTTTTCATCTTAGTTAAGCACTAAGATTAGCATCTCATATGACATGTTCTGTTCATATGATGTTATTTCATTACTCATGATAAATTGCATCATTTACTAGTGAATTTTTCACAAGATTAAACAACGATATCACATTATCATCATTATTCATGTTTTTGGTTAACCATTTATGCATTGATATCTATTAAACCATCTCTAGGTTTCCATCATGTCATATCCACTATCATATCTCACGACTGGATCACATCTCTACATGTATTATATCATGGTTGTGCTTAACAAACTTATGTCAGTGACTTGTTAAACATATATCACAACTTTATCTAGTCCAAAAGAGGTTCCTCTACCCATACCACGAGGGTAGTGCCATGCTCAGTCTCTCTGAGCTAACTCAACTCTATGAATATCTCATTCTCATATACTTTATCATTCCTCTCTTAGTCTAGGGTTCTCGGATTACCTCATTGGTACTAGTCGATTGCTTTACTAGTTCTAGCCACATAAGCATATACCAAAACATGCTACAACATACTATGATATACTCTTCATAGGTCTCTAACCATGAAACATCATACCCAAAGCTCTAATATATACACCAATAGATTCCTATGTGGGAAACCACCAACCTGAGCATGAGGCTTCACAAAAACTAACACAGCTACCTCCTCCAGGATCTTGGGCTTGCTCCCTCACCCAGATGGCAGACACTCATATTGATGTTTGTATGTGTACAGGTACCCAACCTCTCTCTGACTCCAGGGTTTGGTCCTCCCAAGGACATCTAGGGTTCAACAAAGCTATAGGAATCATGCATGGAGCAACTCAACTCAAACACTCAGGAGTAGTCTAGTTTAGGACATATCATATCACATATCTCATAATTCTCATATCTTGGAGTTTAGGTTCTCTAACCTTCTCCCTCTAGGTCTCACTCTCTCTGGAGTTAACCCTATACTGGTCCTAACACTAGAGGTCCTCCTTTGTAAAAGAGATTGAGGCTCATGCTGATTCACAACTTTGTCTTAGCTTAACATATCTCATCTCATAAAAGCCTATTTACTTGCATCATCAAAACATATCTCGAATCCTCAAAACTAAACTTATGTCCTCAAAGTCAAACAGAGATTATCACAATCTATCTTATGTCTTCTTTATAAGACTTACATCATATAATCAAAACTTATATCATCTATTCCATCTATCGTATATCCCAAACAAGGCTCTAGACATCTAATCTAGAACTACACTCTCTTCTAGACTGATGTCATCACTTTCACTTAGGTTACATGACCACCTCCTACTCGTACATGTGTGGGGACACATTTTTGTAATACATATACATAATAAAATATTATATAGTTTTTCTCCAATAAAACAAGCGTCAGAGAAAACTATCGAGGTTCGATCTGTTTGGAATCAAAAACCAAATCCAGAAACGAGTGTCCCACACATAGTAGAGAGTCCAATGTCATGAAAACTAGTGAAAAGGGTGAGAACATGGTGTAGACTAGTGTAGCTACTCTAGACAACGTGCGCAATTATGTCTAGGGTTTCTCTTCCCTTGATGCACATCATTTCCAAATAGTACAATGTCCCATACCACTGTACTATAAGGAAACAACGACATCTAAGGACTTGCTACTTAACAAGCACCAGTCTAGACCTAGTTCTCGGACATCTAGGTGCTAACCTAGAGGCTAGGTTAGATCTAGTGACGACTAATCTAACCCTAAAGATTATTAAGTTCAAGGTTCTTTAGTTTTGAGTTGCATAATGAGCAAATGTCAGGCTTTACTATTGTTCATGCTCTGATACCACCTGTGACGTCCCCTGATTTTCTAAAACTTAATCTGATGTGAGACGTCCAAATTGAAACCCTCACCTCAGCGAGAATCCCAATTTAAACATCCCACACTAGGCTAAGAAGAAGAAAATTAGAGGAAGTCAGAAGGAAACACAGTAGCACATGCACATGAACAATAATAAAACCACAACACATGTTCACCATTCAACATATAATTACAACATGAATTGTTACAACATTTGATATTACATATTGAACAACAAACTATACATATACATGTACTACATTCTAAACAACAGGATCTTAAGACAACAGGTCCACCTGTACATCAGCTCGCCACACAACTCTCACTATCCTGGATCTTCAAGAGCATAACCACAACCTAAACAAAAAGATTACATGCGGTACACGTCAGCACAATATTTCATGAATATTGTACTGAGTACGCCTACGTGTCTTTTATTTACCTCTCATCATATCTTGGCAATAAGATAAAACTAATATAATTGGCAGTAACAGAAGAATATAATAAAAGCATATACTTGCACAAGGATATTCATTAACAAAAGAGAACACATATTTTAAGCACATTTTCCATTATATATCAAGGCCTTTATGATCACTACCAAAGAGTTAGATCACCTGTACAAGGTGACCACTACCAAAGAGATAGGTCAGACCACTACCAAAGAGTTAGGTCAGACCACTACCAAAGAGTTAGGTCATATGTACAATGTGACCACTACCAAAGAGTTAGGTCACTTCCAAGCACACTGCCAAAGAGTTAGTGCTTTCATATAATGGAACAGATATATTATGTTTCATGTGTTCATAGCAATAAGTATGGAAAATCATGCAACATATCATACAAGAACAATCATTTCATCCAATATCATATGCCAAGTATTTTATTACCCATATAACACAAGCATATTGTATAATAAGCCAAGCAAGAGGTAATGGAATACCTTCCAAAGAGGCAGATCATTCTAAACAAATATACTCCTGATGTTATCTACATCCTTGGTCAACTGTGATTAAGACAAGACCATGTACTATTATCAGATTCTCATCATCATACGTCTCATCTTAACCCTAAACGTGTTCATTAGGGTTTATCTTATCTTTTTATGGATATTCTCATCATTATTTATATTCTGGTCTTGTGATTATCTCACTGATATCATATTCCAGATTATGATTCATTATCTGCATATTATCTTCCATAGCATTTTTGTGCACATTAATTAACCCTAGGCTACATCATTAACCTAGATTAGGGTTATATAACATGTATTAAGATTCATCTTCATATAATACAGATTCTGTTCATTATTATGATCTCCTAATTAAAACTGAGGTTTCATATACTGATATGAACTACTCTGTAAACTTTAATCAATTATCGAGCACATATGTATTTAATTGCATTTTACTTAGGGTTATTAGCCCTAATTAGACATATAAAGCAAATTACATGATTTCATGCATCAACATGACCATATCTGACATCATATGCATTCTAAATATGATTATGGACTTATTGACATATTCCCACCATTTTAGGCCTTTGTTTATTATTTATTATGCATATAAAGGCCATTTAACATCTTACATGATTACTCTAATATTATTTCGTCAAAAGACTGATATTATACTTTCATTGTGTTCTACTATTTTTTCTGAGAATTTTGGTATATTATCTGCATTTTTTTGATCACTGTGCTATTTTCTATGAATTTTAGAAGATCTGCATATTAACTGAATATCTTACCTTAATCTGCCAATTGAATGGCGCCACGTGTCCATCCAGTGGCGCGCTGCTTCTTCTTGCCTCACTGGGGTCCGTCCGGTTCAAAAGATGTCTTGAACGGGTTCAGGTGTGGTCTGGCTGGTTCAGGGCTTTGAACCGGTTTTTAGTCCTCTGATCGGGGCCCGGTTCACCCGACCCCTCTTCTTTCCCCATTCTGCTTTCTCTCTCGCGTGAGTCGCCTGTGCGAGCGCTCCTGCTCAGCGCCGCCATCGGGCATGAGTCCATGGGCAAGCTGCCGCCTGGGTTCTCCATTCCTCGCTGAACGCCAGTGTGGGTGAGCGCCGCCGCTGCTGGCCTCTTCATGAGCCTGCTCTCCTCCATTCCTGAGATGCCGACGCACAACCACAGACTAGTCTTGTGCCTCTAGGCTTGGATCTCCGGTGAAAGATCGGCTCCACCCCTCTCGCCTCTGTTCTCCTCGTGCGTCTGTGATATGCTGCCAGCCTCTCCGGCTCGCGGACGGTGCTTCTCCTCCACCATGATCTCGGTGAGAGTCACCGCAGCCGCTTGCTGCCATGGTGAAGCGAAAAGGGGCAAAATGCCCCAGGTCCCTTCTAGCTTTAGACAAGGACTCCAGGAGTTGCGTTAAACCTTCCTGATCTCACTCACCGCCTCGATTTGAAGTGGCGAGGTCCAAGAAGCTGTGCTGAGCTTGCTCCTTTTCCTCTGGCAAAACTGGGTTGGTTGACCATGAAAACGACCATGGGAGCCGGTCGTCGTGTGTGGGTTTCATTCTATAGACTTCTTTCTTCATTTTTGGCATTGCAGGTCTCTACAAGATGCTTTCCTCTCCCTTCACCTACCTATTCCTTTCACCTCCTCGCTGCAAAGGAGAAGAAGCTGAGGGACGAGACTTGTTCTCTCCACTGGAAAGGCCACATATCTCACTTAAGGGGGTCAAACTACTCATGAAGAGGAGAGGAATCCAAGTACTCGGTCACTTCTGCCCATCGCCCCATGACCAGGCCAATCGTGGCATCGTGGCTGGAGGTACCAAAGAGTACTCTAACTGAAAGCTTGAAGACGAAATCTGGGCCATTGGTACCTCGTGTGCGGCTGAGATGGAGCCTGCACTGAGTGAATCCGTGGCTCCTCCTCCTGGTTTCCTGTGACCAGAGGATCGGAGATCTAGGGCCAAAACAAGGGCCACGTAGGCAGCTCTAAACAAAAAGGGAAGCGTGAACCAATATAAAGCCCAACATAGGTCCATCAAACATCGATAAAGTGCATTAATTCACAAATATAAAACCATCATAACTTCTTCTAGGGTTCTCCGATTGCCACCCAATTTTAACCATGGTTTCCTCACTACTCAAGGTACCTTGTACACAAATTTGGTACCCAAAAATCAACTGTTATACCATTCAATTTAATTCCTCACAAAGGCATTAACTCCGGGACCTTAATCATGATATTAACCTCAATCAACCATATGAATTAATCAAACACTTGGAACTCTCCGGTAACTCAACTTATGAATTATATATGTCATTGGACATTTAAGGATTCCAAAAGTCCACTCCGTCACATCCTACACACCTTAAAAGAAATTTCATCCTCGAAATTAAGCCCAAAAATCCAGTCTTTCACATCATATAAGTCAGACATGTTCCACCCTTTGGCCACAATATCATTATTGGTGCAATACTTGTTAGGGATGACTTTAGAATAGACTATAAATGTAGTAAAGTAATTATTACACATTTTCGTGATTATCTATTTTTTGAAAAGCAATATTCATGTGTCATAGAAAACCTCTTTAAGATTCTTGTTAAACATGTCTCAAGTTTAGTTTAAAATTTGAATGATTATGAATCTTATATTTTCTGGCTAATGACATAGGCATTTGGGGCATGTTAATGTTCACACAATAAAATGAATAATGAATCTAGATCTAATTACTAAATACAACATTAATATTTCTATATATGAAATTTGTGTGCAAGATAAACTGCCCAGAACGACTTTTCATTTAGTAAATAGTGTGAAGAGAAATTCCTATTATGAGAACTAGGGCTACTAAGAGTTATATAAGCCTTGTCTCAAGGTATTCTATATCATATACACAACATAACATAAACTAGACTAATGCTAATGGGACTGAGGAGAGTAAGTCCAATTAGCTAATATAAGGGAAAATAAACAATTGAAACTACAACTAGCACTCCCCCTCAATCTGGAGAGTGTACATTGTGTATTCCCATATTGCCACATATAAGGGTGGAAGAGGCTTGGTGAAGATATCATAAACATGTTTTACAGTCTTTACATATGGTGTAATGATCTTCTTGTCACATAGTAGGTTTTGTACAAAGTGACAATCAACCTCAATGTATTTGTTACATTCACATTGAATTGGATTATTAGCTATATAAATAGCTACTTGATTATTGCACTTGGGATTTGATGGAGAAGAGAGTAGAAAACCTAATTCTCAAGGAATGCACATCACCCATGAAATTTCACAATAGGTGTCTGCCATGGCACAATCTTCTACCTCAGTATTAGAGCAAGCCACAACAAACTGCTTGTTGACCCGCCAATTGACAAGATAACCTCCCAAAAGAATACAAAATCTAGAAAAAAATCTTCTATCATTTACATCTCCAGTCCAATTAGCATATGCATAGAAGTTCAAAGAGATAACTAAAGATTATGGTTTCTTATAATGGAGTCCTCTGCCAAGTGCACTTTTCCAATAGTGTAGAATGTGTTGTACCCGACTCTAGTTTAACACAAGAGGTTAAAGCCATGTGTTGACTAATATTACTGAAAACAAAGGAAATATCTAGTCAGGTAATTGTAAGATAGATAATTTTTCCAACTGTGTGTTGATATTGTTCAGTTGAAAAAGTCTCTCCCTAGGACATAATTTTGCTATGATAGTCCATGGGTGAAGAGACATGCTTAGAATTTAGCATTCAAGAGTCGTTCAAGAGGTCAAGGACATACTTGCACTTTGATAAACAAGTAGTTTGACGGGAATGTAGAACCTCTATGCCCAAGAAGTAGTGAATTTTTCCAAGATCCTTGGTATGAAAATGTTGTTGGAGTTCCTATTTTAATGTTAAAATCTCAGGAGTATCACAACCAATGATGATGATATCGTCAAAATAGATGGTAAGGATGATGATTCCAGCTTGAGAGGACTTAAAGAATAGACTATGATCACTAATTGATTTGTAGAAACCCATGCTAGAAAAAACAACACTAATTTTTGTAAACCAAGCTTGTGATGATTGATTAAGACCTTACAAAGTGTGTTTGAGATGAATTAATCTTCTGGGAAGACTCCTCCTGAGTACAAATCTTAGGGTACGCTTCATATATGCTTATTCTTCATATACATTCATCCTATAAATCACCATGAATAAAGATATTTTTAATGTCAAATTGGAACAAAGGTCAATCCACGTGAGTGGCAAGGGAGATTACAATCCTGACAAAAGCAATACGGGTGACCGGTGAGAAGGTTTCAAAGAAATCCATATTATATGTTTTGATGAATCATTTGAAAACAAGTTGAACTTTAAGTCATTCCACTGATCAATCTAAATTAAATTTTATAGAGAAGACCCATACTCAGGTATCATTGTAAGGGGTGGGATCCTAGAGGGGAACCGCTCCCTACTAAAAAAAAGTAACATCTCAAAAAACACACCAACAGAAACTTTTTCTCAAAAGGGATGAAACCAATTTATTCAACATGATTGTATCATAACACAAAGTAGAAATGGAATTAAAGATGTATCTAACCATTACAAATATTCTTATCATAACTAGTCTTTCACCATGTAGGATGATATAAAGGAAAACTAACTACATAAAGGACTAGCTGAGGATCACCTAACAACTTCAAGCAAAATCTCCCACGACGTCAGCTACACTTGTTGTGGTCCAAGTCCTCCTTGATTTCCTTCTCCTAGTTCAACAACTGGGGTTGGAAGCATACCCCAAAAAAGGAAAGAACAGAGAATATCGGCAAAAAACTAGCATGTGCATGCTAACAGGTAATTGAGAAACACAATAAGAATGAGGGGCAATGAGTATAAAGGCTTCACATAAAAGAGGCAAGGACTACCCAAACAGGCATAAGAGGAAAGAATCACTAACATATGATAAAGGAAATACTTGCCATAAAATCAATAGTAAAAGTGGTGGCACAAAAGCACACATAATTGTTTTGGGCACTAAACCCATAACAACCTACATGTAGGTGAGATAAACATAGCACTAGAACAACATAAATAATAAAGGCAGCCAACCCTCATAAACTTGCAACCTGATAGACATTGGCACATAACCAAACTCCCAATATATATAAATATGGGCCAAACCTCCTAAATTTTAAACCTAGGTATGGGGTACATTACCTCCATCCCAAATATAAATAAGGGCACATAGACAAAAACCAATATAGTTATACTACTCTAGGGCTACTAAGTCACACAACATGATTAATAGAGAGGCAAGTAAAACGTATAGTAAGATTTACAAATTAGTCACCACAAAAGTAACCATCATAATAACCCACCTCAAAGTGGGCATATAACAATAAATTGAGTTCTATCATGAACAAAGCATAAGAAAAGGCCAAAAGAATGTCCAAAGATCAATAAAAAATAAAAGGTACTTCACATGAAGTATATTTTCCAAAAGGACAAGATAATGTGTAGGATAATGTCCTAAGGACCCAAAGAAAGAAGAAATGTAGGTTAGTTGCTCAAAAAGAATAACCAGGTATGCAAACATACCTTACACAATAACCAAAATAGTCCAAAATCAGTCCTAGATCCAAGCCTAGGACTCTAAAGCACCTATTAGGCACATATGAAGAATTAGGATAAGAATTGCATTGATTATTCAAAACCCTAAAAACCACCTTTTTAATATTAGTTAATTTGGTTATCAAAACCACACCATGTTTTAGGTTATCTTATTCTGATCATAACATATTTTATTATATTTTTCTGGCTTCTAGATATTTAGTTATGAATTTTGTAAGTAATTACTTATTTAGATTAATCCATTAAAATCACTTATTTTCAACATTGTATTTAGGTGACAAAACAAACACCATAATATAGCTCTTTTTTTTTTAATACAAGAACTATTTATTTGTAATTTTTGGATAAGCGGATAATTAGTTATGAATTTTTAAAGCTCGACCAATCAGAAAAATCCAAAAAGCCAAATAAGCAGACAAGCTGCAAGAGACGAGGACAAAGAGGGAGAGGGAACTCACACTGAATTGGCCCAATCACGGGTGGACAACTCAGCCGGACCCATGAAAGGATGGCAACCCGCTCAGCGTTGGAAAAGAAATCAAAATAGGAAAAATACCATTCTACCCCTAACGAGAGAAAACATCGATAGATGAGAATGTGAGAGTAGAATCGGGAAATCATATGGGGGTTTCTTCCCCTCTCGTCATGTGATTGTTGAAAAGTAGCAAACCTGAAGAACATGCCTAGATTTGGGCAAAAACACAATACTCGATAATTTAGCGAGAAGAGGGTACAAAAAGGAAGCAAAGATGATTGTTGAATATGTAACTACTTTTACCTTTTTTGAACTTTTGATGTGTTAAATAAACTCTTTCCTCATGCATTAATGATTATTAAATTCTACAAATTTGACAAAACTTCACCCACAAGTCATACTTATTGTGTTCAATATGAATTTGCCATCAATTTTACATGTTGGAGTTATTTGTTTATTTATTTAATATTTTGAAGGTTCTACTCACTTTCTCTCTCCTGATTCACCTTTTAATCAATCTATCTCCAAATTGAGTGAAAATTCACCCAAAGGCATATTTTACTGTTTAGATTACAAATCTATGATTATTTTCCACTTTTGGAGTCATTAAGTATTTTATTTCATATTTTGAAGGGAAAACACCTTTTTTTCTAAATAAATTATATGTAATTATTATTATCCTAATTTGGTGAAATTTGGACTCCAAGCCAAAACATATCAAAAGAAAATGAATCTAAGGTTATTTTTAACTAATAAATTGTCTCTTTATAAATTTTAACCCATTATTCATTATTTCCATAAAGAAAACGAATCTGAGGTTATTTTTAACCAATAAATTTTCCTTTTATAAATTTTAACCCATTATACATTATTTCCATTATTTCCTTTATTAAATAGTTCAATATCATATTACCTTGCTTAAAGAGCTATTATTTTATCTTTTTATATCTCATCCTTATTCTACAAGTCTAAGGAAAGAGCTAGAACGAATCTATTCTATCTCATATAAGTTTATTTATTTCATATTTTGTTGAATTATATATCATTATTATCAATTATGGACACCTTGTCCTATTATGCACATTATTACCTCATGTGACCTATCTTATGTACCGTTCATTGGTCTTATGATTAATATGAAAGTATAATATCATCTTTGTTTATATGTCTACATGTTAAAATGATTTATTTATGCATTAATATATTAAGGTCTCAATTATCCACTAATAGGTATATCGTTTATCCTTGTTTGGCTAATCCCAAGGACTAAGGCCTCTAACCTCTTAACCCTGGAATAAGATTAAGTTCTAGGTTTCGGTAGGTTACACTCATTCTCACACAATATTTCCATTTCCGCTAGCATCACAACTTTCCAAGTAGAATGTTGAATGGCCTCACGATTGTCTTAGCAATCTAGATAGAATCGAGTTTTTGGGAAATGGGTTTAGTTGTACGAAAAATATGGAATACGAAAAAAGTATGAGAGATAGGATGTAGAAGAGTGCAAGAGTGGATACCTTTCCAGAGAGCCACATGACAGGCTAGATCCTCAGATGTGAACATTGGTGTCGGGTCCAGTTCCGTAGGAGGAGGAATAACAGGGGGGTGTGAGATGGGTTCATGATCCACTAGGTTAGAAATATCAAGTGTTTACCTAATAGTTATATGTTGTTTATATTTCTATGATTACTTAACCATTCCATTCATGTGTATCAAAAATGTCTATTTGAGATCAACTTTAGGTATTGGGTAGATGAAGAGGATGAAATTATCAAACCCAAGTTTGCTTGAAAATAATTCAAAATCAATGCAAATGCAAGTTTTGTAGAATGGGTAATATCTCTATTAGAATCACATTGTAAATCATTTGTATTGAATGTATGTCTAGTAAATAAGCTTCAAAAAAGTTGGTAGCCTTTAATTCGATTTAATCATTTTTAAGTCATTTATCAAAAATCATTATAGGTTGCCTTGTCAGCCAAGTTTGTCCTAGTGGAAACTTAATCAACATCATGTACTTGCAAAACAAATCAATGCCATCAGACAAGTTTCATCCATGATAAACTCAACCAAAAACTTCAAATTATTTTGTCACATAATTTCGTCAGTTGAGTTTTCCAAAAGGTAAATCAACCAATAATGTTCGATAAAGTGTAGAAAAGTGTTTCTAGCCATTGGATTGTTGTAAAACTCGAAAATATATATTTTGAAACTTATAAAATTTCTAGAATTCATTCCTAAGTGTCTTTATAGTCTAGTAGGCACCCTCAACTATAAATAGGGGGTATTGGACTGTATTCCAAGTTTTCCATCTATGCTTCCTAGTTATAGTTGAGTGATTTTGCCTCCAAGAGCCTCTAATCTCTCTCAAGATTATCTACTTATCTACATACAATTGAATGAGTTAGGATCCTTGTAAGAGAGCTTCTCCATTGTACATCTTGTGAAGCTCTCCATTCCTTTTCCAACCTCTCTCTAACAACATGGTGAAAGCTTGTCCTTAGTGATGGTGAAGATAAAGGTTGAAGATCCAAGTCAATCGTGGTAATTGGTTAAAGGTGGAATACTTGTTGCAAGAGTAGGTAAGTCCTTGGTAAAGGAAAGATGCTCTTTGTAAGAGTAGCCAATCCCTTAGAAAGGTATAAGACTCTTGGTAATGGATACGTAAGTCCTTTTTAGGTTATTAGCTCCCTTTTCCTAAAAGGGAAGTCTAGCTACCCTTGACCTTGAACATGGTGGTCTATAAGTTGAACTCATACAATGAAATATAAGAAGTGTGACATGGTTGAAAATCATAAAGATTGACCCCTCTAGGTAGTGTATGTACATATCCTATTTTATAGGTTGGAACCACTGTACATCTTATCTTCTTATGGTGTTTGTTCAATCTCTCTCACCCTTTATTATCAATATAGCATTGTCTTTGAACAAATATCTTGAAGGTGTAATGTGTTTTGTTTAAGTTCTTTTAGTTCTATTCACCCCCTCGAGATCCCATAGATCCAACAATTGATATCAGAGCTTGATCTTCTCCAGCTAAGCATTCCAACTAGATGAGAATATGGGCAAAATTCTACTGGGATCTCTCAACATAGAGGATGACTTCTCCCTGAATCCACCCATTTTGATGGCACAGAATTCCTATATTGAAAGAGGAAAATGCAATTCTACATTTAGGGCATCAACTATCACATGTGGAAGGTTGTTGGATTTTATCAAAGAGCCAGAGGGAGAAGTTGCTACAGGGGATGAAGCTACCTTGAAGAAATCTCAACTCAATGCTAAAGCCATTAGCATCATCTACTCAACTTTCACTCCATCTGAGTTCAACCAGATTTCTTTTTTGGATACATCCTATGAGATTTGGGACATGCTTTGCATCACTTATGAAGGGACCAAACAAGTCAAATAATCTGAGGTGTATATGCTCCATGGTCTTCTTGAATATTTCAATATGGGGAGGAAGGAAAGAGTTTCTGAAATGTATTCAAAACTTAATACTATTGTGAATGGGCTTGCGGTTTTGGGTGATCCTATGGACCCCCAAGAGGTGGCAAACAAAAGTACCACATTGAAGAAACAAAGTCTCATGGTGATATTCCTATTGAAGAGATCATAGGAAATCTACACGCTTTTGAAGTAAGGCTTGGTACGAAAGAAGAAGAAGATGAAAAGCTAGAAGAGAAATAATCCAAGAGGATGAAGGAGGTAGTTGTCAAATCTGATGTGATACCCAATTGTTTTGAAACCCAGCTAAGCAAACAATAACAAATAACTACATTGATGGAACCTAATTAAGTGGAAATTGAGACTTATGGGATGAAGTATATATGATTTCACTTAAATTGAGCTCAATTGAGTGATTATGGAAAAATAAGAGCAGTTATTTAACTTTAACACCTTATATGATTGTATCATGGTTCCAATACAAATTTTCGGTTGTGAGATATGTGATAGTTCTTAGCAATAGACATACATAAATAAATTTTGGAAAGATTTTAAAATCCTTTGGATACCTAATTACTAATTAGTAAGGAAATCAATAATAGGAATACTGATAAAAACAAAAAGACATTATCATCCCTTTCCTTGTGGAGGATGATCACTAAGACAGGGAACAATGATATTCCCAATGTTAACAAATAAATGATTAGGGACGAGAAAAGAAGCGACAACCTTGTAAAGTACAAGTGGAGATGAAACTACGAAACATAATAATTAGTACGTGTCACAAGAGGGATATGAACTCCCAATCCATGTTGTCCCTAGAATGACAATCAAAGTGTCGTGGTTAAAGAGGGATACAAGTATATAAGAGGGTTATGGCAAGCACGAAACGGGGCGACATGCAGAGAGTCTGATGGAAGATGGATCTGCGCCAATCGCCTGAAACAACGATGCTATAAGGGTGAGAAGTGAAGAACATATGTCTAAAGAGAAGCTTGGAGTCCTTCTGTAGTCTATGGACATTTCTAGTTAAATTTTGGGGTCCTATGATGATGCCTCGACTGCGACGAATGAAGCATCCTAGCTGAGATGTTGAGCGACTGTGGTGATAGTTTGAGAAGAATGAGTAAGCATGTGATGGTACCCCTTTTTCCGTACTTACCTAAGGGAAGTGCATCTTACATGTGTTAACATGAGGGTGGGATTCTGCTGGGTCCCTTGATGCTCGGGTGGAACCTGGCTTACCTACTCAAGCTTCTCTATCAACCAAGCGAGGATGTTCCATCACCAGCAGATGCCTCAGTGGCATACACACCACGACGCTTGCACATCATGATTAGGTTGAGCAACAACTACCTGTGGTGCTGAGTGTGGGGGATGGATGAGTACATGGAAGAATCAAGGATCCGCGATCAGAAGGTTGTAAAGAGGAAGAGGGAAAATGAGAGCATGGCGGATGACCCTCTGTTACGTCATGCACAAAGAACGGGGAATTGACGAGCGAGGACGGAGAAAGGAGGGGTTGTCAGGTCTGGGTCACCTAATGAGCGGACCCAAGGAGAAGATCTGCTAGTATAAGAAAAAGAAGAAAAGGAAAGGAAAAGTAAAGGAGGACATCTACACCATTAGATCAACTAATGAACGACTATGATTGTTGGATAAGATAATTTCTTGTAAATTCAATATCTAGCAATTTGTAGGTCATTTTAGGATGTACATGGTATCAGTAGAATGATAATGAAGAGGATAATCAAATAAAAATATTATCTTGAGGATAATTAGATTCATTTTAGTTCAAATATACTATAAAAAGGTGTTCCATTGATAATGACGTTTATGCCCTAGGTTGTGATAGGTATATTAGAATTTGATGAAATAATTTACAAGGTTTTATTTTGAGTTCTAAATGGTATATTTGAGGTCTGATCTTATTAGTTTGATTATTATAATTTGTTATTTTTATTTTATAAATTAGGATTATTTTTAGTAATTCAAGGTATCAATCAATGACTTAAACTTGAGGAAAATTATAATAGGTAATATTTAAAAGTATGAATCATCAATGAACTTGTCACTTTGATTTTAGATGATATTTTATACATCATGAGGATTTTATGTCAAAAATAAAATAATGATATCATCATAATTATTGAGATTTATGAATTTAGGATAGTAATTGTGATATTAATCTTTGTGAAGACTATACATCTTGAGGATTCATCATAATATCAGAGATTTAGGGGTTACAACAGTATGAATGACACTTTAGGAAGCACCAAAATGTATAGGACGACATTTATAGTCTATTAGGGTATCTTGGTATTTTTGATATAATGTTGATATTTTATCATATTCAATTCTAGGAAATACCAAGTTTGAGAAAGACATGAGGGTATACTAGGGTTTCATCAACCCTTAGATAATCATCAGAGTTGCTGCAATCTATGTAAGTGGTCCATTCACTTTGAACATTATTATTGGATGTTTATATGCTATTATGTACAATGAACATGTTATTATGTGATTGTATTATGCATTCCATAGTTTTATTGGTTCAAGTTAAAAATTAATGGATAAATGAAACATGTTTTACTATTTATATTCAAGAATTATCATTTCAAATCATATTCATGTTTAAGAGCAATATTAAAGAGAATTCAAGAGTAAAGAGTAATTATAACAAATAAACCTTATATAAGATCCTCGTCATGGGCTTTCCTAGCATAGAGTGTGCTTTAGCACAAATCATGGGTTTACCTAGCATACGGTGCACTTTGGTGCAAATCATGGGCTTTCCAACATACATAGCAATTATGTTAAAAGTGAAGAGGCACTTCGGTGCAACACTTGAGGATTCTTATATAAGTCAGATAAAAGACAATGATAAAAATGCAAAGTCTACTTTCATGATGTTTAAATGCTTTCTTTTCAAAGAATATGTTATTTCAATTTTATAATATGTTAAATTCCACATACAAACTATTTTATGCATGGCTGGGGGTGTGATGCCCATAAGAGGAGCAACTCCAAGGGTAAAGCTAATTAAGGACCAGCTGAAGAAGGAGCGCAATGATATCTGAGACCAGACCTAGTGGGGTGCCAACTATCAATAGATTAGATTTTCATGTATGTTAATGAGACATGTGTTTTAGATTAGAGTGTGAGTTTTATGTTATGAGTTTGAGCTAAGAGAAACTATGCAATGTATCCTATGTTGGTTTATCAATCTTTATTTTTATGCAATGCTTATTGTTTTGTGACATTCCCAATAACATTATGCTTCCTCTCAATGAATTATACGTTTTAGAAATTGGGATGTTACAATATGGTATCAGAGCTAAAAATATAGTTGGCCTCTAGGCTTTTCCAATAATAACCTAGGTATCTCATACATCCCTCCCTTGATGATATAATTTATATTAATAAAGAATAGGATTTCAAGGATTTAGAAAGTATATTCCTTTTGCTGAGAGGTAGGAACCCCATGAGATATATAAAACATATCCTCGAACATATGTGTTAGGGATGGGAAATTATCTAATTTAGATCCTTTGTGTGTACTCTATATAGCCAGTGGCTTGTTCTCTCTTATTCTCAATAGTGATGACCAATTGATAACCTCCTATTTTAGTAGTTTATCTTAGTCTTTTTCTTTAGTTTTCCATACTCTTTTTACATTTATATTGTACTTAAACCTAATTTTATCCCTTTTTGTAAATACATCATCAAACTAACTTTTTCCTTTTATAATTGCAGAAAAAGCACAAAAAAATCACAAAAGAATAAACCAGCCCAAGGGTCGAGTGGATCCAAACGGTCCCAAGACCGCATGAAGCCAAACGGTCCCAAGACCGCATGGAGTTCAAACGGTCCCAAGACCGCATGAAGCCAAACGGTCCCAAGACCGCATGGAGTTCAAACGGTCCCGAGACCGCATGAAGCCAAACGGTCCCAAGACCGCATGGAGTTCAAACGGTCCCGAGACCGCATGAAGCCAAACGGTCCCAAGACCGCATGGAGTTCAAACGGTCCCGAGACCGCATGAAGCCAAACGGTCCCGAGACCGCATGACGCCAAACGGTCCCAAGACCGCATGGAGTTCAAACAGTCCCAAGACCGCATGAAGCCAAACGGTCCCAAGACCGCATGGAGTTCAAACGGTCCCGAGACCGCATGAAGCCAAACGGTCCCAAGACCGCATGGAGTTCAAACGGTCCCGAGACCACATGAAGCCAAACGGTCTCAAGACCGCATGGAGTTCAAACGGTCTCAAGACCGCTTGACGCCAAACGGTCCCAAGACCGTTTGACGCCAAACGATCTCAAGACCGTTTGACGCCAAACGGTCCCAAGACCGTTTGACGCCGAACGATCTCAAGACCGTTTGACGCCAAACGGTCCCAAGACCGTTTGACGCCAAACGGTCTCTCTAGACCGTTTGAGCCCAAACGGTCTCCAAACCGTTTGGATCTTACTCAAAGCCTATAAATAAGACCCCAGGGTCATCCATGAAAATAGAGTCCATACGTCCAAATGCTGTCTCTCTACTACCAGGTCAACTCCATCCATCACTCGAGGCTGCCGGTCTGAGACTCACGTCCATTGCAAGCTACCTTCTGTGGGCTCCGATCTCCAAACCACGAATTAATCCCGACTTAAATACATGCGGAAGCATTCGGTAAAAAGCGGAAGACGAAAATCACGGGAAATTAAAACTTTTTGAGATTAGAGCTGGAAACCACAAATCTCTTTTATAGAAAAAGGATTTAACTGTTTACAACACTTGACAGAAACACTTCTTGAGTAACTATTTACAACACAAAATTCTCAAGAATTCACACTCCAAGCACTCCAGGACCCGAGAGTACAGAGGACACATAGGACTGACATCTAACTACACCATGAGGTAGACTGGATCTCCACCTGAGATCAACTACTCCTGATGCTGCTGCTGGGACTGGTCACATCGAGACCGGTTCCTCCGTCTTCGACGACCACCTAAAAAGTTGAATTCTGCTGAGTGAGACAATTATACATAATTGCCCCAGCGAGAGTTATAACTCTCCACTAGAAGCTTTATAAGCAAAACAAGAAATAGCTAAAGCAATAAAGCCTTCAAGATATTTCTAATTACAGTCCAGAAGATAAGAGTTCCATCATTATGAAAAATGAGAACATCCATTCTATTCAGGATAACATCAATCAACTAACTCGTAGATAATTCTAACAAACATACTACGCTGTTGATTATGTTTTCAAATATTATTGTTATGCCCTGTGGAGATGAGGTATACCACTCAAGCTCCAACCGACCACTGTTAAGTCACCTCGGTATCATACTAGGTCATTGAAAGAGCCGGATTCTCATGACCTTCACCTTCCTCAGTCAGTTAGAGGATTGACTGTTAGACATCTGGCGGGATGTCTTCTATAATAGCTCTCCAGGGTATGCTGGACCTTCGCTATTCTTAGAGTTACAGTGGCATTCTGTACTCTCTTCATCATCAGGAGATTTCATGTTTATCTACTACTGATGCGGTGTTTGTGTCCTTAAGGGAGGATACTGATACCACTCACCTTTTTGGACTATAAGGGGGGGGTCTGATGGACTACAAGAATCTACATCATCCTCTCACCCTTTTCTCTTATAGTGAAGATATGACGGACTACATGAATCTACATCAAATACCTCCACTAGGATGTAAGGTTCTACACATCCATGTACCCCATATACTCAAAAGTATATGCTCCAGGAGTTCCCTTAGGAAAACCTGTTTCACCATCATTTAGACAACTGACAATGATGGATCTATGATTAGGGCTCTACATTTCACTTGATTAGTTAGGTACATTTAGTATTCTTTAACATCATACATTGTCCTTCAAACAATAACTTTAGCATCACAGCTATATATGAGAATACTAACATGTAGCAGGCCTAACTTTTACAATCATCTGTTTATCTCATCTCAAGTCATCTGTCAAGCATGACCTTGAGGATGTTTATGGCTCTTACAGCCCATAAATCACAAGGGATGTCACTTAGCAGTACATCAAGAGGGTTCACTATTCATAAAGCTTAAGACATGCTTTCAATGAATATTAGATGGTATTCCATACCTGGGTGTAACCATCATCTCATAATAACATGCATGGTTAATTCAACAGATAATAGTAAACAATTCAGTAAATAGGGATGCATTCCCAATTAGGGTTTCACTTGGATTCACCCTCAACTAGGGTTCCACATAGGATCACCCTCAGCTAGGGTTCCACATGGGATCACCCTCAACTAGGGTTCCACATGGGATCACCCTCAACTAGGGTTCCACATGGGATCACCCTCAACTAGGGTTCCACATGGGATCACCCTCAAATAGGGTTCCACATGGGATCACCCTCAACTAGGGTTCCACATGGGATCACCCTCAACTAGGGTTCCACATGGGATCACCCTCAACTAGTCATCAACTAGGTTTTTATTCAATTGAATTAAGGTTTACTATTCACTTTTCATGTCTTCACCCTAAACCTAGGGTTTACTATTCACTCCATGGTGAATTGTACTCATTACATCATAATGTAAGAGAAACATCATCATCAAGGCTCTTAATTAGGATTAAGATCCATTAGATATCATAATTAGGGTTTCCATGACCTCACATAGGTGGGTCATTCCCTAATCATGCACGTTCATGTATCATTGAAGTATCACACTAGAGTTTCCACCTTAGAAAGGGTACTTTCTCGCTCTAGGATACTTTCTCTCTCTAAGATTATTTCCTCTCACCTCTCTCTAGTAGATGGTGGCAACACCACTCAAGATTAGGTTAAGATAAGTCTCCATTGACTATCATAAGCCAAAACATCAACATCTTGTGATTAGGATTTGATTAGAACAAGGTTTAAGCCCTTTAGACCCCTCAAGGGTATTTTGGTAATTTTCCACATGATCACCATCATGGGTTAACTCACTAATCACATAGTCCCTTAATGACCTAGGTTACCATTAGGGTTTAGATTGAATCACCATTGAACTGATTACATCATCAATTGGTTAAGTATAAACCATCACCATTCTCCAAGTGGTTTCCAACCTTCAAACGATCTCAACCATCCAAACGGTCTTGAGACCATTTGACCCTCAAACGGTCTTGCGACCGTTTGGTCTCAAATGGTCTTGAGACTGTTTGGAGGTGAAGACCGTTTGGAAGGGTTGACTTCCAAACCGTTTGGAGCTTCAAACGGTTTGAGGTCGTTTGGACCAATCGACCTTGAGGTCGTTTGAGCCCAAACGGTCTTGAGGTCGTTTGAGCCCAAACGGTCTTGAGACCGTTTGACCCCAAACGGTCTTGAGACCGTTTGGTCTCAAACGGTCTTGAGACCGTTTGGTCTCAAACGGTCTTGAGACCGTTTGGACCTCCAAGGGGGTTCAAAGGTCATCAAAGTTCAAGGATATGTATGTTGAAGCTCTCAATTGGCTAAAGCTATGCTAACCACTTATAAATTGAGTCAATTAGGGTTAGCCTTAGTCACTTAGACATCCAATTGACCCTCAATTGCAAACCAATTAGGGTTCAATCGTTCTCAATTAGGGTTTCAAGTTGATTGGTCATCAATGTTCAACAAGGTGAATCAATTCAAGGTTGAACCTATCAATTGACCTCCAATTGGGCTCAAACTTGGCCCAAACGGTATTAAGGTCGTTTGGACATCATCCAAACGGTCTTGAGACCGTTTGCCCAAAGTTTGACCAAGATCCAAACCGTTTTGACTAAGGTTGATGTCCAATTAGGTCAAAATCAGCAATTTTCAACAATGCATCAATTTCCTACAATTGGACCCTCAAACCAATAGATTCTCTCAACCCTAGACCTTCAAACGGTCTTGGGTTGTTCCCAAACGGTCTTAGGACCGTTTGGAGGAATCCCCAAACGGTCTTGAGACCGTTTGGGTCCTTCAACCCAAAACTCAACAAGATCTATATGTTAATTCAGCACTTTTTCACCCGATTAGGGTTCCATGTTGAAGTGCCTTCAACTCCCAATTAATTAAGAATTAGACTTTGATTCTTTGCAGAGATGAAATTCAACATGTTAGGAACAGACCCTCAAACGGTCATCCCTTGGTCAACTCTCTCAAACGGTCTTGAGACCGTTTCAATCCAAACGGTCTTGCAAGACCGTTTGAGAGCAAACGGTTTGAAACCGTTTGAACCCAAACGGTTTGCAACCGTTTGGACCAAAAGGGTCCAAGGTCGTTTGGAAAAGGTACATGGGGAATCACGCCCCTCATCTTCAACCTCTAGCAAGGTCGGTTTCTTCCCTAGTTCAGTTGCAATCGTGCAAAGCAGAAGGGAGGTAGAAGGAGATTTTGCTAGGAAAATTGCAAGAAGTAAAGCATGCATATAAAGCACAAGTTTAGAATTATAAAACCCGCCTCAAGCTTGCTACTTGAGCTCCAAGCTTTCGAGGTCCAAGCTTTTAATGGTGTCCAAGAAGCTCTACAGGTCGGCCAAGGTGACTCCTCCAAGGAAGATTGAGGATAGATGGCTAAAAAGATAGAATTAAGTAAGCTAGCCATGAATTTGCCCTTGAATCCGAGTTCTAACCATAGAATTTGGGCAAGAAGGGGAATCCAAACCTACCTTGCACCCTTGGTCGTTTCTCCTGAGCTCCAGAGCAAGGCTTGGCCGTTTGAGAATGAGAGGGAGTGAATGAAACAGGAGCAAGGTCGTTTGCTCGTTTGCAAAGGAAAGAGCTTTTATAACTTTAGCCTATTTCCTACTACAAAGCCTTTTCAAAAATAAATATTTGCATCTAAGTCCCTCTTATGCTCAAGGCACATCCAAGCCCATCTAATCTCATGCAAATCTTAAGAAAACTCAAGATCTAAGGGTAAAGGAATCCAACCTTCAACTAGGGTACATACATGAAAGGGTTTTGTACCCATTTAAGGTGATTTCTATCACAAAGATCATTTTTCTCATCTGATTAGTGAATGATGTATCTCTTTCATCATTTCTACTCTAAATGATGACAAGAGTCATAAAAGATGTTCTAGATGGTGAAAATTACAAGTTGGACCCCTCAATTTGGGTAAATTGCACTTTACCCCAAATTAGGGTTTCTGAGCATGGGGATTGCTTCCACAGCTGCACCTTGGTGCTCAAGCTTGGGAAATCCCTCAAACTTCATCATAGACATCCCCATGATGTCTTAACATCAAAAGAACATCTTATCTTGTGAATTTTGCAAGTTCAACCCTTAAACTAGGTAATTTGCACATAGGTCCCTGCATACAACACAATGCTACAACTTTATACAAAAAGGAGCAAAATTGAAAGTAAATGTCCCTGAGGGACTTAATTACATGCCAGAGAGTATTCACAAGTATATTATTACATATTTATGCAAAACTTCTAGGGTTAGCTCTTAACCCAGGTCAGGGGTGTTACAAATCATAAACCCCTAACAAGGATTTCGTCCCCGAAATCATAGAAAGAAAAGGGGAAAGCAGATATGTTTGTTTTAAGAACATAAATCCCTAACAAGGGATGTTCTTACAATTCTTAATTTAATATCACTTACTCATATTGTCAAAACTTTATATCTCTTTGGATTGTATCAGATTGTCTACTTGCTTAGAGTAATCAAAAGATAACATTTAGGAGTTTCCATATTTACCTTATCATCAGTAATTGTATACCTGGCCAGGGTATATGATTACTGAGGTAAGAAAATATGTACTTATATTTTACCATGTTCCTTCTCTTCTTTCTTTCTTAGATACATTTTACTAAATTCTATATCCAAATCAACTCTTTACTAACTTACCTTCCAATAAAAGTAAGCATGTCAAGGTAATAAACCCACTCATCGGAGTTTCCAACAACAAGTACCTGCCTTATGACTAAATGCCATGTTGCAGTTAGAAATCACTCTTCGAGTGATGAAAGAGCGCGTAGCACCCGGGTCAAACAAAACAGATACTACACAAGTTTTGGACATATCAGAATATAAAAGTTCCATCTGACCTGTCTCCACTTGTGGATCTTCCACTACTTCAGGTGGGTTTATAGCATAGAACCTTGCTGTAGGCTGTTGTTGAGGTGGTGATGATGATCCGGCTTGGGACGCTTGCCCGCGTCCTCGACTTGTCCCTTGAGACTGTCCTCTCTGTGATCCCTGATGTTCTTGTCTCGGAGGCTGTGTCACACTGACAGGCTTAGACCAGCAGTCCTTCATCAAATGTCCCACCTTACCACAATTATAACATCTTATTTCTTGTGGCCTTGGTGGTCCAGTAACAGACATTGATGCAGAGTTGTGAGTCTCCTGGGGTAGTTGTCCTTGCTCTCTACCTCCACTTGGAGACCACTCAGTCTGAGGACTAGATCTAGATGGTGGAGGGTTAGGTGCAGAGGATCTAGGCTGCTTAGAGTCCCTAGATGAAGAACCCTGGAACTGTGGATATCGTTTCTGAGTCTGCCTCTTGTCAACCACAGATCTCTCTATCCTTCGGACTGACTCAACGAAGGTAGAGAATCTTTTGCGGTTCTCTAAGGTAGACACAGGGGTAGACATGTCAGCATTCAAGCCCCTTTCGAATCTTCTGATCCTTTCCTCCTCTATGGCAGCCATATGCGGACAAAATTGCAATAGCTCCATAAACTTAGCTTCATACTCACTGATGTTCATCATACCTTGTCTTAATCTCTCAAATTGAGAGATTTTCTCGTCTAGGAAGGTCTTTGGGATATATCTATTAACAAATTCCCGCCGAAAATCTTCCCACGAGATCTCTATTCCAGGTCTCTCTTGCTCTTCCATGGTCCACCAGTGACCAGCACTTCCTTTGAGAAGATAGACAGCATGTCTAACCTTCTCAACTTCAGGGTTATGGAGGATCCTGAAAGCCTTCTCTAACTCAGTCAACCACAGATCAGCATCTGCGGGGTCAGCAGTCCCGTGGTACTCGGTAGCTCCGACACGACGCAGTCGCTCGAAAGTCTTCCCGATACCTTGACCTTCTGGTTGGACAGGTGCCCTGGGAACAGGCATCGGCATCCTGTCGGTTATATGGGTCATAGCAGCCATGAACTGCCCGAACATCGCCTGAACCACCGGGTTACCCAAGTCAGCTGGGTTAAATTGGGGTGGCTCTCTAGGTTGCTCTGGTACAGGCTGCTCTATCTCAGGTATTCCTGCACCGCCTTGAGGTGCATTAGAACTACCTTCAGCCATGTTCTCGTCATGTGGCTCAGACATCCTTAAGTATCTTCTTCTCCTGAGGAGCAGAAGATTCTATTAGATAAGGAAGGAATACTGAAGATAGACTCAACTCCCTAAGTCCTATGCCTCTGTAGACTCAGCGAACCTAGAGCTCTGATACCACTTAATTGTGGGCTCCGATCTCCAAACCACGAATTAATCCCGACTTAAATACATGCGGAAGCATTCGGTAAACAGCGGAAGACGAAAATCACGGGAAATTAAAACTTTTTGAGATTAGAGCTGGAAACCACAAATCTCTTTTATAGAAAAACGATTTAACTGTTTACAACACTTGACAGAAACACTTCTTGAGTAACTATTTACAACAAAAAATTCTCAAGAATTCACACTCCAAACACTCCAGGACCCGAGAGTACAGAGGACACATAGGACTGACATCTAACTACACCATGAGGTAGACTGGATCTCCACCTGAGATCAACTACTCCTGATGCTGCTGCTGGGACTGGTCACATCGAGACCGGTTCCTCCGTCTTCGACGACCACCTAAAAAGTTGAATTCTGCGGAGTGAGACAATTATACATAATTGCCCCAGCGAGAGTTATAACTCTCCACTAGAAGCTTTATAAGCAAAACAAGAAATAGCTAAAGCAATAAAGCCTTCAAGATATTTCTAATTACAGTCCAGAAGATAAGAGTTCCATCATTATGAAAAATGAGAACATCTATTCTATTCAGGATAACATCAATCAACTAACTCGTAGATAATTCTAACAAACATACTACACTGTTGATTATGTTTTCAAACATTATTGTTATGCCCTGTGGAGATGAGGTATACCACTCAAGCTCCAACCGACCACTGTTAAGTCGCCTCGATATCATACTAGGTCATTGAAAGAGCCGGATTCTCATGACCTTCACCTTCCTCAGTCAGTTAGAGGATTGACTGTTAGACATCTGGCGGGATGTCTTCTATAATAGCTCTCCAGGGTATGCTGGACCTTCTCTATTCTTAGAGTTACAGTGGCATTCTGTACTCTCTTCATCATCAGGAGATTTCATGTTTATCTACTACTGATGTGGTGTTTGTGTTCTTAAGGGAGGATACTGATACCACTCACCTTTTTGGACTATAAGGGGGGGGTCTGATGGACTACAAGAATCTACATCATCCTCTCACCCTTTTCTCTTATAGTGAAGATATGACGGACTACATGAATCTACATCAAATACCTCCACTAGGATGTAAGGTTCTACACATCCATGTACCCCATATACTCAAAAGTATATGCTCCAGGAGTTCCCTTAGGAAAACCTGTTTCACCATCATTTAGACAACTGACAATGATGGATCTATGATCAGGGCTCTACATTTCACTTGATTAGTTAGGTACATTTAGTATTCTTTAACATCATACATTGTCCTTCAAACAATAACTTTAGCATCACAGCTATATATGAGAATACTAACATGTAGCAGGCCTAACTTTTACAATCATCTGTTTATCTCATCTCAAGTCATCTGTCAAGCATGACCTTGAGGATGTTTATGGCTCTTACATCCCATAAATCACAAGGGATGTCACTTAGCAGTACATCAAGAGGGTTCACTATTCATAAAGCTTAAGACATGCTTTCAATGAATATTAGATGGTATTCCATACCTGGGTGTAACCATCATCTCATAATAACCTGCATGGTTAATTCAACAGATAATAGTAAGCAATTCAGTAAATAGGGATGCATTCCCAATTAGGGTTTCACTTAGATTCACCCTCAACTAGGGTTCCACATAGGATCACCCTCAGCTAGGGTTCCACATGGGATCACCCTCAACTAGGGTTCCACATGGGATCACCCTCAACTAGGGTTCCACATGGGATCACCCTCAACTAGGGTTCCACATGGGATCACCCTCAACTAGGGTTCCACATGGGATCACCCTCAACTAGTCATCAACTAGGGTTTTATTCAATTGAATTAAGGTTTACTATTCACTTTTCATGTCTTCACCCTAAACCTAGGGTTTACTATTCACTCCATGGTGAATTGTACTCATTACATCATAATGTAAGAGAAACATCATCATCAAGGCTCTTAATTAGGATTAAGATCCATTAGATATCATAATTAGGGTTTCCATGACCTCACATAGGTGGGTCATTCCCTAATCATGCACGTTCATGTATCATTGAAGTATCACACTAGAGTTTCCACCTTAGAAAGGGTACTTTCTCTCTCTAGGATACTTTCTCTCTCTAAGATTATTTCCTCTCACCTCTCTCTAGTAGATGGTGGCGACACCACTCTAGATTAGGTTAAGATAAGTCTCCATTGACTATCATAAGCCAAAACATCAACATCTTGTGATTAGGATTTGATTAGAACAAGGTTTAAGCCCTTTAGACCCCTCAAGGGTATTTTGGTAATTTGCCACATGATCACCATCATGGGTTAACTCACTAATCACATAGTCCCTTAATGACCTAGGTTACCATTAGGGTTTAGATTGAATCACCATTGAACTGATTACATCATCAATTGGTTAAGTATAAACCATCACTATTCTCCAAGTGGTTTCCAACCTTCAAACGATCTCAACCATCCAAACGGTCTTGAGACCGTTTGACCCTCAAACGGTCTTGAGACCGTTTGGTCTCAAATGGTCTTGAGACCGTTTGGAGGTGAAGACCGTTTGGAAGGGTTGACTTCCAAACCGTTTGGAGCTTCAAACGGTTTGAGGTCGTTTGGACCAATCGACCTTGAGGTCGTTTGAGCCCAAACGGTCTTGAGGTCGTTTGAGCCCAAACGGTCTTGAGACCATTTGACCCCAAACGGTCTTGAGACCGTTTGGCCCAAATGGGCTCAAACCGTTTGGACCTCCAAGGGGGTTCAAAGGTCATCAAAGTTCAAGGATATGTATGTTGAAGCTCTCAATTGGCTAAAGCTATGCTAACCACTTATAAATTGAGTCAATTAGGGTTAGCCTTAGTCACTTAGACATCCAATTGGCCCTCAATTGCAAACCAATTAGGGTTCAATCGTTCTCAATTTGGGTTTCAAGTTGATTGGTCATCAATGTTCAACAAGGTGAATCAATTCAAGGTTGAACCTATCAATTAACCTCCAATTGGGCTCAAACTTGGCCCAAACGGTCTTAAGGTCGTTTGGACATCATCCAAACGGTCTTGAGACCGTTTGCCCAAAGTTTGACCAAGATCCAAACCGTTTTGACTAAGGTTGATGTCCAATTAGGTCAAAATCAGCAATTTTCAACAATGCATCAATTTCCTACAGATGGACCCTCAAACCAATAGATTCTCTCAACCCTAGACCTTCAAACGGTCTTGGGTTGTGCCCAAACGGTCTTAGGACCGTTTGGAGGAATCCCCAAACGGTCTTGAGACCGTTTGGGTCCTTCAACCCAAAACTCAACAAGATCTATATGTTAATTCATCACTTTTTCACCCGATTAGGGTTCCATGTTGAAGTGCCTTCAACTCCCAATTAATTAAGAATTAGACTTTGATTCTTTGCAGAGATGAAATTCAACATGTTATGAACAGACCCTCAAACGGTCGTCCCTTGGTCAACTCTCTCAAATGGTCTTGAGACCATTTCAATCCAAACGGTCTTGCAAGACCGTTTGAGAGCAAACGGTTTGAAACCGTTTGAACCCAAACAGTTTGCAACCGTTTGGACCAAAAGGGTCCAAGGTCGTTTGGAAAAGGTACATGGGGAATCACGCCCCTCATCTTCAACCTCTAGCAAGGTCGGTTTCTTCCCTGGTTCAGTTGCAATCATGCAAAGCAGAAGGGAGGTAGAAGGAGATTTTGCTAGGAAAATTGCAAGAAGTAAAGCAAGCATATAAAGCACAAGTTTAGAATTATAAAACCCGCCTCAAGCTTGCTCCTTGAGCTCCAAGCATTCGAGGTCAAAGCTTTTAATGGTGTCCAAGAAGCTCTACAGGTCGGCCAAGGTGACTCCTCTAAGGAAGATTGAGGAAAGATGGCTAAAAAGATAGAATTAAGTAAGCTAGCCATGAATTTGCCCTTGAATCCGAGTTCTAACCATAGAATTTGGGCAAGAAGGGGAATCCAAACCTACCTTGCACCCTTGGTTGTTTCTCCTGAGCTCCAGAGCAAGGCTTGGCCGTTTGAGAATGAGAGGGAGTGAATGAAACAGGAGCAAGGTCGTTTGCTCGTTTGCAAAGGAAAGAGCTTTTATAACTTTAGCCTATTTCCTACTACAAAGCCCTTTCAAAAATCAATATTTGCGTCTAAGTCCCTCTTATGCTCAAGGCACATCCAAGCCCATCTAATCTCATGCAAATCTCAAGAAAAATCAAGATCTAAGGGTAAAGGAATCCAACCTTCAACTAGGGTACATACATGAAAGGGTTTTGTACCCATTTAAGGTGATTTCTATCACAAAGATCATTTTTCTCATCTGATTAGTGAATGATGTATCTCTTTCATCATTTCTACTCTAAATGATGACAAGAGTCATAAAAGATGTTCTAGACGGTGAAAATTACAAGTTGGACCCCTCAATTTGGGTAAATTGCACTTTACCCCAAATTAGGGTTTCTGAGCATGGGGATTGCTTCCACAGCTGCACCTTGGTGCTCAAGCTTGGGAAATCCCTCAAACTTCATCATAGACATCCCCATGATGTCTTAACATCAAAAGGACATCTTATCTTGTGAATTTTGCAAGTTCAACCCTTAAACTAGGTAATTTGCACATAGGTCCCTGCATACAACACAATGCTACAACTTTATACAAAAAGGAGCAAATTTGAAAGTAAATGTCCCTGAGGGACTTAATTACATGCCAGGGAGTATTCACAAGTATATTATTACATATTTATGCAAAACTTCTAGGGTTAGCTCTTAACCCAGGTCAGGGGTGTTACACCTTCTCTCTCATCAACAAAGAAGGTGAGAGGAGAACATCCATCGTCAAGCAAGCCACGAAGGGCGGAGATCGTTGCTCTCTCCACCAAGGGTTCAACCTTCTCTCCTCAGTGGAGATGATGTTCTTTCTATCTCTTCTTGCCTCCTCCTTTGTTGCTCCCTCTATGAGGAGCGAGTAGTTCCATCCACTAGGGCGCGGGGGCTAGCCCCGCTGCCCATGTTTGTATTTTGTACTATAAAAAGATGTTATCATTTCGTTTTAATACTAAATCGTTTCACACATGCTTGAATGATGGCCACGTTCTTGTATGCATTTATTGTCTTTCGTTGTGGTTTGTCTACGACCGCTATCGAGACTTGAATATCGATTTATTGTTGGTTTCTGGTGTGTGTATCCACCACGCATCCGTTTCGGTGTCTAGGAGTGTATCTCAAAGAGTGGAGTAAACTCACTATCATCCGTTACACTTCCATATGTATGGAAGTGACCCTTGGTAATTCGAGGAACACACTTTGCGAGGGGAATGATGTAAAGCATGTGACCATTTGTTCGGGAATGGCTGGCGTTGCATCATTCCCGCACTTCTCGTAGCTAGGTTATCCGAATAGGAGACTAGGCCTACAAAGACGCTATTCGATTTGATAATTATCGCTCGCTTGTTAGTTTTAGATGCACGTTTCATGAGGTTGAGTAAGATTTTCTCTTCGGAGACTACATCCTTCAGTGACACGTAGTGATGTACCGCATGAGAGTTACTTAATCCTTGAAGGATTAGATGCATTGCTCTTTTCTTATACGGGCATTGGTCATGTGGAACATCGAAGGGTGCAATGCATCGCTCTTGTCTTATGTGGGCATCGGTCTTGTGGAACACCCTTGGATGCAACGCATCGCTCTTGTCTTATAAGGCATCGGTCTTGTGGAAACATCCATGCATCTAGCTTATAAGTCTAGCTTTGTACAATTTACAATTCATGTGTAGCGGTGGTAAATACCTGCTTAACCCCAGTGATTCATCATCATTTGTTAACTCTTAGATTTACTTGCTTTATTTACTTTTCATGTTTTAGTTTAAAAACCAATCAAATCCAACTCTTGATATAAGTACCAATTAGTAAAAAATCTAAGTGAAGTGCTATACGTTTTCCATCTTGTTGCTTGCAACAAGACCGTTGTCTTTTGGGTTCGATCCTAAATTTGTACTATGATAAGGCTTCCATACTCTTATGGGGTTGGAGTTGTTATCTAAGCACCAGTTCTAGGTAAACCTAGGGAGAACATCAACTCTCTAGGGTTTTTGGTGCATAATTGGGACTCCCATTGGGAGAGTAAAAATCTATTGGTGTAAGTCCCAGCTCCCATCACCAACTAATTGAGAATTTTGGAGAAAATGATATGAGAAAAAGACTCATTATGCATATGTTTTTCTTCTTTCTAGTATATGTGTAATGGGACATGTATTCTAATAAGATCTTAAACATTAGTATGATGAGTTCTCACACTTGTAAATTTATGTGTGGCCAACATAGATTCTAGAGGTGCCAACAATAGAATTGATATCGAAGGACCTAAATTGGGTAACTACCTAAACCTAATCTAGTTGGATAACAGAGATTTAAGTCATGTTTAGGAGCCCCAAACTTTGAGGAATAATTTTTATATGAACATTGAAGAGTGTATGAACTAGTTCTAACCATAGCCTTAATTAGATGGATATACATGAGGTATTTTGACAAATTACATAAGGAAATCCTAAGGTGGGTAGCCTTTTTCAATCTAGATGAATTCTGAGGACAAAATTTCCAATAAGGTGGGTAGTATTGTGACATCCAAAATGTTAGAACCCATCTAAGAAAACAATAACCAATAATGATATTGATGAAACCTAATTAAGTTGAGATTGAGACTTATGGGCTGTAGTATATCTGATTTCACTAAAATTGAGCCCAATTGAGTGATTATGGAAAATAAGAGTGAATATTTACTTTAACACCTTATATGATTGCATAATGGTTCCAACACAAATTTTGGGTTGTGAGATATGTGATAGTGTTTAGCAATAGATATACATAAATAAAGTTTGGAAAGATTTTAAAATCCTTTGGATACCTAATTACTAATTAGTAAGGAAATCAATAATAGCAATACTGATAAAAAGAAAAAGAACAACATCATCCCTTTCCTTGTGGAGAATGAATACTAAGATGAACAATAATATTTCCAATGCTAATAAATAAATGATTAGGGACGAGAAATAGAAGAGACAACCTTGTAAAGTCTAAGTGGAGATGAAAGTATGAAACAAAATAATTAGTACATGTCACAAGAGGGATATGGACTCCCAATCTATGTTGTCCCTAGAAACAGAAATCAGAGTGTCGTGCTTAAATAAGGATCCAAGTAAATAAGAAGGTTATGGCAAGCTATGAAATGGGGCGACATCAAGAGAGTCTGATCGAAGATAAATCTACACCAATCGCCTGAACGATGATGCCACAATGGTGATAAGTGAAGAACAAATGTTTGAAGAGAAGCTGGAGTCCTTATGTTGTCTATGGACATTCCTGGTTTGAGTTTGGGGTCCTGTGATGATTCCTCAGCTACGATGGATGAAGCATCCTAGCTGAGATGTTGAGCGACCGTAGTGATAGTTTGAGAAGAATGAGTAAGAAGGTGATGGTACCCTTTTTCAATCCTTGCCACCACATGAGGGAAGCACATATATCATGTGTTAACATCAGATAAAGATTCTACTAGGTCCCTCAATGCTCGGATGAAACCTAGCTTACCTACTCAAGCTTCTCCAACAACCAAGAGAGGAAGTTCCATCACCAATAGTGCCTCGAAGACGTACACACCACGACGCCTGCACACCATGATTAGGGTGAGCGATAGTTACTGGTGGTGTTGAGTGTGAGGGACGGCAGAGTACATGGAGGAATCAAGGGTTCAAGATCAGAAGATTGTAGAGAGGAAGAGGGAGAATGAGAGCATGGTGGATGGCTCTTTATTACACTATGCACAAAGAACGGGGAATTGAAAAGCGGGGAAGGAGAAAGGAGGGGGTTATCAGGTATGGGTCACCTAGTGAGAGGACCCAATTGGAAGATTTGTGAGTAGAAGAGAAAAAAGAAAAGGAAAGGAAAAGTAAAGGAGGAGATCTTCACCATCAGATCAACTGATGAACGACTATGATAGCTGGATAAGGTGATTTCTTATAAATTCGATATCTAGAAATTTATAGGCCATTTTAGGGTGTACATGGTATTGATAGAAAGATAATTAAGAGGAAAATCAAATAAAAATATTATCTTGAGGATAATTAGATTCATATTTAGGTCAAATATACTATAAAAAGATGTTCCCATAATAATGATGTTTATGCCCTAGGTTGTGATATTAGAATTTGATGAAATAATTTACAAGGTTTTATTTTGAGATATAGATGGTATATTTGAGGTTGACCTTATTAGTTTGATGATTATAATTTATTATGTTTATTTTATCAATGAGGAGTATTTTTAGTAAATCGAGGTATCAATCAATGACTTGTTGAGGAAAATTATAAGAGGAAATATTTAAAAGTATGAATCATCAATGAACTTGTCACTTTGAGTTTAGATGATATTTTATACTTCATTAGGATTCTATGACTTAAAAATAATGATATCATCATGATTGTTGAGATTTAAAAATTTAGGATAGTAATAGTGATATTAATCGTTGTGAATACGATATATCTTGAGGATTCATCATAATATTAGAGTTTTAGAGGTTACACTAGTATGAGTGACACTTGAGGAAACACCAAAATGTATAGGATGAACTTTATATTCAATTAGGGTATCTTGGTGTTTTTGGATATAATGTTGATATTGTATCATATTCAATTCCAGAAAATACCAGATTTGACAAAGACATGAGGGTATACTAGGGTTTCATCAACCCTTGGATAATTATTGGAGTTATTGCAATCTATGTAAGTAGTCCATTCACTTTGAACATGATTATTGGATGTTTATATGCTATTATTTACAATGTGCATGTTATTAATATTATGCATGTTCTAGCTTTATTGGTTCAAGTTAAAAGCTAATGGATAAATGAAAAATGTTTTATTGTTTATAATTAAGAATCATCATAGCATATCATATTCATGGTTAAGAGCAAGAGTAAAGAGAATTCAAGAGTAAATAGTAAATATAATGAATGAACCTTATATAAGATCCTCATCATGGGCTTTCCTTGCATACAGTGTACTTTGGAACAAATCATGGGATTTCACTACTACAGAACACGCCTTTGGCATCGGTTGTTTATGCCCTTTTAGCGACGGTTCTATAGCGATGCCTATGTGGGTGCCGCTAAAGGTTGAAATCTTTGACGTCGGTTGTATAACCGACACCAAAGGCTTCGCACCACTAAAAATGCGCCAGTTGGGCACCGATAGGCGTCGGTTATTTATAGTAGGCCGACGCCAAAAGGCTTTGTGCCACAAAAAGGGTGCCATCGAGGACACTATCTGCGTCGGTTTGCAACTAAAAAACCGACACCATATTCCCAAACGTCACGACCGTGCTTCCCTACACGCTCGTGTTTAGTACTATAGGCGTCGGTTTTAAACAAATAACTGACGCCATTTCCAACACGGCCATGCTTTCCTACACGGTCGGGTTGTTTGTTACATTAGGAGACAATTTTTATCCAATAACCGACGCTATAAGCCTTTGATGATGATTTTCTATAAATAACCGACACCTATGTTTTGATTTTTTTTCTTATCAGTTTGCAGGCCTGCTGTGGATGGTCAGCAGGATGAGAACCTGCAGTTCAGTTTTCTGAACTGCAGGTTTATGCCATCCATTGATATCATCCAACAAACATGCCACAAACCTGCAAAATCAACAAATATACTTTTCACACAAGTAGATACATTCTGACATCAATTCAATTCTCACATTCACATATGTAGAAATATTCAAATACATGTAGAAACATTCAAACATGTATAAACATTCCGAAATATTCATTTACAAAATATCATTCAACATCGCTATCAGCATCCCAATTATATCTTACAGTCCCCTCTGTTTGTATGGCTCTTGCCCATTCTTCTCTTACTACATTTAATACTTCCATCATAGAGCATGTACATCTTTTAATTGTTTACCTATAGTGTGGTCAGTTTTAAACACCTGCAAAGAGAATGATGAATATATATAAGTAATAATATAAAAATAAAATTGATATATTTCATACTAACTAATGAGACTATATATAATACCTCATGTATGGTATCAATGTCCAATGCGGCATATTGGATAATCATCTGCATAAATCACATCACATAGTATGCGCATGCCCAACCGTTGTCTTGTGTAGTGCATTATAAATTAAAACATACATAATATTAAAAATATAACTATGCACAATTCACATAAATAATATATATATTGGAGCCGGGAACCTACTTTCATGTTCTCCCAAATTATTTGATGGTTCTTTTTCCTGGGAACCTTTCGTCCAGCCTTTTTGAATGCATCTAAAACCCTATATGTTTATGTAACACAGTAAATTGCATAATTAAATAGTAATGTAATAATAGATGTTAACGGATATAAAAATGAAATATTTCTCACCAGAATAATGGCAATCTCATTACGTGTCCAATTTTAGTATTCAATGTACTCCCCACATGATCTAGAAAATAAACTGTGAACATCTCGGGGGGAATAACTAGTAACTCCCAATGCCTACCGCTAGAGGTAAAAAAGTTAAAAATTAATAACTAAAAATCCACAATAAAATGTAATTTTCTTAAGTCCAAATTATAAGTAAAGTAAACTTACTTGACACTGAATAGAGCTATTATTATCGTCTTGATTTTCTGACTGAAAATTGTAAAAGCATCTATACAATATTGTTGAACACTATCAGGGTCTTTAGCTACCATACTAATCAATGATGGAATAAAAAATCCCACATGGTCAAATGCAAATTGTTTACATTGATTTTCAACTAAGTAGCTGCAAAACATGTATTATGTATTCATTAATATATAAGAAATCAGATCACCGGATCTTACATAAGGTATATGGATGTATAAACAAGATCTCACCTTATCCGTGTCTCTATCATTGATGTATTCAACCAATCATATATAAACAACTCAATAATAACTTTTATAAATAAAGAGCTTTCTTATGATTGACCTGCATAATTCACTTCTAAAGAAACAATTATAGGGCAATGTATATTATGTGCCCATAGCCAACATGCCATTCCCCTACAAGAAGGACCTAATGGGTATTTTAGGTCAGTTGGAACCCAACTTGGTAATGCAGGAAGTGGAGGTGGAGCCTAGATGCTCTGGGTGTCTTCTTTTTAACCTGTATATATAATTTCAGATCAATTGACCTCATATATACACATTAACAATCTAAAGTAATGTAAATTTATCTTACAATTTCATTAGTGTAGACGACATCTACTTTGGGCCACAATATCACCCTGCGTTCTGCCTCAGCAAGTGTATCAATATCTGAGTGGGCATATCAAAATGTAGCTTTCATCCAATTGGGAAATACACGTATCAGTCTCACATGAACGTATCCCTGTGGCATTGGAGTCCCGTGAAATGTTGCCCCAGGAAGGGATGGATAAGCTTGCGCCTCTGCAACAGCATAGTCTTGCATTCTTAAGCGGTATGGATTCAACACCTTCAAATTTATGTAAAGAATGTTATACATATATACATATCATCTAGAAAACATATCATCTTGAAAAGACAAGCTACAATGTCATAAACAATACTTACAACAGACGTGTTAGGCGGTGGATCTACAGGATTACTCACAGTTTGTGCATCAGGAGAAGAGTGGGTCGCCACAGGCTGATCGGAAGCCTGAGACGCCTGCCACCACTACATTATATCCTCGACTTTCTTAGAAACTAGATCCTCGACTCTTTTATTCTCCTATACATGGATAAAAGAAACATTAGCTTCTTATTATTGAATTCCCTTTTGCAGTAACATTCTAAAAAAAGAATAAGTTACCTCTTCTTGTTAAAGTCCCGCTCTGGGTTTGTGATGGGATGGCCCAAAGAATGATATGATTCCCACACCAGCGCCTGCACCCCTAACACGTCCATGATGCTCTTGGTTACCCAAAGAAATTGTCAATTCATACCTTGTGCCCTGAGGGATGAACATGCCTTGTTTCCTCTTCTCGTGCAACTCCCGCTAATCACCATCAACAGAAATTGGTAAGTTAACACCACAAATAATCAATATTCAAATGATTGCTCTAAGAGTTGTATTTTACCATTTTCGTAGATGCCTCAACAGTTATAGGCTTCTTTATTTCACCCTTTTTGTTTTGCCTCCCAGATATCCAGACATCATGGTGAGGCATGGGTGTGGCAAATGTAGTAGAGGACTCTTGAGTAGCAGCAGACTCCACCTGTAGTCTTTGGCGAACACTTGCATAGCCCTTTGGACCCATAGTGTGGTCATGCACATTCAGTGCACGCCTTGCTTTTTGCGCCTCACTTAATACCTTAAATTCTTCAAATTTTCTTGAAGCAACAAACATGTCCCAATCTTCTTTTTCCAAGAAGTTCCACTGTTCAAGTGCTGACTTCTTCTTCTTATCAACATCTTTTATGTATTCTCTATTCAGATTTGTCCTATAGTTCCTTAGCATCTTTCCAGCGCGTTGCATCACGCTTTTACGATGCAAATTCTCATCCAATGCAAACAAATTCTGTAAAATATAAATTGCTATTAACTAGTATCCAAAAATATAATTGCAAATAATTGAATTTGTAATCTACAAAATAGAATTGCAAATAATAATAATTCAGGCATAAATCCTTCCATATCATGTCTTTCTTCACCTGAGGGACTTTATGACAATGATCATACTTAACACCACAATGGCTTCGAGTGACAACCCCAAGATAGTTTACAAAATTATTGAGGTTCACTCCAATTGCATTTTCTCCATTATCAAACTCGACAGCCAATCTGGATCCACTGCCACTTAGCGCTATTAACTTCTTCAGCAGAGTGTTGCCCCTTTTATTGTTAAGTTTTTGGTGATGCACATCAAGTTCCTCCAGCGCTTCAGTGGGTACATCAACCTAAAATTTGACAAAAATAAACACATTGAATTAGCCCAATATAGAAATATAGGATATATGACATAACTAGATGATAATGAATTTTATAGAAATACATGATATGTTCTTAGAACTTACATTGGTATCCTCTCCATGCTCGTCATGGACAACATGCTCATCATGGACTTCATACTCATCATGGATATCATGCTCATCATGGATATCATGGTCAGCCATCTGAAAATGTTATTAAAAAGGCAAACATTTATCAATTGTATTAACTAGAAGATAATGAAACGTCAAATCTAAAAATGATATTGATATTAAAAAAACAAACATTTAGTTTCAATAAAAAAATATAAACATGCATGCCTCAAAAATTGTGATCTTTTATCAATTAACAATCCTTCATTGTGATCTCCGCGTACATATAAGTCATCATTAGCTTCAATATTTTGTGGAGTTGGAAACCCAACTGAGAATGGACTGGAGTCATCATACTTATCATAGTACTCTTCTTCATCTATAGGATCTTCAATAAACTGTCTTTTATCATTAAGAACAACCGACTATTATACATTTGCAGGATCGTCGCTATAGAATACTTGTTTTGCCTATGATGCCAATATCAATGGTTCGCCCTTCTTGCCAATCTTTTCAAAGTTCACTAAAGTGAAATCCAATTCATCCACTATAACTCCTTTGGTGTTATCTACCCAATTACATTTAAAGAGCAGAATTTTGAAATCTATGTAGTCAAACTTCCATATGTCTTCAATGACACTGTAATATGACATTTTAGCTTCACATGGACTCTTATCCTTTGCACTTGCAAAATACATAGTCGACGCTTGAAGAGTGATCCAGACCCAACTTGACCACAAAATGAGAAACTAAATTTTATGTATGTATGTATGTGTGTATATATAATCATCTATACATACATTATGGGCTTTCCTAGCATACAAAACATTCTAGTGCAAAGAGAAGAGGCACTTCGGTGCAACACTTAAGGATTCTTATATAAGTGAGATAAAAGACAATGATAAAAATGCAAAGTTTACTTTCACGATGTATACATATTTTCTTTTCAAAGTACATGTTATTTCAATTTTATAATATGTTCAATTCCACTTACAGACTATTTTATGCATGGTTGGGGGCGTGATGCCCACAGGAAAGGAGCAACCCCAAGGGTAAAGCTATTTAAGGACCAACTAAATAAGGAGAGCAAGGATATCTAAGACCAAACCTGGTGGGGGTGCCAACTTTCAATAGATTAGATTTTCCTTTATGTTTATGAGACATATGTTTTAGATTACAGTGTGAATTTTATGTTTTGAGTTTGGGATATGAGAAACTAGGCAATGTATCCTGTGTTGGTTTATCAAACTTTATTTTTATGCAATGGTTATTATTTTGTGACATCCCCAATAAGATTATGGTTCCGCTCAATGAATTATATGTTTTAGAAAATTGGGATGTTACATCTGAAGTTGAATCCATAGTACAACAACAACAAATTGCTTTTCAAGCTTCTCCACCTTCAAGTGAAGATTACTACCGTAGTGACCTTTAAGCCCATTATTCAAAGGGATAGCATTTCAAAGGCAAGCCCTCGTCCTATACTCCTAGATGCTATGAATGTGGTCAAAAGGGGATTTAAAAAAATCAGTGTCTAAAAGCTAAGAAGTCACACTACAACAACAACCATAGGAAGAAGGAGGACTGCAACAAGGAGAACAAATTCAAAAAGAAGGACAAGAAAGAAAAAAGGGGCAAAGATGCAGCCATGCCGCATTGGAGGAATCTTATTATAGTAATTCTAGATCAAATTAAGGAGAATGCCACATTGCCTTCATGTATAGCACAAGTGAGGATGTTGGTGAGGTAAGTGAGGTACATTTAAATGAACTTTTAAAAGATTCTCTTATCAATATGATTCATGCTTTTGTTTCTTCTTATTCTAAGTGAAAAACTAAAAAGAAGAGATTGGGGAAAATCATAGATCATTTATATGCTAGAATTGAAGTGCTTGAAAAAAATGAGAAAAAGCACACTGATACCATAGATTCTTTGCAAGAGAAATATCTTGAGCTTGAAATTCAATATAATGGCGTTGAAAATAAAAATGGTGTTTATCTAAAGAAAATGAATGATCTTAAAGATGAAAACAAAACCTATGCTAATGAACATGTCATGCTTAGAGCGTAAAATTCTAGGCTTCTTGCTAGAGTTGATGATCTTGAATCTAGACCTATCTTTCCTAGTAAAGAAGTATATAGCTTAACTCTTGAAAAGGATTCTTATTTAACTAAATCCCTCTATTTGGAGGCCAACTTATTCATGCTCATGATGATCTTGCAGGTCTTTTTTCTACAATCATAACTCTTTGTGATGATAACCATATGCTTAGAGCATCCTTGCAAAAATTCTTCAAAAGAAAAAAATTCCTAAATGAAGTCCTATAACACTATAGCAAACAAGTGGGTAATAGTAGTTTGGGAAATGAGGGATGCCCAAAGAACAAGGGATAAGGTAAGAAAAAGAACAAGGGAACTCCAATAAACCATGGAGAGACTTCCGTATCTAAGACATCAATGGTTTGTGATCATTGTAAGAGTGATGATCATTTCTCTATTTTTTCCCTATAAGAAGAAGGAGACCAACCCAAATAGGAAATGGGTTCCCAAACTAACTCTGAATCCCAAAATTTTTATAGGGCACTAACCTCTCTTTTTTTGTAGGATAAAGGAAAAGGAATTATTGATAGTGGATTCTCCAAGCATATAACCAATGTTGAGGACCATTTCAACTCCACAAAAAGAAAAGGAGACTTGACGACTTTTTGGGACAATAAAAAAGGGTAAAGTAATAGGTGAGAGTGATGTAGGTGATTCACTATGCATAAAGAATGTTCTTCTTGTGGGTAGCTTACATAAAAAATTTAATTAGTGTTATTCAACTATTTGACAATGGATATGTTGTTCTTTTTGCTTTTCAAGAAGGCTTTCTTCTAGATTCCCTCAGATAGAATGTTATATATAAGGAAACTAGAAATGGAAATATCTATATTATTTTTCTTGACTCTATTAAGACTATTCTTGGTAAATTCCTAGTTGCTGATACAAATGAAATATCTCTGTTGCACGTAGGCTTGGTCATGTAAATATGCATCAATCGAATAATTTGAGTGAAAATGAATTAGTCAAAGGAATTCATAAATTGGAATTTGAGAAGGGCGAGGAATGCCAACCTTATACACAAGAAAAGAAAACTAAACCCTCCTTTAAAAAAAGGAGTCCTTTGCAATAATAGATTTCTTGAACTATTTCTCTATTTGGACCTATAAGAACTCAAACGCTTCATGGTAGCAAGTATTCCCTAGTGTGTGTTGATAATTTCTATCACTTTACTTGGACCTTCTATTTAGATGCAAAGAGTGATATTCTTTATGTTTTCTCTAACTTTTGCAAACAAATTGAACATGAAGTTTCTTGCCACATCTTCTCTATCCATAGTGGACATAGGGAAGAATTTTAAAATGACTTGTTTGAAAGGTTTTGCAAAAAAAACCCATTATATGCACAACTTTTCTCCCCCTCAGTACAACTAAAAAATGTGGTAATTGAGAGGAAGAATAGATCATTGCAAGAGATGGATATGACAATGCTCTTGGAGTATGCCACTCCTAAGAAGTTTTGGACCAAAGCCATTAACATCACTTATTTTGTGCAAAACGAGTTTTTACACATCTTTTTTTTAAGGAAACCCCTATGAGTTATGGTGTAATAGAAAACCTTCTATCAACTTCTTTCATATCTTTTGTTGTTCATGTTTTGTTTTAAACACCAAAGATTCACCTAATAAGTTAAATGCAATATCTTACAATGTCTTCTTTCTTAGATATAGCACTACTAGTAGATTTTATAGAGTTCTTAACATCAAACTATGATCATAGAGTATGCCACTCGTAAGAAGTTTTGGGCCGAAGCCATTAGCATCACTTTTTTTGAGCAAAATGGGGTTTTACACATATATGAGTTATGGCATGGTAGAAAGCCTTATATAAGATTTTTTCATATCTTTTTTTGTTCATGTTTTGTTTTAAACACCAAAGATTTTCTTAATATTTAATTCAAACCTTACACCACTTTTTTCATGGATATAACACTACTTGTAGATTTTATTGACTGTTTAACATTGAACTATCTAAAATAGAAAAATATATCATGTTATGTTTATTGAGACTAACCCCTATATTTTTAAAAATGTTATGAATGTTGATGTTGCAGATGAAGTGATTGAGCTAAACATAAACAACAAAGGCAAAGAGGTGACTGAAGAATTTGGTCAAAAGAAGAAAAGAAGTATCAAACTCCCCATTTAGTTAAAGATCATCCAAAGGATCTCATCATAGGAAATCCATTTGAAAGAGTGAATACACATGATACTTTCAACAAAGAACAAGCCTATAACACGTTCATATCACAACTTGAGCCAAAGAATGTCAAAGAAGCTCTTGAGAATGATAAATGGATCCTAGCAATGTAAGAAGAACTAGAGCAATTCGAAATGAACAATGTGTGGACTAGTTCCAAGATCAAGTGATAGAAAGATCATTGTCACAAAGTATGTCTATAGAAACAAGCTTGATTTAAGTGGTAAGGTGGTAAGGAACCAAGAAAGGTTAGTAGTACAAGGTTACAATAAACAATAAGGTATCCATTTTTATGAAACTTATGCTTATGTTTCTAGACTTGAATCTATTACAATTCTACTTGCCTTTTCTAATCATAAAAACTTTTTTCTTTATCAAATAAATGTTAAAATTAAATTTTTGAATGAAGAAATAGAGGAGGAAGTCTATATGGATCAACCTCCTATCTTTGAACATGACAAGCATGCTAACCATGTCTATCTATTACAAAAGGTTCTTTATTAACTCAGACACACCCTTAGATCCTGGTATGAGAAATCAAGAAACCTTTTAATTTTTTTTTTGGAAATGGGTAAATATATTGCCAAAAAGGGGGGTATAGCAAGGCTATACTATACAAAAGCTAGTCATAACAAAAGTATACACGGGTTATCTATACAAAAACCCCCAGTATAAACTAGCTAAAGGGCTTAGCCATCTGGTGAGGCTCTTCTTAGCCTTCATCACAGCAGTCAGATCGCGTTCCACCTCATGAAACACGTCTTGGTTCTCTGTTCTTTTATGAATTAGCATGTTCCTGACCTTCCAAATGTTAAAGCAAGCATTTATGAGGCAAAGACCACCGAAAGCTAACTCATACTGATTTGAGATTCTTGCTATGATCTGCATCATAGTCTCATGCAGGCTGCTGGATGTGTGCAGACCCCAACCATTTTTGAGCCAAATCAACGCCCAGATATGTCTCGCTTTGCTGCATTCGTGGAAAAGGTGGTTGTGGTCTTCATCTTCTTGGCAAAAGCAGCAGGCCGGATGTACATTTAGACCCCATCTCCTCATGCGGTCTTTAGTGGGTAACCTGCCAAGAAAGACTCTATAACATGTTGTGCTCCATTTAGGTACAAAGCCTTTGCCCCACAAAATCTTAGCCCAAAGGACAGGGGGACTTGTGTCAATGTGGATCCACGGTTTCAACTGATTGGAGAGTAGGTAGAGACTGTCTGAGTCCACACTATATAGGTGGCCAACCTGCTGCCATGATTTGCACAAAGCATCCCAAACTCTAGAGGACAAAGAACAGGGTTGGGGGATAGACCCATATCACTGTCTCATCCACTTCACCCAAACACTTTTTCCGTCAGTTAGAAATCTGTCCAGTCTACGAAGGTTTGCAGATTTAATGATGTTGTCCACCTTGCTGACATTCAGTCCTCCCTGGTTGTAGCTTCTGGAAATAGTCCCCCACCCTATGCCATGGTGCTTGCCACCCCAAATGAAATTGGTAATCAGTCTCGTAATGCTGTCTGAGGTCAGATTGGGAATGATACACAACTCACTCCAGTACCTGATCATCATCTGGATGACAGTGCGTATGAGCAACAACCTCCCAGCCATCGACATATTAATCCCAGTCCATCCTACAATTTTATGCCTGATTTTGTCAAGGCAAAACATAAAATCAGCAGAGTTACCTTTACCACCAGCTATCGGTACCCCAAGGTATTTGGTAGGTAGCTTGCCTATGCGAAGACCGACTGCCGCTTTGAGTCTTCCACGTCTGTTCTCGCAAGATTTGGAAAGGTATATGCACGATTTTATGGTACTGATGTAAAGACCAGTAGCCTTACCAAATCTCTCAAGCAGCTTCTTGTACTCCTTCAATCTCTTCGTGTGACCCGTGGAGAAGAGCATCACATCATCCGCAAAAATTAGATGGTTGAGAACTCTTGTGCCTTTGATCTTGAAAGATCTAATATTGTTCCTCGTCACCGCTTCTTTAATCATTGTGGTCAGCCCCTCCATCACTAGGGTGAAAAGGAGGGGGGACAAAGGATCCCCCTGTCTAAGGCTATTCGTGGCCCTGAACATACCTTCAGGGGCACCATTGAGAAAAATAGAAAACGAAGTCGTAGTCACGCACTGCTTTATGAGATTAACCCACCTAGAAACCTTTTAATTGATAATGGATATGCCATGGAAAAAATGGACTCTACTCTCTTTCTAAAGCACATTTCTAAAAATTTCCTAATAATTCAACTTTTTGTTGATGATATCATTTTTGATGGGACTAATCTTGATCCCTACACGGAGTTTAGTTCTCCTATACAGAGTGAATTGCAAATGAGAATGATGAGGGAGCTCACATTCTTCCTTGGCTTTCAAACCAAGCAAACAAAAGATGGAAACTTCATCAACCAAGGCAAATACACAAATGAATTTTTGAAGAACTTTGGGATGGAGAACACAAAGACAATGGATACTCCCATGTCCAACACCATGAAACTAGATAAGAATGAAGAAGGTGAAAAGATAGATGAGAAGCTATATAGAGATATGATTGGTAGATTACTTTATCTAACTACTTCTAGACCAAATATATTATTTATGTTGGATTGTTTGTAAGATTTCAATCAATCCCTAGAACATCTCATATATACCTATTTAGAGGATTCTAAGGTACCCAGACAAGACCCATAATTTTGAACTATGGTATCCTAAGTCAAGGTACTTTATTCATACAACCTATGGTGATGCAGATTATGTTGGGTGATTAGTTGATAGAAAGTGCACAAGTGAAACTTGCTTTCTCCAAGGACCTTATTTAGGTTCTTGATTATCTAAGAAGAAAAAAAATGTGGCTCTTTCAACTACCAAGGTTGAATACACTACAAATAGAAGTTGTTGTTCCTAGGTCATATGGATGAAGCAGACACTCAAAAATTTTAATACATTTTATAATACTTCACCTATCTATTACGATAATACTGATACAATTAACTTGTCTTATAATCTTATATTGCATAGTAGAGCTAAACACGTTGAGGCATGCCATCATTTCCTTCATTACCAAAAAGCTAAGAAAGACATATATATCACTCACATGGACACATAAAATCAACTTGTAGATAATTTCACTAAACCTCTAGCTAGAGAGAAATTCAATTTATTAGATCAAAATTTCCTATTTCTACCTTTGATGATATTTCTATGCCTTCTAGTTAAGATGTTCATACTTCTCTATGTCATTTCTCAAAAATGCTTATCATGTGCTTCTTTTTTCTCAAACTATGAAGGTTTCATGCCTTGTTTTGCTCAAATTGGTTCTTTTATTTCAAACGCTTGTTTTTATAGTAAAATAGTAGCCCATGATGATTAAAAGTGTCTATATATGCATAAAAAACATGATAGGCTAGAGAAATGCATTTACAAAATGCTCTATACATGACCCTAGTATTATATTTCTAATCTTTATGATAGACCTAGTTTTTAGTTGAGTTTTCCCTAGGGTAACTCAACTGAAGGGTTAACTGAGGACTAAATTACACACATCATTGGCCGAGTTACCCAAAAAGTAAACTTGATGAACAACATTGTATCGTAACTGATAATTGGGTCCAGTCATCATATTTTCTCCCTCTCAACTAGAGAAAGTCGACCAAAACCCCCCATTTCAGTTTTTCCTCAATTGCTAGGCCTCTTCTAACCTCCTTCTTAGCATATCCTGACCTGAATCCTCTCCCCTAACACAACTCTAGGTCGTTTGTAGGTTTTTCTTGCTGCTATTCCACCAGATGAGCTCCAGATTTTGCCTCTCTTTCTCCTAGATCTCGTCCTCCGTGTCTACCACTAGGAAGACGCAAAGCTCCTTGGCTAGGAACACCTCCAAACCTACCACAACCCTTGCAACTCGCATCCTTAGCTATGATGGAGCCTCTTTCATTCTCCAACAAGTTGTTAACCGCTACAAAGAGCTGATTCCTTGTGCCCCTTTACTCTTCAGACCTTTGGTGGAGTCTAGTGATGAGTTCTTGATCTATATCATTGAACTCTTTATGCGACACTGTCTTGATGTTCTTTTCATTAAGCGATATAACTTTTTCAATTCTCACACTAGCACTTAGGTTGTCTAAGAGTTCTATGCAAATTTGAAATGCAACTACACTACTCTTGTTCCTCCACCTAGAACCAATTCTCACCCTTACTTCCATGGTTGCAGGGACTAGGCTCATAATCTCTGGGGATACCCTCAATTCTTACTTGATTGGAGCAAAACCTACATTAAATTTGCTATCTACCTATCCCAATAACCTAGAATTACTTTTTCTCAAGAATTTCTACAAAAGCTTGAACCCAAATTATCGCTATCCAACATGCATAAAGATTTGAAGAAGCTTGTCCTACCGTTTAGAAAGAACGCCATCCTACCTTTTTATTCTATGGACCTTCAATCATGCATCATTGCACTTATAGTGAACTGCAATGTCCATCCAAAGAGATATCAAATATACATTACAAAGAACTCAATAGTGATTTTGTACTGTATCCTTAAGGACATTCAATTCAAGTAGGCCAAATACATTCTTCATCACATGACCTACTTTGACTCTGAAAAGAAAACTCGTGACTCAAAAAATCCTTGTCCTAATATAATTTGTGGTCTATTTCATTCACTCACTAAAAAATCACTCTTTAAAGACTTGAACTATCCTCAAAACTAGAGAGGTGTGTGTATCAGCGATACCACAATTAAGAAGTCATCTCAATTCTCTATCTCCTTTACCCTTGGTGCCTCTTCCTTCACCCACCCTACTCCTCCACCACCTCAACCTTCTAGGTATTCTTTTCATGTATCAAATGAGACCCTCATTTCTCATATGATGTACCAAAATTCCTACAATATGTAGTTCCAAGAACGTCTTCTCATATATCTTCTTCACATCATGTCAAATATGAACTTATCCTTCCCTCACACATATCCATCATACCAACCAACCTTCTCTAGTATTTATTATGCCACATTTTCCTATGATCAGTTTTACCCTACCCATCGGTATGCTTCTTCCACTGCATACCCTACCTCTGGTGATGAACCTACTCCTGCTTCCTACCATCCACAGTCGAGTTCCACTAAGTTGATTTCCCTCCCACCTAGATCTGCCTCTACTATGCTTTTTGGAATTAATAGGGGTTTATGCACCCAAGTTTTAAGAGTCTAAGGTGTTATTTGCTTGTGGCATGTTATGGCATGAATAACAACTCTAACGGGTAGCTGCTCACTCCTTTGATCCTATTTAGGATGTGGAGATGGTTGAGGAAGCCAAAGAAGAGTATGATGACTCCTTTTTCAGTGGTTTTTCCCATGCAAATAATTTTCCATGTTCCTTTGTGTGTCTAAGATTGTATTGCATTTATGCATCATTTAAATCTAAGAGAAGATAAACTTGACCCCACTCTATCAAGATGCTTTTCCTTGGATATTATACCTTTTGAAAAGGTTATCACTTTAATAGTCTAAGAATACATCTCATGTATGACTTTCTTGATGTTACCTTTCATGAATCTAAAATGTTCTTTGATTCTACATCAATCTGAAATGTTCTCACAACCTTCTACCTTATTAATCCTCAGACTCATCTTTAGCTTCGTAATGGGCACGTAATTATCTCCATTCAACTTGATTATAGAGATAGGAACATTGTCACTATAGACAATGGTTTTGAGGTGATTCTTTTCCATTATCCATGGCTTTAGACAAGATTGAAAAGTCACATTGGTCGGATATTAATGGTGAAAATTATCAAAGAAGTACATTAGTCACTAATATAAATATCATCTATAGTGTTTATTAAATTAGACCTACAACGTCAATTTTGTACCAACACCTAAGTGGGAGACCCTACAACTAAAGACCTTCTGCATAACTTTCTAAGGTAAGATAAAATAAAAAAAACATAGACAATTTCAGTTATAATGAACATACAAACTAATGATGTAAAGCAATATCAACTACAATTATAATATTGTTTTGGGATTAAAGTCCTCAATTCAAAAGAATGGAACCAATGGCCCAAGTCTATCTCGTCAGTTCAACAAAAAGAAACCAATGATACATTGCAAATCATAATAGTCGATTTGTCTGAAATAGTGGACGTAGTACTTCCTTGACGGTTAAAATGTTAACTGATAAGGATAGTTGTCATCGATTATGATGGAAAACCAACGACGTAGTTCTACACCTTTTATTTTTTGTAGAACCAAACATCGTAGGTATAGTTTTTCATTATATAGTAGGTTTGTAGACCTGCTATATGGCTTTCCAACTGAATGTAGAACCTACAGGTTTATTAGAATAACAAGTTCGTGCATATGTTCATCTTAACAACATGCCAACATACCTATAAAACTACAACAGCAAATGCATACAAGAGTTCACATATAAACAATTAATTCCCACACATGGATATTCATTCTCATCTACACTTAAGTCTATTCTCATGCACATACTTAATTCAAAAAACACACATGCAATTCCATTCTCACCACATGTACAAATGCATTTCTCATTGTGTTCATTCCTTTTCAAATACATTCACACAAATATGAATAGATAGATACATCATTCACATAAGCACAAACTATTCACTTGCATCAAAATTAAAATTGAAAAAGACATAACCATCACATGTATATATAAATAATGACATCAAGTTTAAAAACTCATATTTTATCCCAATAAAATGCGATGTTGACTTTCTTAATGAAGGATTGTCCACACTCTTCTTGTATCTTATAAAATTCTTCTTTTATATAGGAATTTGTCATGTCAAACAACTATAAAGGAATGACATAATTCAAGAGTTTGATTTGAGTTTTCTATGTTATCAGATGAGATTAATTATTTATGATGACCAAGACTATATGGATTAACATTTATATGCAATGGATATTTTGTGATGCCTGTTTGACAATCAAGTCCATATACCACATCACATAGCATATACATGCCCAATTATTATCTTGTATATGATATTATATATTTAGAGTTATGTAAAATGTTAATAAATAAAACTAAGCATGATTGACATGTATATGCATTGGATTCAGGAAACTAACTGAACATTCTTCAAAGTTAATACATTTATTTACCTTTCGCCCTTTAGTTTGAATGTTATTATACCCCTATAAGTTAAAATAATATAATTAATTGAATTATCAATTTGTCATGTAGTGATGTAGAAATTTATATATGTTGACGGATAAAAAGGCTTATCTACACTACTAATTTCATTTTCAACACATGCCCCCTACACTCTATTTTGCTATCTGAAGGATCTATATAATAAATATATAGCATCTTAGGAATCCCAATGCATATTGCTAAGTGAAAAGAAGGAAAAAAGAAAATTCATATTCCACAATGAAGTATAATTCAGAGGTAAAACTATAAGAAAAATACTCGAAAATTATAAATAATGAAATGATATCACAGTAGAACATCAGTGGGACAACGACCAATATAAGAAATGACAGGTAAGATGCACAATAAGAGGAGAAATTCAGAATGAAGTATGGTTGTAAGCATTATCACATGAATGAAGCACTGTGATAGGAAGAATATAATAGACCCCTAACAATTACTGGTACGCACACATGTATGCAAAGAAAATACATGGGAAGGAAATTAACAAAAAAGAAAAGACTGAGGTTGTAGCAACCTTATTTTTGGAAACACATTTCTACTATGTCAAGATCAATATGCCACCGGTCAGATCTGGTGGGTGATGGTGATGGGGAGTAGTAACAATCAGATTGCCACAAAAGTTGCTATGCCAGAAAGAACCCAATCAAGGGGCCATGTGTTTAACTCCAAAGGGGATAGTGACCTACAACTCTTTTACTAAATTTTAGGAAAACCATTATAGGAATCCCCCTAAATGAGAAGTCAAGATGGAGGCTGCCATCCTGGGAAACTGCCCCGCTGGAAGTGACAGTTTAGACATGCTAGTGTACAACTACCAGTCCCACACCCAGTAGATAGATAAGGTGGGTAACCTCATGCAGCACTATGGCTGGCCACTGGTGGCTGGAAATTGTGGGTGGGAGTGCAGCGTGGGGAGAGGAGGGAGGGGAAGAGAAGAAGAATGAGATTGAGAGAGAAAATGAGGCTCCTTTTTGTAAACTAGACAAATGCTCTTGATATTATGTGAATAGAAATTCCTATTAAGAGAATCACAGTTATAGAGAGTCATATGTATAGCCTTGTGTCAAGATCTATTTTACTGGTGACTCAACATAATATAAGCTAGAATAATGGTAATGAGCTTTAGTACAGTAAGCTCAAATAGCTAATACACGAGAAAATAATAACTGAATATACCACCAACAAATAGGAATTCTAAATTTCTTGATTCAGTGCACACAAATATCTACAAGTTTAATGGAATTTCTACTAGGTAACATTATTTCACAACTTCTATTGATGATGCAAGTAGATATTGTTATATGTATTTACTTAAAAGTAAAGTTGATGTATTAAACAAGTTTAATGTATTTAAGAAAAAGCTAAAACTCAAATAAATAAAGTACTTAAATGATTAAGGTCTGATAGGGGAGGAGAGTACACCTCCAACTTGCTCTTGGAATTTTTTCAATTCCATGGTTTAGTTCATGGGGTTACTACTCCTTATTCACCACAATTCAATGGAATTGCAAAATATAATAATCAAAATATATTAGATATGGTTAATACATTACTTGAAATCTTAGATCTACCCAACCTTTTCTGGAGAGAGCTTTGAATATGGTCTGTCACATTCTAAATAGAGTTTCTTATAAATGCAAAGACAGTAGTATGTCTGAGCTATGGAGAGGGACAAAACGAGCCTCAACTATCTTTGAGTGTGGTGGTGCCTTGTTAAGGTACTCGTCCCTAAACACAAAAGGAAGAAATTGGGACCAAAATAGTTAATAACATCTTCTTGGGTTATGTAGTGATAAGTTATGCCTACAGATTCTTCAAATTGTAAAATAAAATGTCAGACATTGATGTTGATATAATTGTAGAACTATGTGATGATATAAGAATGTGTTTACCATGAAATCTGGAGAGCCCAAATAAGTATATTGAGAGGATTCAATTCACCAAAGGTTCCATTACCAAGCACGTAGAAAGGATGACAAATGTAGGGGGCCACTCTGAACATACTATATCTAAATCTAATTATATCAAAAATGGTTGAACCATTGAGAAGTAAATGGACAAGGACTTCTAAGGATTTTTGAATTGAGTTTCACATTGACAATTTATGTTTTAGAAATAAGTCATTAACGTTGAAATCCAATCTATTCCCTCAACTGGAACATGGGAATTAGTGCAAATAGATCATTAACTAGAAAGTTAATGCTCATGGGACAATCAACAAGTGTAAATTTAGATTGGTTTCTAATGGTAACACTCATAGGGAAGAAATAAATTATTATGATACATATTTTCCCTTTTCTGATATGACCATGATATGAGAGTTCATATCATTATCTCTCAACCCATCAAATCGATGTGAAGACCACATTCTTACACGATAATCTTCAAAAAGAGATATATATGGAACATCCTGAGGGATCTATGTGTTGGATAAATTGGACATTATGATAAATCCCTTTGTTTTGATGATGACAAACATTTCATTCTTATTGATCTAACCAGCTACTTGAGTGTTGCAGGAATAAGGTGGATGACAAAGATTTGGGAAATCTATATGCTTGAAATATTGTTTTTTCATGAATTGTAATCAATTGTAAAAACTTGTACAAATATATAATGTACAAGTACTTAGACATCATGTAAATCAAGCTTTAGATCTTCCCTAGACAATCACTACACTTAGATAGGTCATCCCCTTCAATATTGTCACATATGCACACTCATACATACACTTAGCACTTTATTTGAAACATTGAAACAAGGTCAATCTCGGTCGACAAATTCCTCGACCGAGACACTCTCGATCAACAAACTCCTCGACCGAGAAAGACCCAAGTAGCCGCTAGACACATCTGACAAGGTAGTTGGCAGTTGGAGATGAATGTTGCAAACACTTGCTCCAGAGAGCCTGTCGGTGGACAAATCCTCGACTGAGTAGGTATCTCGATCGACAATTCCTCGACCGAGATGGATTCTGACAGCAGTTGCAGAATTAATTAACTAGCCATTGCTAAAGCAACTAAAGTGTACCTAACGGCTAGTTAAGCACATAAAACCCCCTATAAAGTGTCTAGAACGTCCATAAGCACTTGTAGGTCATTCCTATAAATAGGACATGCCTTAGGACACATAAATACACTAATCTACACTTGTGATACACTTGAGGTTACACTTGCAATTGTCAATCTGTTTTGAGAAATTGAGCAACACTTGCATTGGCTATTCTTCTCCTTACTCCAATTTCGTGTCCTATAGACTAGAATCTCCTATCCACAACAATTACACTTCTATATACATTGGTTAGGAGATCAAAACACTTGATATAGGAAATCAAGCCTTGAGCTACAAAGTGGTATTGTAATTTCCATTTTTCCTTCTTGTTCCTTTTATCCTTTGTATTCTCCTTGCTACTCCTAGGGCTGGAGGCTGTGGATTGGAGAAGGTTCTTCTCGGTGGAGAAGGTGGACTTCAGACTACTTCAAAAAGGCTATTGCAATGGGAAGCTACTTCAAGAGGAAGGCTACTTCAAGGGGGAGCTTGAAGTTACTTCAAGAAGGTTGCTTCAAGGTTGGTGCAATTACTTCTAGGTGAAGGTTGTCCAAAGGGTTTGGTGAAAAAATTGTAATTTATGTAAAGTCCTTGCAATGTAATAAAATTTGATTCTTTCAAAATCCCGGTTGGGTAAGCAACCGGGTAGTGGACTGACTTCCTTAGTATTTTCTAAGGTTGGAACCACTCTAAATCCTTGTCCCCTTGACCAATATTGTAAAGAAGTGTAAACACTTACTTACTAAAAATTTGAACAATAAAACCTCCAATCCAAACACACTCAGAAGGTATGTTGGAGTGGGTGTAAAATTTTCAAATCTTTATATAATGGTAATCAAAATACCAAAGTATAGCAGCGGAAAAAAAACATGACTATATTCAATTATAAAACAAAGGGTTACAAACTTAAACTTACATCACAAGGATCCATGTAGAGGAAATCTAACCACCTCAAGTTTGTCTCCAAGCTTCATCATCTCAAGCTAAGTCTAGGTCATCATGTCAAGCCATCCATGTCCTCCACCTAGGGTTGGAAGCATACCCCAGCAAAAGAGAAACAAAAGTAAACATCAGCAAAGGCTGGTATGTGCATACTAAAAAGCAACATGAGCAATATAAGGATATAAAGGACATCAAATTAAAGGCTTCCCATGCAAGAGATAAGTATCACCCAAACGGGTATCAAGAAAATAGAATCATAACAATAAGGGATACTTGCCATAAAACAACATATAAAAAGGATTGTGCCATAAATACTTCCACTACATAGTGGAAAATAAGCACAAGTAGGGCACACACACCCCACAATCAATATCTTGCATGCATTGTGAGATAAGCATAACACTAGAACAATATAAATAATGATTGGCGGCCAACCCCATAAAGATGAAGCCTGATAGAGAAAGGAATACTGCCAATCTCCCAATTATATAAAAACATGGGCCAAGAATCACACATCTTGCCCTGGGTACGAGGTTCCTTGCCGTCCCAAAAAGAACAAAACCAATGTACTTACACTACTCTAGTGGTACTGAATCACATAGCATGTAAATATAGAGGCAAGTAGAAAAGTATAGTCAGAATTATCAAGGTTGCCATCACACAATGGACAACTCAATCATATAAACAAATCCACTTCAAAGTGGGCATATAAAAATAAGTAAAATCCACATCATAGTGGGCATATAATATCAAAGGTCCAACATGCACAAAGGCATAAGGAAAACAGATTCAAGAGATTATCCATGATCATAAGATCTATAACAAAGCAAAGTAGTTCACATGAACCATGATATCAAAAGAAAAGAGCAATGAGTATAGACTATTGTCCATAGGACCAAGAGAAAGAATAAAATAGGATAATTGCTCAACAAGAATAATATGGGATGCAAGCATACCTCAACTTCAGAGTCAACAGATCCAAAACCACTTCTAGGTCCAAGCCTAGGCTTCCAACAAACCTATTAACATATATGTGGAGTTAGGGTTAGATTTATATTGATTTCATAAACCCTAAAAAACCACCTTTTTATTATTATGTGAATTAGGTTATGAAAACTATTCCATATTTTAGATTATACTTTTCTGAACTCAAAACATATTTTATTATTTTTTTCTGAATTATAAATTATTAGTTATGAATTTTAGAATTTAATTCATTATTAATTAGATCCATTAAAAACACACTTTTAAAACATCAGATTCATATGATAAAACCAATTCCATTAGAAATCCCTTATTTCTCTGAATCCAACGAGTATTTATCTATATTTTTCTGATCAGTAATTAATTAGTTATTGATTTTAGAAATTCGACCAATAGGAAAAATCCACATAAGCAAATTCAGAGCGAAAAGAAGAGAGTGGGCGCGCGCGAGTTGAGTTGGCCCAATAAGGATTGGCCAACTCAGTCACCTCACCAAACACCCTGGCAACTCGCCCAAGCAAAGGAGATAAAGGAGAAAAGACTGAAACACCCCTGGGCGATAAACAAGTAAAGGACAAAAGCGGAGGGCGAAAAGGTAAAATAGGAGCAGATCATCTTCTACCTTTGACCCTCCCTCGCGAGCAGGTAACAGGAACCGGTCAACCAAAAAGTTGACCACGGGATAGCAGCTCCCTGGCTGGTGTGTGAGGGCACCAGAAGCCACGGCTCGCCCAACCGAAGACGCCATGGGCTCCAATCGCTCCAGGACAGGTCGGAGCTGGGTGGCGAAGAAGGTGCGGCGGAGCAGGGAGTTCACCTCCAAAAACGAGATTGCTGGCAGCTTAAAACGACATGTCGGGAAGAATAGAGTGAAGAGAATCACATCTTGGGAACCCACGAGGGCTCGGGTACCCCTATATATTGGTTTGGGGTAGAAACCCTGCGAAAAGGCAAGTCGGTCGGAACCTTGCCCCCCACGAATTGGGGTTTCCCATGCTGAGAAGAAATAGGTATAGAAAATAGGGATAGACTGATACGGAAACACCTAATGAATCGATCGCAAGAAAAATCAGAAACAATGATGGACCGAGGAGGGTGAAAGGTGGCCGAGAAGTCACAGGCCCTGTAGCCCGCGAGTCAATCTCCTACTCAAGGTAGGAGACGACTTGCTGGCCGTCGGATCCAAAAAGGGCGGTCCAAACAACAGGGTCCACGCTGTGACCGCGACAGGGAAAACAAACCGGCAGACCATCCCATCAAAATAAAAGGAAATCCAACGGTTGACAGTGATCTGAGATTAGGAAAGCTTGCGTGACAGAGAAAATCGAGAAAACTATAATCAACTCGATTTTGGATTAAAGTGACATTAAAGTTTATTTCCTTGTTTCTCTCTCTTCAAATAAGGGTTTATACATTATCCAAATTAAACCAAATTTTGCACAGAGGCCAATAAAGGCATGTAGATTCTGATTATGCACTTAGTTTTACCTTTTGGAAACTTTTAATGTATTAAATAATTCAATTACTATTTTCTCTTTCCTCCTTCATTAATGGCATTAGGATTATCCAAATTTTATGAAACTTGACCCACAAGTTATATTTAATATGTAGGATACGAATTTGCCATCAATTTTACATATTGGAGTTGTTTAAATATTTATTTAATATTTGAAGGTTCTACATACTTTCTCTCTCCTGATTTTACCTTTTAAGCAAATTTTCTCCAAATTGGATGAAAATTCACCCAAAGGCTATATTTATTATGTAAATTACGAATCTAAGATTATTTTCCTCTTTTAGAGTCAATTATTATATTTATTTATTAATTACACCTTTTAGGTAATTTCTGTCTCTTAAATTACCATATTATTTTAAAGTTGTCCAAATTAAATGAAAATTGACATGTAAGCTTATTTTGATGTGTAGATTACGAATTTGGAGTCTATTCTTTATTTTGAGGCATTTCTTACATGGATTATGCCATTAGGCCCATTAGAGGCCCATTAACATCATTATGCATCCAATTAAGTTATTTATCATCTTATTATCATCAATTGAATTATGTGACATATTATTTACATTATTCATGCATTAGATTATTAGGATCATCCTAACCTCAACCTTGTTTGGAAAACCCAAAAGATCAAAGTTCTAGGGTAGGGTTTGAGATTCAGTATGTTACAAATATTCTTGTGGTTGGTTGTTTGAGTTAAATAATTATTGAATTATCTTTAAAACCCTATTCAACCCCCCTCTAGTGGTTTTTCAATTGGTATCAGAGCAGGCTTCAAGGAACCCTAACCAAGTCTTGAAGAATGGGTGACGGGGTACTCAACAACCTCATCCTTGAAGGAACACTTGTGGCTAGGCCTCATATGTTTGATGGAACAAACTACACCTACCGGAAGAGAAGGATGCAATTCTACTTCCAAGGGATTAGCTGGGATCTATGGAGGATGGTGTCAACCCCCTATGTGCTTCCTCAAGTGGAATATGCAACTTGGGACACCAATACGGTAAATTCGGCTCAAATGAATGCAAAGGCTGTAAGTATTCTCTATTGTTCAATTTCAATAGGAGAATTTAATAGGATATCAAACTGTGAAACAACCATGAAATTTGGCATAGACTTTCCATAACTTATGAAGGGACTGTTCAAGTTATGAATTTCAAAATTGGTATGCTTAAACAAAAATTTGAACATTTTCGTATGGATCCAAATAAATCTATTAGTGAAATGTTTGCAAAATTCTCTTCTATTATAAATGGTTTAAATTCTTTAGGTAAAGTTATTATTGAAGAAGACCAGGTGCCAAAGATCCTTAGATATCTTCCTCCCAAGTACAAGCCTAAAGTGACGACCATTGAAGAAGCAAATGTCCTCACCCGACTAAAGATGGAACAACTCATTGGCAACCTAGAAGCTCATGAGGCAACTTTAGAAGAGGAAGAAAGACGAGAACGTGAACTTCAACAAGGGAAAAAGAAGGACATTGCATTCAAAGCATCAACCTAGGACAATCATGACACAAGTGAAGATGATAGTGAAGAAGAAACTCTCATTGTAAATGGTAAGAAATATAAAAGTTTTAAAAATAATAAAACTTCTAGTGTTTCTTCTTCCAGGTGCTTTAAATGTGGCAAGAAGGGACACATGAAAGGTGATTGTCCAAAATTCAAGAAAGGGAAGAAATCATCTCATAAAAAGAAAGAAACATCATATAAAGTTGCATGGGATGATTCAAGTGATGATAGTGATGATAGAAAATAAGAAGTAGAATGCCTCATTGCTACAACAAATGAACAAGAAGAAGAATAGGTATGTCTTTTTGATCTACCAAAAGAAGATCTAATTGCTAGTCTTCAAGATACTCATGAGAAATATATTGAGTACAAGAAGAAACTTAAGAAATCAAATAAACAGAATGATGATTTAAACGTTAAACTTCTTTCTTTTGCATTTGAAAATGAAGATCTCAAAAAGGCAATTGAAGATTATGATATTAAGATTAAATCTGTAGCAAATTGCAATCTTCTTTCCTTAGAAAAGTTAAACTTGCAAACTCAAGTAAATGATCTTCAAAGACAATCTATTTTATGTTCACATTTAGATTATGACAAGGTTGTAAAAGAAAGAAACTCTCTATTATCTGATTTAGATCAAGCAAGGAAAGATATAAACAAGAAGATGGATGATATTGTTAAGCTACAAAGAAAAATAAATGAGTTAAGAGGAAATGACATCCTTGATAATATTCTGAAAATTTCCTCTAGTTACAATGGAAGAAGAGGATTAAGATATGATCCAAAGAGAAATCAACCCAAAAGAGCTAAAGCATCCAAGACTAAGACCATGTTTGTACCTAAGAATACAATTCCTAGAAAGATAAATGAAATTGACTCTATTAGTTGTCATTATTGCTTGCGCCTTGGACACTACTCTTTTTCATGCCCATACAAGAAAAGGAAAGATGATCTAGCTTGGGTTCCCAAAACTTAGAAGCTTAAATTTGACTAGTTGAGATTTGACCTAAACTAATTCTTGATATACAAATGTCATATCTCAACACAATCGAGCTCTAACTTTCATAATTTTGTTATTACTTGAAAGAAATTACTGAAAATAGTTCTGAAATAGTACAAAACCTTTTTTGGTCGAGAAACTGTTGATCGAGAGAACCGTCGGTCGAGAAATCATTGACCGAGCAGGTTACTGATTTACAGTTTGCAATATATCTACTGAATATGTTTTCAAATAATCTATTTGCTATCAACTTGTATTAATGACTGACTTTACATGCAAACCGAGAATAAATGTTGAAGACCATCCTTGAAACAAAATATATTAATCTTTTGCATCATGAGTTAAGATAAATATTATGAATATGAAAATCCTTAAACATATTGCAAAAGCGCCATATGAAGACTGATCTTGAACAAACCTTATTCATTAATTGAAAAAGCTTATTAGGTATGATCAGTTATATATCTTATCTTAAAATTGAAAACTTATGAACCTAAATGAATATTATTTTGGTTTATCCTCTAAATGATTTAAAATTGGAAATCATGATTAGTTTATAGAAATTACTGTTTTATCATTATTCACATGAGTTTTCCTAAAGTATTTCTTGGTCTGTCCATGTAGGAACCATGTGTTTTGATATTTAGTTTAAATGATCATAATCATTGTATTTCATGAAATTATCATTATATGCTTCTACTATTCTATCAAAGTAATTATGCTACAGGCTAAGCCAATTGATTGCAATACAGGAGGAGGACGGAAGCTGGAAGCCGTTCAGAGCTTCACGAGGAGGCACAGGAGTATCACACGTCTGCTTCGCAGATGATTTAATCCTATTTGGGGAGGCTTCAACTCAACAGGCCCGCACTATGATGAAGGTTTTGAAGAGTTTTGAATGGGTGTCTGGTCAGATTTTAGCCAAGGAGAAATCGAATATCTTCTTCTCCACAAACACTCTGACGATGACTAGAAGGGCAATTACAAGAACTACAGGCATACGCCAAACAAGCAACCTAGGGAAACATCTGGGAGTCCCGATCATTCATGAGAGACCGAAGAAGGAGCTGTACCTGGATATTATCAATAAGATTGAAAGCCGCATATCATCCTGGGTGAACAACTCGTTGTCATTAGCAGGAAGGGCCACGTTGGTTAAGTCGGTGCTCAATACACTACCAATGTATTTGATGCAGTCGACGGTCCTGCCATTGGCGGTATGTGATGAAATCGATCAAGTGGTTCAAACTTTTCTCTAGAAAGGGGCGACGAAACAACACGGCATTCACCTTGTGGCCTGGGATAAAGTTACGGCCTGCAAAGTGGAAGGTGAACTCGACATCAAGAGAGCGAGAGATCAGAATGAAGCTGCAATACAGAAAACCTGCTGGGATTTCATGTCGAATAGGAGGATGGTATGGAAGCAGGTGATGAAGGAGAAATACTGGCACAAGACAAACTACGGGAAGACATGCACGACGAGATTGTGGAGATCGCTCATACGGATATATGATGAGCTAAACACTGACACCGGAAGGATCGTTATGTCAGGAGCTAACACTTACGTATGGACGGATAAATGGGTGGAAGGAGGCTGTAGACCAATGCTGAAGCAAGGCAGAGTAATTCCGGAGGAGCTGATTGACTTGAAGGTTGAAGCAATGGTGGACTTGCAAGGCAATTGGGACGTGGAGTTCCTTAATCACTGGTTTACTGACAATTCAACGGAGCTAATCCTTTCGATGCATCCACCAGATCCTGAAGCGTTGCCAGATGAACCTTGTTATCTACCGGACGATACATGATGCTTTTCTTCAAAGAAGATTTACAGAAATCTCCAACAGTTGCACTCGACGAAGACACCAGGGCAGTGGAAGATGGTGTGGCGTCTACAGGTACCGGAGAAGATCAAGATGTTACTATGGCTGGGGCTACATGATGGCTTAATGAAAAATGAGGAAAGGACGAGGCGAGGATTCACGGATGACCCCCTTTGTCCGAGATGTAAATGCAACAATGAATCACTTATGCACCTTTTCGTCAACTGTTCGGAGAGCAGGAAAATCTGGACGAGGGTGGAGAATGCTACCCAATCTAAACTGATGTCTGGTAATTTGTTTACGCACTGGCTGCAGACCAATCTGAGGAAGAAGAAGGACAATTCCATCTGGAACACCTGGATTTTTGTTACCGTGTGGAAGGTTTGGGGAAGAAGATGTGCGGTGGTATTCTAAGATGAGGGTATTAGCACTGAAGCTTTGTTTAATTCCATCAAGCAAGATGTGATGATCTGCAGGAAAGCTTTTGCTTTACAGATGAAACCGATAACATCTACGACTGATGCACCATGGATACTACCGGAAAAGGGATACGTCAAGCTTAATGTGGATGCCTCTATTAAGAAAACCGCAATGGCTTCAGCCTATGTCATCAGAGACCATGCTGGTCGATGGTTGGGGGGAGGGTACGATAAGGGCCATATCACTGATGTCCTCAAGGCAGAACTTCGGGCCATCACTATTGGTATTCAGGAATGCAAAGGACGTGCCAACAACATACAGGTAGAGTCGGACAGCAACAAAGCAATCAAAATGGTGAAGGGTAGAATGGAAATTCCTTCTAGCTGCAAACGAGAATGCAGTCACATTAGGAAGCTGGCAACTGCGTTCCAGTCAGTTGAGTTCAGCTTCTGTCGAAGAACTTGTAATAAGGTAGCAGATTGCTTAGCGAAAAGGGGAAGGAACATAACTGAAAATCGGGCTAGGTGGTCACAATGTCTGGAGTTTCTCCTTGAGGTTATCAAAGGAGAGGCTACATTGAATCACCATGTAATTCCAAACAAGGATGTGCCTGTTTGAGGGAACAGGATGAATAAAAGGCTTCCCTTTCATAAAAAAAAGTAATTATGCTATGCTCATTATGTTTCATTACTTTGTTTAATATGATCTTTAATCCCTATATATACACCATGAATGGATAATATCTTTGGTCATCGTCATATGAAGATTTTATTTTGCATAAATAGTAAAATTTCATGGCACAAATGCATCTTAAATTTGAAAATCTGCAGAAATTGCCTCTTGGTTGAAATCAAGTTTGACCAAGGGGCTCTATAGTCGAAGTCAAGGTCGACTAGAATAAGCTTGACAAAATGCTTATTTGTACATCATTTTACTGCACTTAATCTTAGTATCTTGATTCAAAATGTGTTTATCATAATTTTAGTACATAACTCTCATAAAGGGTCAACTTATTATGATCTAATATTGATTGTGACCTTAGAATCCTTAAATTATCTTGACTATAAGATTAAGGGGGAGCTCACACAAACTATAAGATTAAGAAGCTTACAAAACTTTGTAAACACCATTTGAAGCTTGTTATGAACTTAGTATTTTTACTCTTTTTTATGAAGAAATCTACAAATTTCATAAATATGATATATCTTAAAGGAATTCTCTAAACAAATAAGGGCTTAACATCCTTTGCATTTGGTTAGAGACATTTTTCATGTACTCTAATATTAAAGGATTCTCATTTCATTTTCTGGGCTTAACATCCCTTGTAAAATGGGTGAGAAATCAATACACATATGCCATGAACTTCGAAGGATCTCATATCATTTCAATGCTTAACATCCTATGCAAATGATTGAGAAACAAATTGTGGCAAAATTTGACAATAAAATAGTTTACATTAATCCCTTGATTTTAATTGGATATCTCTTTAAGGGGGAGCAAAGCATAAAATTTAGAAAGAAAGACACAAAGTCATACTAAATGATTATTTTGGTTATCTTTTTGAAATGACAAAGGGGGAGAAATAATATAAAAACACAAACATAAAATTAAAATGAGTTTCATAATATCTCAGATGGCTACAAAAGGTAAATTTCAGGTATGAAACTCACATGTTTTATATTTCCTTATTTTATATTTAGGAAATGTTTATCATCTTCAAAAAGGGGGAAATTGTTGGATAAATTGGACATTATGATCAATCCCTTTGTTTTGATGATGACAAACATTTAATTCTTGTTTATCTGGTGAGCTACTTGAGTGTTGCAGGAATAAGGTGGATGGCAAAGATTTGGGAAATCTATATGCTTGAATTATTATTTTATCATGAATTGTAATCAATTGTAAAAACCTGTACAAATATATAATGTACAAGTACTTAGACATCATGTAAATCAAGCGTTAGATCTTCCCTATCCAATCACTACACTTAGATAGGTCATCCCCTTCGATAGTGTCACATATGCACACTCATACATACACTTAGCACTTTATTTGAAACATTGAAACAAGGTCAATCTCGGTCGACAAACTCCTCGACCGAGAAAGACCCAAGTAACCGTTAGACACATCTGATAAGGTAGTTGGAAGTTGGAGATGAACGTTGCAAACACTTGCTCCAGAGAGCCTGTCGGTTGACAAATCCTCGACCGAGTAGGTATCTCGGTTGACAGTTCCTCGACCTAGATGGATTCTAACAACACTTGCAGAATTAATTATCTAGCCATTACTAAAGAAACTAAAGCGTACCTAACGTCTAGTTAAGCACTTAGAACCCCCTAGAAAGTGTCTAGAACGTCCTTAAGCACTTGTAGGTAATTCCTATAAATAGGACATTGCTTAGGACACCTAAATACACTAATCTACAATTGTGATACACTTGAGCTTACACTTGTAATTGTCAATCTGTTTTGAGAAATTGAGCAACACTTGCATTGGCTATTCTTCTCCTTGCTCCAATTTCGTGTCCTATAGACCAGCATCTCCTATCCAAATCAATTACACTTCTATATACATTGGTTAGGAGATCAAAACACTTGATATAGGAAATCAAGCCTTGAGCTGCAAAGTGGTATTCTAATTTCCATTTTTCCTTCTTGTTCCTTTTATCCTTTGTATTCTCCTTGCTACTCCTAGGGTTGAAGTCTGCGGATTGGAGAAGGTTCTTCTCGGTGGAGAAGGTGGACTTGGGACTACTTCAAGAAGGCTATTGCAATGGGAAGCTACTTCAAGTGGAAGGCTACTTCTAGGGGGGGCTTGAAGTTACTTCAAGAAGGCTGCTTCAAGGTTGGTGCAATGACTTCTAGGTGAAGGTTGTCCGAAGGGTTTGGTGAAAGAATTGTGATTTTATGTAAAGTCCTTACGAGGTAATAAAATTTGATTCTTTCAAAATCTTGGTTGGGTAAGAAACCGGGTAGTGGACTGACTTCCTTAGTATATGCTAAGGTTGGAACCACTCTAAATCCTTGTCCCCTTGACCAATATTCTTGTGGTTGGTTGTTTGAGTTAAATAATTATTGAATTATCTTTAAAACCCTATTCACCCCCCTCTAGTGGTTTTTCACTATGGGTTTTTGGGATGAGTCCAAAGTGTGTAAACTTGTTAAGTCATTATATGGCTTGAAATAAGTCCTTAGTCAATGGCATGAAAAGTTTGATTATGTGATATCTTCATTTGGATTTATTTCTAATGATTTTGATAAGTATGTTTATTGCAAACTTGTAAATGATGGATTCCTTCTATTATGCTTATTTGTATACAATATCCTACTTTCTAGTTATGATATGGAAGTTGTAAATGTAACAAAATAATTCTTATGTCGAAAGCTTGAGTGAAGGATATGGGTGTCATTGATGTGATTTTAGGGCTTAAGATCATAAGGTTGATAGTATAACTCTCTCACAGTCTCACTATATTTGAGAAGGTACTGGAGAGGTTAGAGTACACATCACGTGTAACATACCTAAATCTAAGTATACATATTAATTTCCCTTTCCTTAGGTCCACCCTTAGATATGCACATAAAATTCTATTACCATAAATTATTTATATTGGAGTAATTGGATACATCAAAATATAATTACAAATACCATATAATATAATATATATGACTAACTTAATTAATTATTTCATTAGTTCAAAGTTTATTATATGAATCCACTAATTGAGTAGATCTGACCCTAATGTGTCAATCTAAAATCACCATTACTCTAATTTATAGAACCAATTCAATAAATGTGAAATAATACATGAAATTAATTAAGAAAGGCATTCAATACATAATAGAGTACTTAACTTACTAGTAATTAAATAAATAGCAAGTGTTACCATTAGATGAAATTAACATTAAAGCTTGACTTCTCATGTCATATTTCTCCAACATGCCAAATTTTTGGTCAATAGGACATCAATGGACTATTGATGTAATTGATGGGAAACATTTGCTTTAATTAACATCCTTGAATTCAACTTTTACATTATTTTCCATCATTCATTCTCCCCTTCTCAACGTAACACCCTCTACCAACTAAAGAATGTTCTTCTCTCTCATTGAGAATCACCACGTGTCTTTAATGTGTGACAAAGACTGATGCTCCAACCATTCATCCCTTCACCCACTTCCCTATTTCTTTGTGTCTCCCTTACCTTGTGATCCCTACACTAAATCTAACAATGGTTGTCCTTATTTCTTTAACATCTTTACTCTCCTTCCCTTTCCCCAAACCCTAATAGCCTCATATGTATCCCTTCATGCCCATTGGACTCAACAATAAAGTAACTCTCATAATCTCTACTAGGGTTGGAGTGGACTCTAAAAATGATATCCACTCAAGTACCAGCTTTCTCAAATAATAGAACAACCACCCACCCACATCTCTAGTTTATGCCACCGTGATAGGAAATAGTCATCCATAGTTATAGGGCCACTGTCGATTCAGAAGGTCATCACCAGTCCACAACCGAAAACCACAAACTTAAGAGTATTACTCTTCCAATTGCCACCTTTAACTATTTCTCCTTCATCTCCCCTCTCTTCAACATCGCATCTATTTCTACCATTGGGATCAGACTTGTCCTTCCTCCATCGGCCTACACGTGGACTAAATTCTAGCCAGAGCTTAGTCGTGCAACTCAACCAGCCATGAGATCCGCTGTGACCTACTTTTTTGTCGCCAACCATCACAAGCCCTCGATGAGAAGGATTGGGTCACCTCCTTTCTTATATGACTAAAGTACATCTTCAAATCCATCACCTACAATACTAGCCAATTCACCAACCTACATAGGCCTCCATAGAAGATCTACAAGCAAGTAGAACCACCCGCTACAAGCCTAGCTTAGATAACTCACTACATATTTATCTACCTTTTGTAGAACTTGCCTTCACAAAGTTTTGCTACTTTAGCACTTATGTTCATGTCGAAAAAAAGGTAACAATATGCCTTCCTGAGTTCCTATGCCACATGGATGACCTTCTTTGGTTGGTTGAGAGAAACATTAGGTGAAAGCACACCACATACTCACAAGAGAAATCCATTCAAAGACTGATAGTGGGTGATTAATCACCTTCAATACAACACCAAAAGTAAGTCAGTGATTGTTCCCCCTTATTTCAGACTCTTAAGATTAGCTTAAACAATAGAAAATATGATAAAAGTTATTAGAATATATGTAAGATAATGCATATAACAATGATAAGTACAGGAATCAATGGGTCATTCATAATTTCTTTATAAACACTAGATAAGATGATAATTGAGGGTATTAAGAAAATAATACCTAGTTACTTCATCAAACAATATTATGTTATCAATATCCTTAGATTTTACAACATATAATATGTATGAGTGAATAACCTAATAGGATATTATGTATTTTGATTTAATATTAATGAAGTATATTCCAAGTAGTGATTTCACTCCTAGTACAAACTATTAAACCCTATATGTTTCAATATATTTTTGGTATTCAAATGAACAATGTGAACCTCTAAAGTATTTATTTAGTTAGACCTACTCTGAATAAAATGTTATATGGAAGAAAGGGTGTAATAATATAGATGATTTAGTACCAACAATGTAGAATGATGATATACATACATTGGATTACTCATATTTATGCTAACAAATATTTATGCATTTACATATGAATGAATGTGATACTTAAACTGTAGGTTATTAATATAAGGGAAATTCAATAAAATACCTAATGTGGACTGCACACTTGACCCTAGTTGTCCAAACTTGAAGTATATTCTATAAAAGAAGAATAAATTACAAGACCTAAATGGGGGAATACATATTATTATCCACACATATATGTAATCTACAAATTAGTAGACTTATGTGACCAAAGACATATCTTAGAATTGGAATAGATATATAACATATCGTATGTTCAATAAGTTTGAAAATACTAGTAGGTCATTAGATGATCTCTGACTAGGATAAGAAAAAATGAAAATATGTAGTAGGAATGTATGCACATGTTCACTTTGGTTTCACTAACATAATGTGTTCCTCAGATGAACAATCAACTTTCTATACCAATTATACCTATTTAGCAAATGAATACTCGTGAACATTATGTATGTGCAATCTCTATTCTAATTTAGGCATTTATACAACTTTGACATAAAATATCCCAAAATGAGACATCTGTTGACATTACTTCTTCTTATTTGCAAATCTATGCCTTTCATATGACAATCCTTACAATCTCCTGAAAATATATCTATTCTTGTTATTTTGGGTTTGTAACCCATCCTTTCATCTAAATTATTCTTTCTCATGTGATTGATGACATATGTCTTGCCTTCATATTCTGGATGTGATATTAGACTAACTTGACTAATGTAGATGCTTATGCATAACCATGCTTTTTATAAAAGAACATGCTTTTCCATCTGGAGTGCACTATTCCATCCTTCATAAATATATGGGCATGCTTTTCCACCGATGCATGCTATTCCATAGTCCCTATTTTAATTCAATGATCCTTGGTGTCTTGGCCCAAGTTTAGTTATTTTTAGTCTACATTTTCCACATGTGTGCGTTTATTTATGAATTAATTCATGGAAAGATACCTTATGAAAGTTTGTTATTGAGTGATGCCTCATTCCTTTGAAGTTTGTTCTCTTATTTACCACTTATTGAACATAGCTATTTGTTAATATCACCCTCTTGAATGGGAAACCCCTTGTGATAATCCCTTGTACCAAAATGCCTAACTTTTAGTTATATGCACATACTCAAAAGTGTTCCTACACATAACATTTTGTTTTCTTTTATTCGATGTCGATCCCTAAACCAACTAGCTGTAGGAGTGTTAGATGACAATGACTCAGAAAGATCACATTCAAGATGTCAACATGAGGATAGCTTGGAATGGTTGGGTTTCACTCTGCAGTTGGACTCCTCTACTAGTAGTTCTTCCCATTTTTGTTGTAGTCTTATCTTTTATGGTGAGGAACAATTTCACATGGAATAAGTACCTTTACAATAGTTTTTCTTCCGTTGCTTATGAAATTTTATGCTTTGTAATAAATATACCATTTGAGAAATGATCAAGTTCCTCCTTTCCTCAATTTTGGGAATATGGTTTTTATCTCTCAATTTAGTGAAGAGTGGATCCCCTCTCGTTTGTGAATCTTTACAATATGGTATCAAAGCCTAGTAGTTTGTGACTTAGCTATTTTGAGTTATTAATTAATTAGGTAGTGAAATAACCATACATAACTTGTTGATGTGCTTATTCCTGAGTCACATAATACCAACTAGGGTTTCAATCCATGACTAGTTATGGCATTCCCACACCCCAAAACTACCTATGTTGCTGACACTCCATCTTTAGTTACACTAAGATCCCTACCCTCTGTAAGAAGGGGAAACATTTCCCTATTAAAATTGACCCTTGTAACATTCATCTACATTGAAGCTAGAAAAAGAACTATGAATTGTAGGTTGGATTGAACACTTGTAGCTAAGCATAACCCTAGTTATACCACTTTTGTTTTTTAGCATGATTTGTATACATTGACTTTGGATATTTTTCATGCATGGATGACAAACACAAAATCCTAAGTAAGTTTTAGAGTGAGATGTTTCCCTTTATATTTGGTGGCAATATGAACTAGCTCAACTTTTGTTAGGCACACCTTACCTTCAACATGGAGTATATCAACATAGCAATGCCACAAGGATGTATACATAAGGTTGGATGCCACCCTGAATGAGCTACTTATGCCTCATGCAGGTGGATTGCTGGATTTAATGCCTTATTAGGGATTGATGGATGTTTACCATTATTAATAAACAACTTTTTTCCTCCTATGCTTATATGTTAGAAATGCAGTCATATGCGCTTTTTAGCATTTGAAGAATTAGACCCTCCTAGTGAAATGAAACATGATATAATAATTGTATATATGCTGTGTTCTGGAAAGTGGTTGGCTCGATTCTCAGATTGATTTTGGCACCAATTTTGTATCCTAAATTTTTTTTTCACTATATAACTTGTTTTTATTTTTATACTATATTTACAAAAGAAAAGATCTCATATTATATTGATGGTTTTTGGAGCCAAGTCATCACCAAAAAAAAAATTCCGTAGTAGAGAAACCATTTGTGAAGAAACCCTGATAATCTAAATCTTAGTTTGGTGTATGAAGGGTATGTTACACATATACAAGACCTATTTGATCTATCCTTGTTTCCCCTCTAGATGAGTAGCTAAGTTATATATTCATCCTTTTCGGGGTGGAGTCTTGTAAACTTAGGAGTGTCTATTAACTTGAGGAATAATAAAAGTCAATAGTAGCTCTAGGAATAATACCTAAGCTCACTAGTAATAATGTCAAACAAATGAAGCTAATATCTAACTAGGGTAAATGGAAAAATAATCCTCAACTTGGTCCTATGATGAAATAGAAATGGTCACTTGGGGATCCTAATTATGTAAATTGTTACCCATTCATGTGGTGGAAGATAAGGGACCTCAAAAAACCAGTGAACTAAATTTGAGTATTAGGATCTGAAAGATTATTTAAAATGTGGGGGCATCAAGGTACAAAATGATGACATTTAGTAAATCCAAAACTAGCTCTCCTACCAAGGTAATGTGGTATCTACCTATAATACCATGATTTCAATGCTTCTTTTCTAATACATTGGATGCGCAGAATTTATCTTGGCATGCAGAGGCAAAGTAAAATAATGATGGGATCCTATGACATGCTTCTGATTCCCACAACATAAGAATATTGATTTACTGTACCCAAAATCTGGTGAAGAAGTCAAGAATCTAAGACTTGGACCTTGCACCAATGGGATGAAATTGGAAAACATGTCAGATTTAAATCTGGACTCTTACAATCAAGTGATCCCAAGATGTCATTGGTCAATCACAAATCCTATCCAAAATTTCAATAATTACTTTTTTTTTGGGAATATGAATAGGAAATGGATTGGAATTAGGTTCTTCAAATTCCATGACTCTCCTATACAAAGAGGACACGCCCAAAGGGTGAGATACATATTTAAAGCATACCTTGTGAGACAAGTGGCCATCCTCTCTCTCTCTCCATGATAAAGATAAACCCTCATGTTATGTGATGCGATGATTTTGAGTCGCATTTATAGACCTATTTCATATGTGTTTTGTGCCTTAATTACCCATTTTCATGGATAATATCGCATAATTCACTTACTTTGGTCTTTGCCATCATTTTATATCAAATTCCCTTTATTTCAGTAAATTAAGCATTATTAATTATTCTATCATATATCGTGTGGATTTATTTGGTCTTGTTTTGCAATTTCAGGAAAAACAAGTATCTGCATCCGTCGATACCATCGACGGATGTCGATACCATCGACCAAGCCACAGGTTGTCAGCCGTGAGGAGCAATACAGAGTCGATACCATCGACACCTATGTCGATGGAATCGAGATGTCTACAGGTTGCTGGCAAGGATAAAGTCGATACCATCGACGTAAGTCGATGCCATCGACACAAGGAGAGCTACAGCGTCGCTCAAAGACAAAACCGACGCTATAGGAGTCGATACCATCGACGGCCCCGTCGATGGTATCGAGATCACCACAGGCGCTCAGAATAAAAGAAAGGATAGCGGCGGCTAATCTGCTGGGTCGATACCATCGACCCGCGTCGATGGTATCGACGCCGACAGACACATGTTGGATTCGTTTTGATCGTGATCGGACGACTGTTATTATTTGACGACCTAATTAGGGACTTATACCTAATGACGGCCGCCCTCACGGGGATTATCTCGTTTTTGGTTTTGCACGAGTGCCGAGGAGGAGAGAAAGGAGAACGGAGGCCGAGAAGCTCACCCCGGGTGATTCAGACGCTGCCGGAGACGATTTTCACCACCGAGAGGCGGAGAAGTTCGTGTTCTACGCCAAGGATCCACCGGTTCTTCTCCGTTCGGGGGTTTTCCCATCTATTTCACGTTTTTCTTATGAATTCCCTAATTTCTGTCATGTACTCGTGTAATATGAACATGAGAGGCTAAAACCCTCAATCTTTAGGACCGGGAGTAGCCCGGTGATACATTGTATGATGATTTTACAGTGATAATTCATATTTTTCTCTCATATCCGTGGTACAAATTCGTTTTCTCTATTGCTATTGTTATGCTTGATCACCATAATAATAAATTAATGCCCTTAATCACTTCGAAAGAAGGATTAACGGTTGAAAAGAGACGAATTCTGCATTAATTAATAAAACCCTTGACTAAGGAGTTGTAAGATTAATGGTGGGAACTGAGAGACCAATCTTAATGCGCTTAGTTTAGGGGAATGATTACTACGACGGTGGAATCAACCTAAACCTAAGTAGTGGGTTACACCACGACAGTGGGTAATCCTCAATTCAGGCCACTACCCGGAGAGAGAGAAAAGTGTGAGGAATTATATGAAATCCAATGCAATGTTGACCCGCGGTGAAACCGCCATCCTAAAGATATTTCTTTAAATTGATTAAACTAAACCTTAATCGATTGTTTTCTTTGTTTGATTTTTATTTTCTTCTTAATTTGAACAACAAAACCCTACTTTATTAATCGGTCTAGCTGATTGCGATTAGTTAGTAGAAGTCTCCAATAATTCACGTATCCCTGAGTTCGACTCGGGCCTCACAAGGCCTATATTACTCGACGCGTATACTTGCGTTTAAGCGCGTAGTAAAATACACGTCAAGTTTTTGGCGCCGTTGCCGGTGATACGGCGAATTATTGGCACTTTGAGTGCTAAGAGCGGCCACTCTAGGCCACATTTTTTTTTATTATTAAAACATTTTCAAAAATTCCTTCACTCCTTTATATTTGTGTTTACTCTGTCCAAGCATTGTACTGAACCCGATTTTCAAAATTTTCAGGTGCTTGCATGGTGTACACACGTAGTAAATACTACGAGGAGCATTCACCTCAGGTGCCATTTGGGGGATCAGGAGACAGAGAGTACTTCGAGCATGAGCAAGAAGAGGAACACATTAGTGATATAAATTCTGAATTTGAGCAAGAACAAGAAGAAGAAGAAGAAATGGCTGAACCGCAAATGATATGGGCAAAGATCAAGGCGTCTTCTTCCTCTGCATCAAAGGGGCCTATAAAGAAGCAGGCGATCAACATACCGACATACAAGATCGACCCGGCACTGATTAATTTGGTCAAATCCAATGCATTTCATGGGCTGAAAAATGAAGATCCAGTTGCCCACATCAGCTTGTTTGTGGAGAATTGTGACATGGTGAAGATTGACAGATACCCACAAGATGCGTTATATCTCAAGTTATTTCCAAGTTTGCTAACAGGAACGGCGAGAGAGTGGCTCCATAACCTCGACAACGAGTTTGTTGAGTCATGGGATCACATGGTAGAGGTTTTCTTCGAGAGGTTCTTCCCTCCTGAGAAGACCAATGATATGATCCGGAAGATTCACAATTTCACCCAACAGGCGGGTGAGACTTATTCTGAGACTTGGGAGCGATTCCAAGTCATGTTGAGGAGATGTCCACACCATGGGCTGGACAAGGAAACCCAAGTGAAGATCTTCTACTTTGCTCTCTCCGAGCATGATAGAAGTAACTTGGACTCTGCCGGTTCTGGATTCTTTCTGAACAACACTGATGAAAGATGCTGGGAAATACTGAAAAACATGGCTAGGAAACAGTCATGGGGTGACAGAGGCGCAGCGGAACATGTCAAGGCTGCTGGAGAATCCAAAATAGTTAGGGAGCTGAATGACAAGCTAGATCTCCTAGCAAAGAAGCTGCTAACTAAGGAAGATGCATCGGAGGATGAGGAAGCCCAAGTAAAATTCATGCAACAACAGGGATATAGAAATAATGATTATTCATGGAGAAAGGATAAAAAGTTTTCTTGGAAGGATCCGAGTAACTTTCTGCAGGATCCGGATGCAAAGCCACAACCGAGAGCTGAAGATAAAAATACTGAATTGCTAAGCCAAATGGTCCAACAAAATCAAGAGATGATGGCCATGTTTGGGAAGCAGCTGCAATCTCAAGGTGAGATTTTAAATAAATTTGGGCAGACATTGCAAAGCCATGGAGCGCAAATGCGGGCAATGGAGACCACCGTGGCACAAATTTCTAGTGAATTGGCGGCTATCAAGCACGCCAATCAACAAAAACCGGCTGAGAATGCAAATGTGGTCCAAGCGCACCATCAAGTCAAATACATATCTGTGGTGAGCAATGAGGTATATTCTCAAGGGCAAGAAGTCGTAGAGGAAGGAAAACTGACTTTTAATGTGAATGCAACTCCACCGATACCATATCCACGCACCTACTATGGACTACCAGGCGGAAGCACTTTTTCTTTTGGGAAATGCCGCCAAGAGCCATTGGTGGTCACGCCTCCACCTAGGCGAGAAGAGCAAGTCAAGACTGTCTTTCAAAGTGCTGATCTATCTAGGGTTGATATTAATGATGATCATGTTTCGTCGAAGCCCACGTCGGAGGGAGTGAGTGAAGCAAGCTTAGGGGAGGAACCCCCGAAAAGCTCTTATGTGCCACCTCACAGACGTGTTGATGCAGCTGATGTTTTAGAGTCGTTAAATTCCAAGTCCAAGAAGGAGCACCGTCATTATAAGAAATTCTTGCAGATATTCCAGAAACTCCACATCAATATTCCATTGGTGGAGATGATTGAGAAGGTGCCCGCCTATGGGAGGTTCATTAAGGAGATTATCAATAAGAAGAGGCGGATAAATGATGATGAAATGTATTGGTTGAATGAGACGGTGAGCTCGATGATTCATGGGAGTTCACCCAGGAAGAGGAAGGACCCCGGAGGTTTCTACATCCCATGTTCGATAGGTGGTCAACATGTTTCTAAAGCGCAATGTGATTCTGGCGCAAGTATTAATCTCATGCCTTTAGCTACTTTTCAAAAGCTGGGGTTAAAAGAGATCAAGAAGCTGACGGCGACAATTGAATTGGCCGATGGATCTACTGTGAGACCTTATGGCGTATGCGAGGATGTTCTAGTCAAAGTTGACAGATTTGTGTTTCCGGTGGATTTTGTCGTCTTGGACATGCCACCACTACAAAATTGCGAAATCCTCTTAGGAAGGCCGTTTCAAGCAACAGCTGATGTCGTGACTGCGCTGGGGAGAGGCACTTTGTCTTTAGGTATTGGAGGAGACCATGTCGAATTCAAGTTACCTCATGATCCTCCGATCCCAGTTCCAAAGGTGAAAAGATGATTTGTGTAGCAACGTCTAGCCTAAGACGCTAAAGAAGAGAGCTTGTTGGGAGGCAACCCAACCATGGTACATTAGGATAGTTTCATTTCAGCCAACAGATTGCTTTTATTTTGTTTAGATTTTAGTGTAAAAATGATACCTTGATGCGGTTATTCAATGTGCAGGAATAGGCAGGGTCGATACCATCGACACACCCGTCGATGGCATCGACATGGGTCCAGGTTGACACCAGCAGAAATCGGCCTGCGTCGATACCATCGACGGCCCCGTCGATGGCATCGACATGGTCACAGGCGGATCGCAATAAAAATGTCGATGGTATCGACACCCCAGTCGATACCATCGAGATCTCTGGAGATATTCAAACGATTTTTGCTCAGTCAACTCGATACCATCGACGGCCTCGTCGATGGGATCGACATCATCACAGTTTGAATGCAAGAGAATGGAGGTGTCGCAATAAAAGCAAGTCGATACCATCGACAGACGTCGATGGTATCGACAGACATGTCACCAATCCGCATGAAGACATCGACGACGACCGCACCAGCCACGTCAGCGATCCGGGGGCTGCGTCGATACCATCGACATCTGTCGATGGTATCGACTCGTCACCGATCCGAGTTTCTCGAATCAGCGAACGTCAGCCGTCGATGCCAGCGACAGAGGCGGCTACCCGCGAGACGTGTCGATACCATCGACCCACGTCGATGGTATCGACGGGTCAATAGGGGCGCCGATCAAGTCTATTTAAGGGGACTTGCAACGTCATATGACATCACACCCTCAGAGCAAGTAGCCCCCATTGCGCCGAGCACTCCCCCGAGCCCTCTACACTTGCGGAGAAGCGTCACCGAGCAAAGATCTTCATCGAGCGGAGATTTTCTCTCCATCTTCACCGAGCTCTTTTCTCTTAACCCCTTCTTCTCGCAATCATGGTGCATACGGGCGGAGCATCTTCATCGAGCGCGCATCCCACAGAGATCGAGGAGTTTGTTCCTCCTCCAACAGCTTCCATCTCTCGTCCACGCCTTATCCATGCTAACATAGACACGAGGAAAGTGTACGAGGAGATCATGAAGAGGAAGTTCGAGGCCACCCGGTATGTGGACCGGGGAATGATTAGGGAGCTGGGATTCGAGGCCAACTTGGCCTATGTGTTGAACGGGCAGGCGCGACACACTCCTCATCTTTATGAGATGGACTGTCATGTGGATGGGCAGCCGTTTTTCGGTGAATGGCCCACATACAAGGAGCTGGTGGCCGAGTTCATGGCGTCGCTTGATATCTGCGTCGTGCCAAATGACGTGGTACCATTGGACCAGACGTGGATCCAGGGAAGGGTGTCCTTCCGACTCTTCAACAACAATTATAACATCACGTTGAAGCAGTTCAACGACATCTTCAACTGGAATCACAGCCGCCACGATCACCGACGACCCGACGCCCGCACCGACTATGACAAGATCTTCTCCGAGCTTTGTACGGTGCCGGCAGGGTAGACCGTGAGCTACCACAATGCCGCGGTAGCTGATTTTGAACACCCGTTCGTCCGGGTGTTGCATAGGATGCTGAGCTTGACCTTCTTCGGGCGGAGCGATCTCGCGTTGAGTAAGTTCCAGGAGAGTGACTTGTTCTTCCTGTACGCCCTCCTGAAGCGTCAAGAGTGCAATTGGGGAGCATTCTGGTTGCAGCGCGTCATGGCGGTGAAGCGGAGCACAAGGAAGGCTCCAATCCATTTTGGTGGCCTAGTCACCAAGCTGGCGCTCTACTTGGGGCTGAACTTTCAGTCCATGACTCCGATTTCTTCGCAGAGTAAGGTGAACATGCATCATTTGCACCGTTCCAACCTTATTCTCCTCCGAGACGGGTTGGCGTTCGCTCACTGCCACATCAACCAAGCTTACCAGGAGGCATCCCTACCGGACGAGGTCTTCCACATTGAGGGCAAGCAGCACTTCCGGTGGCCCATCATAGCCATCGAGTCCTCCGATGAAGAAGGCGGAGGTGAAGACCAAGAAGGCGAGGCCAAGGAAGACGAGGAGGCTTTCACACCTCTTCGATCACGTGTGGCACCACGGAAGCGTCCTAGGATGCACCCGGGTGCATCTTCATCATCTCAGCCTCCACCGCCGTCACCACAGGAAGAACAGCCAGCTGCGGATCCCTACTCCATGCAAGGGATGTATACCATGCTGCAGGACATCCAACAGACAGCACCAGCATATGGCCTTGTATACCGGCATCCATGAGACAACGGGCCGGTTGCTCGACAGTCAACGGGCTATATTCGAGAACGAGCGACTGATCCTCGCCAACCAAGAACAATTCCACAACCGGTTGCAGCGGATCGAGCAGCAGCAGGAGCCCTTCTTCGACCACTACTGGAGTCGAGATTACTTTGGAGGTTATCCACAGCCTCCGCCGAGGACCCAATATGATCCAAGCTTCCAGGGGGAGTACCCGTCTTGGGATCCGACAGCACCACAATACCCACCACCGCCTCCATAGGACTGATCAGGGTATCACTGTTCCACCCTTAAGTTGGTTTTTGACTATGAGGCCATAGTCGGATTCAAGCTTAGGGGGGTGGCTGGAACAACTCTATCTTTTATCTTTCTTTAGTTGTTTTAGTTTTTGCTTTGTTATTTGTTTTTGCAATTTTAAGTTTTTACTTAGGATCTACATCTATCTAGTGTAATCGTGGATGTCTTAAAAATTGTCATCTTGCTGTTTTCATGGGAAATTAAGGGAATTTAAAATTTTTCTGTGACATTTGGATAGCATTGCTTGGTTGTCCTCGGGGAACTTATCCTATGAAAATGATTGATTATGTCAACTTTGAAACAATATGTCATACCCACACCCCTTTGACTCATGGAAAGTGGATAGTAACGGTTGTTTGAGCCTAACCTAATCAAATGGTAATGAGACCTTAATCAGATGTAAGAGAAAGAACCCTTTAAATGACTACACATGTCAGTAAGGAGGGACACATAATTTTCTTCTAAGGTTCAGTCACTTAATCTTGTGATCATTCCACCCCATTTTTTTTTCCATAATCCACCCAAGAATTGGAAGTAAGTGCAGTTTCAATTCCTTTTGCGTGCATAGCATGTAGATAGGGTTTGTATTCCTATTTTCATAATTTTGCATAAAACGAAAAAATATACAAGGATACATGCACATTACCCTTAGGTGCATGTCATGTAGTTGCACCCATAACTTCATGATTTTCATGCATAAGCACACCATGTATCTCAGTTCTCCTAAGTAGGTGATTTAATTAGTTCCATACCCTTGAAGTAAAACAAAGATCTCTAATTATAAAGAAAAAGCCCTTATACATGTGTTTCCAAGCAATTATGAACATGTGGGCAAGAAAAAAAAAATTTCTAATAAAAAAAAAAGAGATGTTGGAAGAAAAAGAATAAGAGGGAGGAAGGAGTGATTTTATCACTTGCATAACAAGGAAACGGAGTACATGATGTGGCTTGAGTAGATTTCTATCTCATTTTGAGGTACAAAGATAGTGCATGCATCATTCCAACCACTTTTAGGCATTAGGGCATTCTTAATGTGCATTTGCATCATTTAGGACATTTTGTCATATGCATTTTGAAACTGTGTAATGCTTCCAATATCTTCCATGAACCACCCATTCCATCCACCCGTTGCTCGGATTGGTAGGCCACCGTGATATTCTCCTCACTCATGTGTATAAGGAGGACTGCTCCCATGTAGATGGTAGTTAGGGGCGAGCAACGTAGTTTAGGCGATCACAAGATGAACCATGACTGAATCGGTGAATTTTATTATGTTAACTGCCTTATGTGATAGTGTTCATCGGTTTGAAGGATAATTTCTTTTATTGATGATTATTGTCGCCTATAGGGTAATTACTGTTATGTGATTAGGACAAGCCGGTTTGAGAATGTCTAGTGGGAGTCATTTGTGATGTGATTTGATGTATTGATTGTTAGTTGACATTCGCAATTCTTTTCTAAGGATTAGTTGCTCGAGGGCGAGCAATGTTTAAGCTTAGGGGAGTTTGATGCGATGATTTTGAGTCGCATTTATAGACCTATTTCATATGTGTTTTGTGCCTTAATTACCCATTTTCATGGATAATATCGCATAATTCACTTACTTTGGTCTTTGCCATCATTTTATATCAAATCCCCTTTATTTCAGTAAATTAAGCATTATTGATTATTCTATCATATATCGTGTGGATTTATTTGGTCTTGTTTTGCAATTTTAGGAAAAACAAGTATCTGCATCCGTCGATACCATCGACGGATGTCGATACCATCGACCAAGCCACAGTTTGTCAGCCGTGAGGAGCAATACAGAGTCGATACCATCGACACCTATGTCGATGGCATCGAGATGTCTACAGGTTGCTGGCAAGGATAAAGTCGATACCATCGACGCAAGTCGATGCCATCGACACAAGGAGAGCTACAGCGTCGCTCAAAGACAAAACCGACGCTATAGGAGTCGATACCATCGACGGCCCCGTCGATGGTATCGAGATCACCACAGGCGCTCAGAATAAAAGAAAGGAAAGAGGCCGCTAATCTTTTGGGTCGATACCATCGACCCGCGTCGATGGTATCGACGCCGGCAGACACATGTTGGATTCGTTTTGATCGTGATCGGACGGCTGTTATTATTTGACGACCTAATTAGGGACTTATACCTAATGACGGCCGCCCTCACGGGGATTATCTCGTTTTTGGTTTTGCACGAGTGCCGAGGAGGAGAGAAAGGAGAACGGAGGCCGAGAAGCTCACCCCGGGTGATTCGGACGCTGCCAGAGACGATTTTCACCACCGAGAGGCGGAGAAGTTCGTGTTCTACGCCAAGGATCCACCGGTTCTTCTCCGTTCAGGGGTTTTCCCATCTATTTCACGTTTTTCTTATGAATTCCCTAATTTCTGTCATGTACTCGTGTAAGATGAACATGAGAGGCTAAAACCCTCAATCTTTAGGACCGGGAGTAGCCCGGTGATACATTGTATGATGATTTTACAGTGATAATTCATATTTTTCTCTCATATCCGTGGTACAAATTCGTTTTCTCTATTGCTATTGTTATGCTTGATCACCATAATAATAAATTAATGCCCTTAATCACTTCGAAAGAAGGATTAACGGTTGAAAAGAGACAAATTCTGCATTAATTAATAAAACCCTTGACTAAGGAGTTGTAAGATTAATGGTGGGAACTGAGAGACCAATCTTAATGCGCTTAGTTTAGGGGAATGATTACTACGACGGTGGAATCAACCTAAACCTAAGTAGTGGGTTACACCACGACAGTGGGTAATCCTCATTTCAGGCCACTACCCCGAGAGAGAGAAAAGTGTGAGGAATTATATGAAATCCAATGCAATGTTGACCCGCGGTGAAACCGCCATCCTAAAGATATTTCTTTAAATTGATTAAACTAAACCTTAATCGATTGTTTTCTTTGTTTGATTTTTATTTTCTTCTTAATTTGAACAACAAAACCCTACTTTATTAATCGGTCTAGCTGATTGCGATTAGTTAGTAAAAGTCTCCAATAATTCACGTATCCCTGAGTTCGACTCGGGCCTCACCAGGCCTATATTACTCGACGTGTATACTTGCGTTTAAGCGCGTAGTAAAATACACGTCATTATGAATGGGTGAATTTTGGGGAAAAATCATCTTTAAGGGGTGGAGTGTTGTAACATACTCAAATTTGAGTATATAGAATAATTTCCCTTGACCTATACCCACACTTAATCGTATGGGTATTGAATCATTTTTCCTTAAATTGGTTTAAATAGGAGTAATTGTATTCAAGTAAATATCATAAAAATTAACATAAAATATAATATTGATGACTAATATGATTAATAATGTCATTAATTCAAGGTTAATGACATGAATTTAATAATTAAATTAATTTAATCCAACTTTGTCAATCTAAAAGCACCATTCGTCTAATTTACAAATTGAATTCAATAAATATGAAATAATACATCATATGAAATAAGAAATACATTCAATACATAACAAAGTAACTAACAATTAATTATATAAATTAGAAAGTATTACTAATAGATAAAATTGTCATTAAAGCTTGACTCCTCATTTCTTATTTGGCCAACATAAATTTAGGTCAATAGGAAATCATTGGACTATTCATTTGAATATCGAAAACATTTTCTCTAATTAACATCCTTGAATTAAATTTTTACATTTACATGCGATCATTCGTTCTCCCCTTCTCAATGTAATACCCTCTACCAGTTGATGAATGTTCTTCTCACTTATTGAGTATCACCATACATCCTTAGTGCATGAGAAAGAATAGTGTCGCCGACCATTCCTCCCCTCCCTCACTTCCCAATTTCTTTTCCTCTCCCTTGTGATCTCCATGCTAACCCTAACATTGGCCACCCTTCTTCTCTTCCACATCTTTCTTCTCCTTCCCTTGTCACATACCTTAGTAGTTGTATATCTATCCCTTCATGCCCATTGACCTCACAACAAAGTAATTGTCACCATCGGTACTTGGGTTAGTGCAGACTCTAATGATAATATCCACATAAGTGACTACTTCCTTCACTACCAGAACTGCCACCCACTCACATCTCCTTTACATTGTGCCACCATGATGGGAAATAGTCATCGATAGTTGAAGGGCCTTCATTGACTTTGGAGGTCACCACCGGGCCACAGCTGGCCACAACCAACTCAAGAGTATACCTCTTCCGACTACTACCTTGAATGATTTCTTCTCTATCGTCCCCTCTCTTCAACACCACAACGACCACTACTACTGGGATCTGGCTTCACCTTCCTCCTTCATCCTACACCTGGACTAGATTCTGGCTAGAGCTTAGCTGTGCAACTCAACTGACCATCAAATGCGCCACCACCTACTTTTCTGTTGCCGACAATCACAAGCCCTCAATGAGAAGGATCCACTCACCTCCTTGAATCTGTGACTAAAGTACAAACTTCAGATCCATCACCTACAACAACATCCAATTTATGAGCCTACAAAGACCTCCAAGTAGATTTATAAGCACGTAGAACCACCTATGACAAACCTTGCTTGGATAACTTCTTACAAATTTATCTATGTGTCATAGAAGTGACCTTCATCAAGTTTTGCCACTTAGCACTTATGGACACGCTGACAATAGGGTAGCAAGATGCTTGTCTGAGTTTATGTGCCACAATGACAACCTTCATTGTCATATTTGAGAAACATTAGGTGATAGCACACCACATACTCACGATAGAAATAAATTGCCACACTGATTGTGGGTGATTAATCACATTCAAAAAAACACCAAAGGTAGGTCAGTGATGGTCTCCCCTTCTTGTGGACTCTTGAGTATAGTTTGAAAAATAAAAAATATGATGATAGTGATTAGTATATATGCAGGAAAATGCATATAACAATAATAAGTTTTGACTTGAGAGCTATACATTGTCCAAATTTTAATAATGACAACCATTACATTCATATGTATCTAATATGTTTGTTTAAGATTGATTTCAACCATTATGCATATACCAATGATATGTTTTGACTTGAGAGCTATACATTGTCCAAATTTTAATATGAATCTCGATCGATCTGTGATGGCTTTTTGGAAATGGTTGCACTTGTTGAGTTGTACACTCACATAAATTGACCGACTAACTTTTTGACCAAAGTTTATTTTGGTTGATCGGTCGAGCTACCCCAGGACAAAGTTGACCAATAGTTTGAAAATTGACTTTGTCGAATAGTGGATCGGTCGAGTTACTTTTATTGAAACTCAACCGAATGCAATGTACAAAATATGCAGGAAAAGTGATTCAAATCATTGGAGAGTTGTTAGAAATAAAAATGGATCTGTTGCAAGTTGTGAAATGGTTATTTTTTGTTCTTAAGTGATCCCACACTCAATCGAACACCCCAACTATAAATAGGTACTCTTGGAGTTCATTCCAAGGTTGCTCATTCATGCTATCCATGGTCCTTGCTATAGTTGTGTGTGCTAAACCCCTTTGATCCCCTTTATCTCTTTCATTTACAAATCATTCCATGATTATGAGTGAATTAGGCATGTTGTAAGAGAGATACCCCATTGTTACCTTGTAAATTTATTCATCTTTCTACTTACTAATCCTCTTTCTCAAAGAGCAAAGTTGAAGTGATCTTCTCTGAGTGAAGGAGGAGTTGTTATTCTTTTTCAAGACTAAATAAGGTGCGAAGGTATTCTTTAAGTGAAGGAGAAGGACAAGGTGGAAGATCCATGGAGCTTGGTGGGTAAATCCTCAAGGTTGAAGACTTATTTCAAGGAGGATATGTCCTCAGAGAAGGAATCTGTAACATACTAGATCTTAGACCCTACCCTGGAAGTTGACATTTTGGACTTAGCCAAGCAAGGTTGAAGGTTAGACCTAAATAGATGTTTAGTATAACCCCAATGAGCTAATTCATGTATATATCACGTTAATATAACCTAATGTTCTAACTTTAATCTTAGGTTTATAATGGATACATAAAATTTGCCACATAACTCATTTTGGTGGTAATATGAAGATAAGAAACTGAATTGGATGAATGATTTAAATAATGGGCCGTTAATGGTCCATATGACATATCTCATAAATATAAGTTTTTAAAATAAACTTCAAATTCCAAATCTTCATATCAATATTAGCCTACATGTCAAATTTCATCTAATTTGCACAACCTTGAAATATTAGGATAAGTTTTGGAGAGAGAAAATGAGTAAAAGGCATAAGTAATGAATAATATGACTATAACTTCCAAAGTTGTAAATAATGGCAAATTCATATTCAACACATCAAATATAACTTGTGGATGAAGTTTGGTCCGATTTGGATGTTGTTTGTGGAAGTTATGCAATTTTAGGTAGATTCTACACTTTTCTACAATTTACCCAATTGGGAGGTTTTCTTTACAAATTGTCACATGAATTATAATCCTTATATATTCCCTTACCATTTTTGTTTTTTTGAACCATAGGGCGCCTATTTCCATCTTGGTTTGAAGGTGTTTCTTTCCAAGGGCATTTTAGGGATTACTCTCTTTATAAATGAGCTTATCTTTTTTTTTTGGAAAATTTGGGTAAGTATATTCCAAAACCCCTGAGAGGGACAAAATTACAAGCCACACCCTAACATGTGGCTACAAGTTCCTAGGATATGGTTACAACAAATCCCAATTCCTAGCAATTATAGGAGGTACATCAATTATAGGAAATGAGCTTATCTTTAAATGATATCAACAAATGAGGTTATTTCTTTGATTAGAGGTCGGTTGGGATGACCTAGAAGTGTCCATAAACTGACATTTTATATTCAAGAAGCCTCTATGATTTTTCCTCTTACATGGCCATGAAATCCCTAGGCTAAGGACACATGGAAAGCTCCATGGACACCTCATGCTTGACTTCTTCCTTATCCATAAAGGACTGCATGTCCATAGGCACCCTTAGCATTGGACACATTGAAAGTAACTTGAAACCTCATTCTTGACTTCTTCCTTATCCATAGCGCCTTGCATGTACTTGCACACCCTTATACATGACACATGGAAAGTCTCATAGACACATCATACTTGACATCTTTCATTATATAGCCATATCTACCCCTTCCCAACACCCAATTTGAAAACTCTTTCTCTTCTTTGTTTCCTCTAGCTTGGAGAATAACTCTTACTCTGTTTGGCCATTAAGGTGATGTCCCAAGGTAAAAGGTGCCTACCTTGGTGAAGAAGGCTCCTAGGGTTCCAAATTTTCTCTATTTAGGGTTTCTAAAGCTCCTCGTTGGTTATTTCAATCAAAACTAGTATGTTTTCTCCTTTCCATACTTATTTTCATGTTTTTAGTCTTCCTTCCACCTTCCTCCAGGTCGGAACCCTGGTCTTCCATGGTGAAACCCCACCTAGAGCCCTTAAACACCCCAACTCCTTGTTCTTTTGTTAGGGTTTTTCACCTCTAAAGTGGAGAAGGTGCTTCTTGCTTGAGATAGGAGCTTTGTTGGAGAAACCAACATCTCTAAGCTTGGGAACCTTACTTATTGGACCTTTCTACCTTACCTCGAAGTTCTTTGGATTCCTAGGCTTGTATCAGTTGAGGTATGATGTATCCCCTATTCTTCTATGTTGAGAAATTCACCTATGCTTATTAATTCTGTTTGTCCTATGGATATTAGCCTATACATAATGTCTTTTCTTTTCAAAACCATGGTTCATGTGAACTACCTTATTTGATACTGATCATGTGATCATAGATATTCTTTTGAACTCCTATCTTATGCTTTGTTCATGATGGAACTCTAAAAGATGACATGTGATGTCCTTTGCCCACCTATGAGGTGGATGTATATGTTGGTCACTTATGTGGTGACTAGTTTATATATTCTGACTATACATTCTACTTGCCTCTACATTTAACATGCTTTGTGATTCAGTAGCACTAGTGTAGTGTAATTGCATTGGTTTTTATGGTGGATGTGTTATTTCCTACCGAGCAGATGTGATATTTCCTGCACTTTTGGGATGGAAAGGAACCTCATACACAGGGCAAGATGTGCGATTCTTGGCCCATGTTTTATATATTTGGGAGATTGAAAGTTTTCCTTTCTCTATCTAGTTTCAAGTGTATGAGACTTGTCCACCTTTGTGTTTATATAGTTATAGGGTTGTTTTTATCTCACATGCATGTAGGTTGATGATATGGGGTGTGTGCCCTAATTCTGTACATGTGCTTGTGTGGCACAATATTTATGTTTTATTAATGGCAAGTATTCTTTTGTTAACATATGATTTCAATTCCTTTTCTCTTGATACCCATTTGGGGTGGTCCTTATCCTTTCTATGGGAAGACTTTTATATTTGATGTCCTTTATTCCATATATTGCTCAATTTCCTATTTAGTATGCACATACCAACCTTTACTGATGTCATCTATTTTCTCTTCTTGTTGTGGTATGCTTCCTACCCTAGGTGGAGGACTTGGATGAGAAGACATGAGGTTTTGGACTATCTTAGGGAGTTAAAGCTTGGAGACAATTTTTTTATGGTTTAGATTTCCCTCTTTCTAGATCCTTTTGTTGTATCTTGTTGTAAACCCTAATGGGAGATTTTGATGTACTTGTGTAATTTTTTTATGAAAGTTGAATATAGTCAGTTATTTTTACTCTGCTACTACACTTTGGTCTTTATCATACCATTATAATAAATTTATAAAATTTATACCTATTCCAACATACCTTTGAGTGTGTTTGGAATGGATGTTAATTATTATAAAAAATTTAGTAAGGAGGTTATCTCGCCTCCTTAAAGAATTGAACTTCTTGCAAGATTGGGTAAGACCTGTTGTGAGGTAGAAGAGTAGCTCTAGGATAGGTAAACCTTGGATGTCAGGTGGTCTTCTTGTATGTCTTATAATGTAATATATGTATACATGGGTTGCAAAGTCCTAGAGGTTGACCTCTATATGTAGTGGATTGACGGTCTCCTAGTTTGGAGATTGGAACCATTCTAAACAACTTGTCCAAGAGTTTGTATCAATCTCTCTCATCCTTGCTATGTTAGTTTAGATAGGAACTCAAATTCACTTTAGCATTTGGTTTGAATTCGTATAATTTGAAGGTCTAACTATTCTTGTGCAAGTTTTAAAGCTCGATTCACCCCCTTTAGAGCCCTAGATCCAACAATAAGTACATGAACCAGTTGGTTATTCATAATTTCAGTATAACCTTATCTTAAGACCAAATTATTAAACACTAGATAAGATGGTAATTGAGGGTATGAAGGATAGACTACCTAAATACTGTAACAACCTATAGTACTTGATATAGATCATAGATTTATACAATATATAGTATGTATGAGTGAATCACCTAATAAGAGATTATATAACTTTAGTAAATATATATGAAGTATATCTAAATAGTGATTTCACTCCTTCTATAATATACAAAATCGTAGATGTTTCAATATAATTTTGGTATATAAATATACAACACGAACCTCGAAAATATTTTATTCAATTAAACCTACTTCGAATAAAATGGTATATGGGTGAAAGGGTATACATAATATACATGATTTAGTACCAAAATTTGGAATGATGATATGTATACATCGGATTAACCATATTTATGATAATAGATATTTATGCATTTACATATGAAAAAGTACAAGACTTAAAATTTGGGTCCTTAAATAAGGGCAATTCAATAAAATACTTAATGTGGAGCAAACACTTGACATTAGTTGACCAAAATTGAAGTATATGTTATAGAAAAAAGAATAAAATTACAAGACCTAAATGTCATGGACACTGGGGTTGGTGTTTGGGGCACTGGGGTTGGCAGCTATTGTCTTTGGCATTTGGCTGAAGAGGCTTCCAAGTTGCATGGTGGTCGTGAGACTAATAAGTTAGCATTTTTTAATAGGTTGGTCGACATGATGGGTTTTGTTGTTAGGGCCAAGCCTAATCTTTATAAAGGCTTGGACCCTATTACCAAAGAATAGTGGGTTTTTTGTAGTTAACACACCCTCTGTATAGTATAGGTTCACCTATACGGTTTTTTGACTTAGTAATATTTTACCTTATCCAAAAAAATGGGAGGGACACAAATTATTAATTACACATATATGAAATCTTGAAATATGTTGACTTATTTTACTAAAGATGGATTGAAATAGATACATAACCGATCATATGTTGAATAGATTTTAAATCCTAATAGGTCATTGGATGATCATGACTAGGATAAAAATTATGAAAATTTATATTAGGAATGTATACACATGTTCACTGGGGTTTGACTAACAAACATAATGTGTTCCTAGTTTGAATAGTCAACTTTTTGGACCAAGTATAGCTATTGAGCAAACCAATACTCGTGAAGATCATGTATGTGCAATCTCTATTTTCATTTTGAAATTTATACAAATTTGACATAAACTTTCCCATAATGAGGCACCTCCTGACATTACTTCTTATTATTTGCAAATATGTGCCTTCATACAGAAATCCTTTCAATTATTTAGAAAATATTTTTATTCGTGTTATTTTGGGATTGTAACCCCTCCAACCATGTAAATATTCTTACTAATTTAAATGATGAGCTATGTCTTGACTCCATATCTTACGTGTGGTTTTAGACTAACTTAAGTAATTTATATGCTTGTACATAACCATGCTTTTTATAAAAGGATGTGCTTTTTATCTGAGGTGTTCTATTCCACCCTAAATTAATACATGGGTGTGCTTTTCCAACTAGTTGTACTATTCTAACACCCCTATTTGAGGTCAATGATCATTGGTGTCTTGTCTCTACTTTAGTTATCTTTAGTTTACATTTTTTGCATGCATTTGTTTATTTATGAATTAATTCATGGAATGACACCTTATAGAAGTTTGTCATTCTTTAATACCTCATTCTTTTGAATTTCAATATCTTGTTTATCTTCTATTAAACTTACCTATTTGTAAATATCCGACTCTTGAATGGGAAACCCTTGTGATAATCCCTTATACTAAAATGCCTAAATGTTAGTTATCATGTGCATACTCAAAAGTGTTCTGATTCATACCTTTCTTTTTCTTTGATTGGGTGACGATCCTGAAACTATCAAAGTGTAGGTGTTCTAGATGACAATGACTCAAGAAGATCTTCTTCAGGATATCGACATGAGGATAACTTGGAAAGGTAGGGTTGACCTCTGCAGTCGGGCTAGTGTAGTAGTAGTTGTACACATATTTTTTGTCATATTACATTATATAGTGATGAACGATTATACATGAAATAAGATGCAACTTTGTAATAGTTTATTTCTGTCGCTTAATTTTTTTTATGATCTGTAATATATGTAGCATTTGAGAAATAATGAAATTCCTCCTTTCTTCATTTTTTGTAATGGGATGTATTTATCTCTCAATTTAGTGAAGAGTGGATCCCCTCTGGGGTCCCACTTATATAATATGGTATCAGAGCCTAAGAAATCTATGACTTAGATATTTTAAGTTATGTCTAGCAGTTGTCTTAATTATTTAGCAAAGTAACTATATATTGGTAATTGATGTGCCTATTCCTAAGTCGAGGAATACAAACTAAGGTTTCAATGCCTAACAAATGTGGTCATTCCCACACCCAAAACTACCTTTGTGGTTGACACTCGGTCTTCAGTTTCCCTAAGAACCCCACCCTCTGTATGGAGGTGGAAATGTCACTGTGTTAGAATTGACCCTTGTAATGTTTGTGTACATGAAGTTAGCATAAGAACTATGAATTGTAGGTTGGATTGAACACACATAGCTAAAATATCCCTATTTATCACTTTAAATCCATTCCTTTTTTTATACAATGCTTTGTATAGTTTAACTTTGGATATTGAGCATGTAGTGATGACAAACACAAAATCTTGAGCAAGTTTTAGAGTGAGATGATTCCTTTTATATTAGATGGAAATATAAACTAACTCAACTTTTGTTAGGCATACCTTACCTTCAAGATGGAGTACATTATCATAGGAATATCCTAATGACATCTACATAAGGTTGCATGCCACCCTGATTGAGCTAGTTATGCCTTGTGCATGTGGTTTGGTGGATGTCGTGCCTTCTTAGGGTTTAATAGAAGTTGATCATGCTTAATAGGAAACCTTTTCCCTCCTATGCTTATATGTTAGAAATGCAATCATATGCCCTTTTTGGTATTAGAAGAATTCAATCCTTTTAGGGGAATGAAGTATGATAAAATAATAGTATATATGTTATGATCTAGAAAGTAGCTGACTTGGTTCTTGGATTGATTTTGGTGCCATTTTGGATTCTCATAAAAAATGTCACTGTCAAACTTATCTTCATTGTTATATTATATTTACAAAAGAAAAGCTTTCATATTCTATCAATGGTGTTCAGATCCAAGTTGCCACCATAAGGAAGTTTGAGAAGTAAAGAAACCATTTTGTGAAAAAACCCTCGACTAAATTGTTCAACCCTAATACTCTAAGTCTTATTTTAGTGTAGTGGGTATGAAGAATAAGTTTTGGGTATATATGACCTAGTTTGGGCCAATGATGGACATGGAAAAAAAATCTTGTTCTGAATTGTTTGTTTGCTTGTTTGAATTTTGAGGACAAAATTCCTATAAGAGGGGAAGGATGTTACAACCCCAATTTTTGGGTTCAATTGGTGAAAATATAATTTCTCATATTAAAGATAATTGAACAAATAATGATATAATTTGTTTTGAAGACATGGATTTCGTTTACAATAGCCTTAATGTTTGTGTTGTGGGCTTTATTGACTATTGGGCCCAATAACGGGGAAATAACAAAGAAAATTCAATTAGTAATTGAATAATTGAATATTTGAGAAAAGGAAGAGGTAGAAACCTCTAGAAGGCAAAGAGATGTAATCCAAGGATGGATTTCGTGCCTCTAGGGTTCCTTGGGTTCCAAGGAGTCCAAGGTTGCAAAAAGAAAACAATAAGAAAAGAAAAGATTAAGTATTTCTTTATTAAGAAATAAAATGAAAATAATGATAAAATGTGGAAAATGAGCGGAAAGAGGTATAAATGAGATTTCTTGGGGAAATTTTGTATCCATGAGGTTGCTAATATTAAAAGGAATGCAAATGAGGAGAATAAAAGAGAAATTAAAAGAAGTCCTCACAAAGAGATATTTAAATGAGAAATAAACAAGATAATGTGAAATAATGCATAATGATGCATCTAGAAGGATAATAAGTATCCAATAAAAAGAATTTCGAAAAAAATGGAATGTCTTGGGATTCAAGGACTCCCAATAAAAAGGAAAGAAAGAGAAAATGCCTAAAAAGGCAAAATAAGAGGATAATGTGTTGCTTTATTAATGAATTATGTGGTATTATTTAAAAGGATGATATTTTCTATAAAGGAAAATAGGAATTTTTGCCAAAGAATTAAAAAGAAACCATAAAGTAAATAAGGGAAAAGGAATTTCGAATTTCCTAATATCCATATAATAGAATATAACCATGGATATAGAAGAGAGAATATTAGTTCTCTTAGGAAGAATTGACTTCCTACTGGGAAAAGGAATCTCAGTTTTGTAAATAGCCGACCCAGGGCTTCTATAATCACCCCTATATAAAGGGGAGACCCTTTGATTCGAGCCCAAAGAATCCCACGTTTCTTTTCTTCTTCTTCTTCCTCGTTTCCATCCTTAAACCCTAACCATGGGAGTGAGTGTAACCCAGAATGATGTGGAGCTTTAGACAGGAGCTGGATGGGGGCACGATGATCCCAAGTCCTTTGGAAAGGAGCCCGACCGTCGTCCCTTAGGTCTAGCATATGCACAACGCCTTAGGACGTCTGCAGGTCAGCCATGGTGGCGGACCTGCTGGGCGCGTTTCTGGCCAACCAGCCACGTACCAGGAGCACCATTAGGTGCATGGGGGCATGGCGGGGTCAGTGCAACGGTTGCTGATGGTGATCGAGGTCCGAGGAGTAGGAGAAAGGCCGGCGCACAGCTACAGATCGCAGCTAGGGCGGCGCGGCTGTTGCTGCGTAAGGTTGAAGGAGGCCAAGGGCACGTTGGACAAAATTGCCCCTCCGCGGGCTGAATGAGCTAGAAAGTTACTGAGGGTAATAACGTAATCTGGTTATGTTTCCAAAGAAAGCAACGTTGCATGAGTCGGAGATGACGTGGCACAATCTCATTGGCTGTGGTAAGTGATTTATTGCAAAAATCATATCAAATGATTCGTAACTTCGATTAGGACAAGTAATATATGAATTTTGATTAGAAGAACAAAAGGAATCCAATAAAAATAGTTTTTTATCCTGAATCTGATCATAGTTCGAAATGTAGTGTAAATTATCATCTTTGATTAATTAAAGATTCAGAAACCCAATTTTGATATGATTAATGTGTTTAATAAGGTTTAATGGATCATTAGAGTTGATGTTAACCTGTTAATCGTAAAAAGGTACATTTATATCTCAAAGAATGATCTTTGTACATAATTATCTTAATTTAGAGTTTCATATACCTATGTTTAGATGAATGGGCTTAGAAACCCTAATTTGGGTAAATATGCCTTTTAATGGTTTTAATTGTGCAAATCCATGAATAGGATAGAGTTATGATGTTCTAAATCCAATTTGAATATACAAGTTCCTAATTGTGGATAAAAACCCAAAATGTAGTAATTAGGGTTTTCTCATGAATAAAAGGTAGAGTTATGGCAAATGAGTTCATATGTTAGTTAGACCCTAATGAACTTGGAAATTGATGATTGATGCGGATAATGATCTCCTAATGGATTAAAAGGATAAAATAGTAGCTTTAATGAAAAAGAAGCTTAATTGATGATTAATGTTCCTGTAATATGAAAATAGATTATATTTTGTTAAGATAACCTTAATATTGAAGAATAGATGAGAAAATTAGGGTTTGTGAGTAATGGCATAAGATTAGGGTTCAATATGGTAAAAGATGAAGGAAAACCCTAAATGCAAAATGAAACCCTAAAATGGATACAAAAACCTTAGGAAGCGATTTCAAGTTGAATAGAAAGAATCTTGATAAAATGTGTAGTAAATGGAATACATGTGTTTTTCAGGATTCTTGATTATATGGTTGAATTACTTCCTTCGATTGCTTTCTTGGTTGGAATTGATATTAGCTTGAGAAATCTACTGAACAAGTATGTGGTTAATTATGAATAACCGCTTTAGTTTTCCGATGGATTCCCAGATGTTTAATCGCATTGAATGCAACTAAACTGTTTGGATGTTCATATTGCAAAATATAATGTGGCTATGACAATCATAAAGGATATATGCCTACAAATCCATATCATGGTTCTCTCTGTGGCATTATAGCTAACCTAGTACATGGCTGCCTATGGGTAGTTCCATCAGGTTAGAGAAAGGCCTAGTACATGGCTACCTATTGGGTAGGTCCATCAGGTCTATGGATGACCTAGTACATGGCTACCTATAGGGTAGGTCCATCAGGTCTATGGATGACTTAGTACATGGCTACCATTGAGGTAGGACCATCAGGTCACATTGATTTAGATATTGGGCTACCTTCGAGTAGTGCCATGTGACTCTATTACCTAAACGAGAGGTGATATCTATGTCCACTGCAGGGACAACCCAGAGTTCGAGAATATGTATGGATTGAGTTGTATGGCTTAAAATGTAATCTTGATTGTTAATTGATTAATTGAATGACTATATTGTTAACATCGTTGAACATTATCTGTTTCCTCCACATACCAGCTTCGGCTGACCATCGTTTTGTTTTTCGATAATTTAGGTACAATCCTCAAAAGTACAAACAGTAAAGTGACACATTGTGAACTCAAGAATGAAAGAATAAGGAGGAATTAGTTAGAATAGTTCAGCTGTGGTTAGAAGTTTAGTTTATTCCAAACTTTTCAAAGGTATGCAAAATTTATTTTCTTACAACTTTTCAGTATAGTAGGTTAAAATTTGATAATTATTATTGGTTAATTGCCGAACCTTTGATCCGGAAGTCATGGGTGCGGCTTTGACCTCTTGGTCTCCCTTAATTTGGGGGTTATCGAGAGGTGGGGTCGTAACATATGTAAGGTGTTCCTAGCTCATGTTGTGGATACCAAGGCAAATGGTCCTAGCCTTGAGGAGGTGCATGTTGTCTGAGAGTTTGCAGATGTGTTTCTCGAGGAGTTCCCGGTGTTCCCCCACCTCAAGAGATTGACTTTGAGATCAATCTAGTGCCAGGAACACAGCATGTTGCTCAGACGTTGCACAGGATGGCTCCAGCCGAGATGGCAGAGCTGAAGAAGCAGTTCCAAGAGTTGTCGGATAAAGGTTTCATTAGAGCAAGCACATCACCTTTTGGGTGCTCCAGTCTTGTTCGTTAAGAAGAAGGTCGGGTCGATGAGGTTGTGTATCGATTACCGACAGTTGAACAAAGTCACAATCAAGAACAAGTACCCGTTGCCAAGGATACATGATCTGTTTGATCAGTTGTGAGGTGCTACAATGTTTTCAAAGATCGATCTACGGTTTGGATATAATCAGTTGAGGATTAAGGTAGATAACATACCAAATTCAGCTTTTAGGATGAGGTATGGTCACTTTGAGTTTGTGGTTATGCAGTTTGGGCTAACCAATGCGCCTGCTGCTTCATGGATCTGATGAACATGGTGTTTCGTTCATTTCTAGATCAGTTTGTTGTAGTTTTTATAGATGACATCTTGATATACAGTCGAAACAGTCAAGAGCATGAATAGCATCTTCGAAAAGCGTTGACTCTTCTTCACAAACACCAGTTATATGCCAAGTTTAGTAAGTGTGAGTTCTGGTTGAAGGATGTGAATTTCTTGGGTCGTGTGATATCTGCTGAAGGAGTCAGAGTGGACCCCAAGAAGGTGGATTCAATTGCAAATTGGGAGCAATCGAAGACGCCAACAAAAGTTTGTAGTTTTATGGGTTTAGCAGGATACTACCGGAGTTTTATAAAGGACTTTAGCGTGCTCTCATTATCATTGACAAAGTTGACCAAGAAGGATGTACCCTTTGTTTGGGATGATCGTTGTTAGAAAGCTTTTAAAAGATTGAAGGAGAAGCTGATAGTGCTCCAATGTTGGTGCTGCCAGAGCCTGGGAAAGGCTATGTTATTTTCTACGATGCTTCCAAGAAAGGCTTAGGATGTGTGCTGATGTAGGAAGATCATGTGGTTTCTTTTGCTTTGCGACAACTTAAGAAACATGAGGAGAATTATCTGACACATGATTTGGAGCTGGAATCGGTGGTTCATGCATTGAATATTTGGAGACACTATCTTTATGGGGAAGTGTGTCTGATCTTTACAGATCATAAGAACTTGAATTATATCTTATCGCAGAGTGAGCTGAACATGCGACAACATCACTGGATGGAGTTGATAAATGATGATGATTGCACCATTGAGTATCATCCTGGTAAGGCAAATGTGGTAGCTGATGCGCTTAGAAGGAAGTCTTCTTCTTCTCATTTTTTGAAGAAGGCACAATTGAGTTCCTTAGTATGCCATAGGTGGGATATGTTCGTTTCATTGCGGCAGATGAATGTAGAGCTAGAAGTTTCCTTGTTGGTAGGACTGTTGGCACAGATGCAAGTCAAGCCTACGTGGAGATAGCGGATCAAAGATGCAAAATAGGCAGATGCTTCATTTCAGTTGATAAAACTAGAGTTTTGGCAGCGAAAAGAGTGATGGGTTCCATGAGTCTGATGATGGACTGGTTTTCTATCATGGTAGGATGGTGGTCCCCGATGTTGATGATCTGAGAAAGCTAGTTCTTGAGGAAGCACACACATCAATGTATGTTATGCATCCAGGAGTCAGCAAGATGTATCATAATAGGAAGGACCTATATTGGTGGTCTAGTCTGAAGAAGGATGTAGCCAAGTTTGTGGCTAGGTGTGCGGTATGCCAGCAAGTTAAGGTTGAGCATCAGAAGCCAGCATGTACGTTGCAACCCATGCCAATACCGCAATGGAAATGGGATCATATAACTATGGATTTCATAGTTGGTCTGCCAAGGACAACTAGGAATCATGATTACATTTGGGTGATAGTGGATAGATTGACAAAGTCTACGCACTTCATACCGGTAAAGACAACGTATACAACAGAGAAGCTTGCTCAGGTGTATGTAGACGAGATAGTGCATTTGCACTGTGTACCAGCAACGATAGTTTCCGACAGAGGTCCTCAGTTCACGAGTCGTTTCTAGGAATAGTTGCACAAAGCATTGGGAACACAATTGAGGTTCAATACTGCCTTCCACCCACAGACAGATGGACAGTCTGAAAGGACTTGTAACACCCCTGACCTGGGTTATGACCTAACCCTAGAAGTTTTGCTTAAGTATGTAATTAATATACTTGTGAACACTCCCTGGCATGTAATTAAGTCCCTCAGGGACATTTACTTTCATATTTTGCTCCTTTTGCATAAAGTTGTAGCATTATGTTGTATGCAGGGACCTATATGCAAATTACCCAGTTTAAGGGTTGAACTTGCAAATTCACAAGATAAGGTGTTCCTTTGATGGTTGAGACATCATGGAGATGTCTATAATGAAGTTTGAGGGATTTCCCAAGCTTGGGCACCAAGGTGCAGCTGTGGAAGCAATCCCCATGCTCAGAAACCCTAATTTGGGGTAAAAGTGTAATTTACCCAAATTGAGGGGTCCAACTTGTAATTTCACCATCTAGAACATCTTTTATGACTCTTGTCATCATTTAGAGTAGAAATGATGAAAGAGATACATCATTTACTAATCAGATGAGAAAAATGATCTTTGTGGTAGAAATCACCTAAAAATGGGTACAAAACCCTTACATGTATGTACCCTAGTTGAAGGTTGGATTCCTATACCCTTAGATCTTGAGTTTTCCTAAGATTTGCATAAGGTTAGATGGTCTTGGACGTGCCCTTGAACAAGGAGGGACCTAGATGTGAATTTTGGCTTTGAAAGGTCCTTATGTTAGAAAATAGCCTGAAACTATATAAGCCTTTCCCTTTGCAAATGAGCAAACGATCCTTCCCTATTCCATTCACTTCCTTTCTTTCTCAAACGGCCAAGGACTTGCTCTAGAGAACAGGGAGACGAAGTAGCTTGCTCTAGGTAAGAAACCTCAAGCCTATCTTGAATTCATGGTGATTTGCACCTTCTAAGGTTGGTTTTATGGTTAGCTTGACTAGTCTTCTTGTTCTAGCCAACCAAAGCTTCAATTCCTTGGAGTTTTCATCCCTGATCGAGTTCTGGAAGCTCAAGGACGCCATTAGAGCTTGGACCTCGGAGTCTTGGAGCTTTAGGATCAAACTTGAGGTGGGTTTTATAACTCTGAACTTGTGCTTTATAATTATGCTTTGTTTCTTGCAAATTTGCTAGTAAATCTCCTTCTATCTCCCTTCTTCTTTGCACGATTGCATTTGAACCAGTGGAGAAACCGACCTTGCAAGAGGTTGAAGAAGAGGGGCGTGATTCCCTATGTTGCTTTTCCAAACGGTCTTGGACCCTTTTGGTCCAAACGGTTGCAAACCGTTTGGGTTCAAACGGTCTCAAGACCGTTTGCTCCCAAACGGTCTTGCAAGACCGTTTGGATTGAAACGGTCTCAAGACCGTTTGAGGGCGTTGACCAAGGGACGACCGTTTGAGGGTCTGTTCCCAATAGGTTGAATTTCATCTCTGCAAAGAATCAAAGTCTAACTCTTAACCAATTGGGAGTTGAAGGCACTTCAACATGGAACCCTAATCGGGTGAAAAAGTGTTGAATTTACATATAGATCTTGTTGAGTTTTGGGTTGAAGGACCCAAACGGTCTCAAGACCGTTTGGGGATTCCTCCAAACGGTCTCAAGACGGTTTGGGCACAACCCAAGACCGTTTCAAGGTCTAGGGTTGAGTTAATCTAATGGTTTGAGGGTCCAATTGTAGGAAATTGATGCATTGTCGAAAATTGCTGATTTTGCCCTAATTGGACTTCAACCTTAGTCAAAACGGTTTGGATCTTGGTCAAACTTTGGCCAAACGGTCTCAAGACCGTTTGGATGATGTCCAAACGACCTCAAGACCGTTTGGGCCAAGTTTGGGCCCAATTGAAGGTCAATTGATAGGTTCAACCTTGAATTGATTCACATTGTTGAACATTGATGACCAATCAACTTGAAACCCTAATTGAGAACGTTTGAACCCTAATTGGCTTACAATTGAGGGTCAATTTGATGACTAAGTGACTAAGGCTAACCCTAATTGACTCAATTTATAAGTGGTTAGCATAGCTTAATCCAATTGAGGGCTTCAACACACTTATCCATATACATTGGTGATCTTTGAACCCTTTTGGGGGTCCAAACGGTTTGAGCCCATTTGGGCCAAACGGTCTCAAGACCGTTTGGACCCAAATGGTCTCAAGACCGTTTGAGACAAAACGGTCTCAAGACCATTTGGGGCCAAACGGTCTCAAGACCGTTTGGGCTCAAACGACCTCAAGACCGTATGGGCTCAAACGACCTCAAGGTCGTTTGGTCCAAACGACCTCAAACCGTTTGAGGCTCCAAACGGTTTGGAAGTCAAACCTCCCAAACGGTCCTCACCTCCAAACGGTCTCAAGACCGTTTGAGACCAAACGGTCTCAAGAGCGTTTGAGGATCAAACGGTCTCAAGACCGTTTGGATGGTTGAGATCGTTTGAAGGTTGGAAACCACTTGGAGGTTGGTGATGGTTTATACTTAACCAAATAATGATGTAATCAGTTCAATGGTGATTCAATCTAAACCCTAATGGTAACCTAGGTCATTAAGGGACTATGTGATTAGTGAGTTAACCCATGATGGTGATCATGTGGCAAATTATCAAAATACCCTTGAGGGGTCTAAAGGGGTAAAACCCTAATCTATTCAAACTCTAATCACATGATGTTGTTTCCTTGGCTCATATCAGTCAATGGAGACTTGACTCAACCTGAACTAGAGTGGTGTTGCCACCATCTACTAGTGAGAGGAGAGAGAAAGTGTTTCTAGAAAGAGAAAGTATCCTAGAGAGAGAAAGTGCTCTTTTCAGGAGGAAACTCTAGTAAGATACTTCAATTACACATGGATGTGCATAATTGGGGAATGACCCACCCATGTGAGGTCATGGCAACCCTAATTATGATATCTAATAGATCTTAATCTTAATTAAGAGTCTTATTGATGATGTTCCTCTTACACAAAGATGTAATGAGTACAATTCACCATGGTGGGAATAGTAAACCCTAGTTGAGGGTGAACCCATGTGGAACCCTAGTAGAGGGTGATCCCATGTGGAACCCTAGTAGAGGGTGAGCCCATGTGGAACCCTAGTTGAGGGTGATCCCATGTGGAACCCTAGTTGAGGGTAATCCTATGTGGCACTACCGTGCAAGGCAGCATGGCCGTGGTGACTTTACTCTGCACGACCGTGCAAGGTAGCACGGCCGTGGTAGTCTATGCTTGTCTTAGAATTGAATTGTTACTATTATCTGTTGAATTAACCATGCAGGTTATTATGAGATGATGGTCACTCCCAGGTATGGAATACCATGATTATATTCATTGAAGGCATGTCTTATGCTTTATGAATGGTGAACCATCTTGATGCACTGATAAGTGACATCCTTTGTGATTTATGGGCTGTAAGAGCCATAAATGTTATCAAGGTCATGCTTGACAGATGACTTGAGATGAATATCTGATAATTGTGATAAGTTAGGCCTGCTACATTTTGTATTCTCATATATAGTTGTGTTACTGTATGATGATTAGAATACTGAATGTACCTAACTAATCAAGTGAAATGTAGAGCCCTGATCATAGATCCATCATTGTCAGTTGTCTAAATGATGGTGAAACAGGTTTTCCTAAGGGAACTCCTGGAGCACATACTTTTGAGTATGTGGGGTATATGGATGTGTAGAACCTGACATCCTAGTGTAGGTATTTGATGTAGATTCTTGTAGTCCGTCATACCTTCACTATATTAGTAAGGGTGAGTGGATGATGTAGATTCTAGTAGTCCATCAGACCCCACCACAAAGTTCTAAAGGTGAGATGTATTTCTACACTCCCTTAAAGACACAAACACCACATCGGTAGTAGATAAACATGAAATCTCCTGATGATGAAGAGAGTACAGAATGCCACTGTAACTCTAAAAATAGCGAAGGACCAGAGTACCCTGGTGAGCTATTATATAGACTTCCTGCCAGATTTCAAACAGTTAATCCTCTAACTGACTGAGGAAGGTGAGGTCATAAGGATCGGGCTCTTCTAATGACCTATGTATGATACTGATGCGACTTCTCAGTGATCAGTTGAAGTATGAGTGGTATACCTCATCTCCACAGGGAATAACAATAATGTTTGAAAAACATAATCAACAGCATAGTATATCTGTTAGAGTTATCTACGAGTTATTTGATTAATGTTACCTTGAATAGCATGGAGGTTCTCATATGTGATATTGATTGAACTCTGCTTATCATTAAACTGCTAGTGAATATCTTGAAGGCTTTTATTGCTTTAGTTATTCCCTGCTTTACTTATAAAGCCTAGTGGAGAGTTATAACTCTCGCTGGGGCAATTATGTATAATTGTCTCACCCCGTAGGCTTCTACTTTTTAGGTGGTCATCGAAGACGGGGAACAAGAATTCAGGTGACCAGTCTCAGCAGCAGCATCAGGAGTAGTGATCTCAGGTGGAGATCCAGACTACTTTATGGTGTATATAGAGTCAGTCCTATGTGTCCTCTGTACTCTCAGGTCCTGGAACGTTTATGGTTTATTCTTGAGAAAATTTTGTAAGCATGATTGCATGTAATTACTCAAGAAGTAATTGGTCTGAGTTGTAAACAGTTAAATCCTTTTTCTATGGAAAAGGTTTGTGGTTTCAAGCTCTAATCTCGAAAAGTTTTAATTTCCCGTGATTTTCATCTTCCGCTGTTTACCGAATGCTTCCGCATGTGTTTATATCGGGATTAACTCGTGATTTGGAGATCGGAGCCCACAATTAAGTGGTATCAGAGCTCCAGGTTTACCGAGTCTACAGAGGCATAGGACTTAGGAAGTCGAGTCTATCTTTAGTATTCCTTCCTTATCTAATAGAATCTTCTACTCCTCAGGAGAAGAAGATACTTAAGATGTCTGAGCCACATGATGAATATGTGGAAGAGAGCAGTGCCAGTGCACCTCAAGGTGGTGCAAGAGTACCAGAGGTGGAGCAGCCTGTACCAGAACAACCCAGAGAGCCACCCCAGTTTGACCCAGCTGACATGGGTAACCCAGCAGTCCAGATGATGTTCGGGCAGTTCATGGCTGCCATGACACATATAACCGACAGGTTACCTATGCCTGCACCTAGGGCACCTGTCCAGCCTGAGGGACAAGGTATCGGGAAGACGTTCGAGCAACTACGTCGTGTCGGAGCTACCGAGTACCATGGGACTGCTGACCCTGCAGATGCAGATCTGTGGTTGACTGAGTTAGAGAAGGCTTTCCGAATCCTCAACATCCCTGAAGTTGAGAAGGTTAGACATGCTGTCTATCTTCTCAAAGGAAGTGCTGGTCACTGGTGGACCATGGAAGAGCAGAAGAGGCCTGGAGTAGAGATCTCGTGGGAAGATTTTTGGCGGGAGTTTGTTAATAGATTCTTCCCAAAGTCCTTCCTAGACGAGAAAATCTCTCAATTCGAGAGGTTAAGACAAGGAATGATGAACATTAGCGAGTATGAAGCTAAGTTCATGGAGCTATTGCGGTTTTGTCCGCACATGGCTGCCACCGAGGAAGAGAGAATCAGAAGGTTCAAGAGGGGGTTGAATGCTGATATGTCTACCCCAGTGTCTACCTTAGAAAACCGAGAGAGATTCTCTACCTTCGTTGAGTCAGTCCGAAGAGTAGAGAGATTTGTGGTTGAGAAGAGGCAGACTCAGAAAAGATATCCACAGTTCCAGGGTTCTTCATCTAGGGACTCTAAGCAACCTAGATCCTCTGCACCTAACCCTCCACCATCTAGATCTAGTTCTCAGACTCCGTGGTCTCCTAGTAGAGGTAGAGGAAGAGGACAACCGCCTCGGGAGACACAGAGTTCTGCCTCAATGTCTGTCACCGAACCACAAGAGAGAAGATGTTACAACTGTGGAAAGGTGGGACATTTGAGGAAGGACTGCCGATCTAGGCCTGTCAGTGTGACACAGCCTCCGAGACAAGGACAACAGGGATCACATGGAGGACAATCTCAAGGAATAGGACGAGGACGCGGGCAAGCGTCTCAAGCTGGATCATCAGCACCACCTCAGCAACAGGCTACGACGAGGTTCTATGCTATGAACCCACCAGAGGCAGTGGTCAATCCACAAGTTGTGACAGGTCAGATGGAACTTTTATATTCTGATATGTCTAAATCTTGTGTAGTATATGTTTTGATTGACCCGGGTGCTACGCACTCTTTCATCACTCGAAGAGTGATTCGTAACTGCAATATGACAACTAGTCATAGGGCAGACAGGTTGTTGCTGGAGACTCCGTTGAGTGGGTCTGCTGTTCTGTTAGAAGTATGCTCCCCTTGCGTACTTTTCTTCTCTAAACATCGCATTCAAGTGGATCTTATACCACTTGATATGCATGGATTTGATATAATCCTAGGAATGGATACCTTGGAAAGGTATCGAGTTGTCTTGGATTGTGAATCTAAGTTGGCAGTGTTTGCTGATGAGAGCAACACATGGATCTTTCAAGGTGAAAGGAAGATTCTGCCCACCTGTCTTGTATCAGCTATGGTTGCTGATAAGTTGATGAGGCAAGGATGCTATGCATTCTTAGCCCATGTGGTTGATGTTACCAAGGAAAGTTCTAACCCTGCTGAAGTTCCGATAGTCAGGGAATTCAAGGATGTGTTTCCCGAAGAACTTCCTGGTATACCACCACCCCGGGAAATTGATTTTGAGATCAATTTGGTCCCAGATATGAAACCCATAGCCCAAACTCCGTATAGGATGGCGCCTGCTGAGATGGCAGAACTCAAGAAACAGCTTGAAGAGTTACTTGAGAAGGGTTTCATCCGACCGAGTACCTCACCTTGGGGTGCTCCGGTCTTGTTTGTTAAGAAGAAAGATGGATCGATGCGGTTGTGCATTGATTACCGACAACTCAATAAAGTAACAATCAAGAATAAGTATCCTTTTCCGAGGATTGATGATCTTTTCGACCAGTTGCGTGGTGCAACAGTCTTTTCCAAGATAGACTTAAGGTCTGGATATCATCAGATCCACATTAAGGACTGTGACATATCCAAGTCTGCCTTTAGGACGAGATATGGTCACTATGAGTTCACGGTTATGTCGTTTGGACTAACCAATGCACCGGCTGCATTCATGGAACTCATGAATAGAGTCTTTCGACCTTTTCTTGATCAGTGTGTTGTCGTCTTCATAGATGACATACTGATTTATAGTAAGGATGCTCAGCAGCATGAGCAGCACCTTCGCTAGACTTTGACCTTGCTAAGGGAACATAAGCTATATGCTAAGTTCAGCAAGTGTGAGTTTTGGTTGTCTGAAGTATCCTTCCTTGGACATGTGGTATCTGCCTCGGGGATTCGTGTTGACCCTGCAAAGATAGAGTCTGTTATGCAGTGGGAACAACCAAAGACACCGACGGAGATTAGAAGTTTCTTGGGGTTAGCTGGCTATTATCGAAGGTTTATTAAGAATTTCAGTTCTATAGCCTTACTTTTGACCAAGTTAACCCGGAAGGATGTTCCTTTTTCTTGGAGTGATAAGTGTCAACAGTCTTTTCAGCTGTTGAAGGAGAGGTTGACAAGTGCGCCTGTGCTTGTGTTGCCTGAGCAAGGAAAGGAATACCTAATCTTTTGTGATGCCTCCAAGAATGGACTTGGATGTGTGTTGATGCAGGATAACCAAGTGATTTCTTTTGCTTCCCGACAGCTTAAGAAACACGAGGAAAATTATCCAACACACGATCTAGAGTTAGCTGCTGTGGTCCATGCTTTAAAAATTTGGAGACATTATCTCTACGGAGAAACTTTTCAGATTTTCACAGACCACAAGAATCTTAAGTATATCTTCACTCAGCATGAGCTTAACATGAGGCAACGTCGCTGGATGGAGTTAATCAAGGACTACGATTGTACAATTGATTACCATCCGGGCAAAGCCAATGTGGTTGCTGATGCCTTGAGTAGGAAATCAGCAACATCAACCATGGATAGGGCACAACTAAGTTCTTTAGTATGCTCTAGAAGAGATATTCTTATCTCTTTAAGACAAGACAATGTGCAGTTGAAGGCATCATTGTTAGCTGGTTTGTTAGCTGAGATGCAGATTAAACCTACCCTGAGAGAGCAGATAAAGGAGGCACAACAAGTAGATGCTTTTGTACAACAGTTTAGATCTGAGTTTGGTGATGAGAAGCGAGAAGGCTTTCATGAGTCAGATGACCAGGTGGCATGCTATCATGGAAGGATGATAGTGCCAAATGTGGATAACCTGAGGAAGTTAATCCTGGAAGAAGCTCATTCTTCGATGTATGCTATGCATCCAGGGAGCACCAAGATGTATCGAAACTTGAAGGATATGTATTGGTGGCCTGGGATGAAGAAGGATGTAGCTGAGTTTGTTCTGAGGTGTCCTGTGTGTCAGCAGGTTAAAGCTGAACACCAGAAACCTGCAGGAACAATGCAACCCCTACCCATACCACAGTGGAAGTGGGACCATGTGACCATGGACTTTGTTGTTGGCCTACCCAGGACAAACAAAGGACATGATTCCATTTGGGTAGTTGTTGATAGGTTGACAAAGACAGCACATTTCTTACCTGTCAAAACAACCCTTTCTGCTGAGAGGTTATCCCAGATATATGTCCAAGAGATAGTACGTTTGCACGGGGTTCCTGTCACTATAGTTTCTGACAGAGGTCCCCAGTTTACAAGTCGCTTTTGGGAACATTTAGACAGAGCCCTAGGCACCAAGCTAAGGTTTAGTACAGCCTTTCATCCTCAGACTGATGGACAGTCAGAAAGGACTATACAAACCTTAGAGGATCTGTTGAGAGCATGTGTTCTCCAGTTTACCGGGAGTTGGGATCTACACCTAAGCTTGATAGAGTTTGCCTATAACAATAGCTATCAGCATAGCATTGATATGGCACCATATGAAGCCTTATATGGTAGACGTTGTAGATCACCCTTGTGTTGGTATGAAACTGGTGAGCACCAGTTGTTAGGCCCCGATCTTGTGCAGCAAACTACAGAAAAGATTAAAGTTATACAACAATAGCTTAAGACTGCACAAGATAGACAGAAGTCGTATGCCGATAAACGTCGTAGACCCCTAGAGTTCCAGGTTGGAGACAGAGTGTATCTCAAGGTCTCACCTTGGAAAGGAGTCCTTCGTTTTGGAAAGAAAGGGAAGTTAGCTCCTAGATTTATGGGACCTTATCCAATTGTTGAAAGAATTGGGAAGGTGGCCTATAGACTAGAGTTACCTCTGGAGTTGCAAAAGCTGCACCCTGTGTTTCACATTTCCATGCTGAGGAAATGTCATCCAGATACCGCGTCAGTTCTACAACCTATGGAAGTAGAATTGAATGAAGATATAACGTATGAGGAGGGGCCAGTGTCAATCCTCGATAACAGAACTAAAAAGTTAAAGAAGAAGGATATAAGCCTTGTAAAAGTCCTCTGGAACCATCGTGGTGTTGAAGAAGCCATTTGGGAACTAGAAGATGAGATGAGAAGGAAATATCCTGCTCTTTTCCTATTATATGCTTTATCGATTTCGGGGACGAAATCCTTTTGAGGGGTAAAGAATTTGTAACACCCCTAACCTGGGTTATGACCTAACCCTAGAAGTTTTGCTTAAGTATGTAATTAATATACTTGTGAACACTCCCTGGCATGTAATTAAGTCCCTCAGGGACATTTAATTTCATATTTTGCTCCTTTTGCATAAAGTTGTAGCATTATGTTGTATGCAGGGACCTATATGCAAATTACCCAGTTTAAGGGTTGAACTTGCAAATTCACAAGATAAGGTGTTCCTTTGATGGTTGAGACATCATGGAGATGTCTATAATGAAGTTTGAGGGATTTCCCAAGCTTGGGCACCAAGGTGCAGCTGTGGAAGCAATCCCCATGCTCAGAAACCCTAATTTGGGGTAAAAGTGTAATTTACCCAAATTGAGGGGTCCAACTTGTAATTTCACCATCTAGAACATCTTTTATGACTCTTGTCATCATTTATAGTAGAAATGATGAAAGAGATACATCATTTACTAATCAGATGAGAAAAATGATCTTTGTGGTAGAAATCACCTAAAAATGGGTACAAAACCCTTACATGTATGTACCCTAGTTGAAGGTTGGATTCCTATACCCTTAGATCTTGAGTTTTCCTAATATTTGCATAAGGTTAGATGGTCTTGGACGTGCCCTTGAACAAGGAGGGACCTAGATGTGAATTTTGGCTTTGAAAGGTCCTTATGTTAGAAAATAGCCTGAAACTATATAAGCCTTTCCCTTTGCAAATGAGCAAACGATCCTTCCCTGTTCCATTCACTTCCTTTCTTTCTCAAACGGCCAAGGACTTGCTCTGGAGAACAGGGAGACGAAGTAGCTTGCTCTAGGTAAGAAACCTCAAGACTAGCTCGAATTCATGGTGATTTGCACCTTCTAAGGTTGGTTTTATGGTTAGCTTGACTAGTCTTCTTGTTCTAGCCAACCAAAGCTTCAATTCCTTGGAGTTTTCATCCCTGATCGAGTTCTGGAAGCTCAAGGACGCCATTAGAGCTTGGACCTCGGAGTCTTGGAGCTTTAGGATCAAACTTGAGGCGGGTTTTATAACTCTGAACTTGTGCTTTATAATTATGCTTTGTTTCTTGCAAATTTGCTAGTAAATCTCCTTCTATCTCCCTTCTTCTTTGCACGATTGCATTTGAACCAGTGGAGAAACCGACCTTGCAAGAGGTTGAAGAAGAGGGGCGTGATTCCCTATGTTGCTTTTCCAAACGGTCCTGGACCCTTTTGGTCCAAACGGTTGCAAACCGTTTGGGTTCAAACGGTCTCAAGACCGTTTGCTCCCAAACGGTCTTGCAAGACCGTTTGGATTGAAACGATCTCAAGACCGTTTGAGGGTGTTGACCAAGGGACGACCATTTGAGGGTCTGTTCCCAATAGGTTGAATTTCATCTCTGCAAAGAATCAAAGTCTAACTCTTATCCAATTGGGAGTTGAAGGCACTTCAACATGGAACCCTAATCGGGTGAAAAAGTGTTGAATTTACATATAGATCTTGTTGAGTTTTGGGTTGAAGGACCCAAACGGTCTCAAGACCGTTTGGGGATTCCTCCAAACGGTCTCAAGACCGTTTGGGCACAACCCAAGACCGTTTGGGCACAACCCAAGACCGTTTGAAGGTCTAGGGTTGAGTTAATCTAATGGTTTGAGGGTCCAATTGTAGGAAATTGATGCATTGTCGAAAATTGCTGATTTTGCCCTAATTGGACTTCAACCTTAGTCAAAACGGTTTGGATCTTGGTCAAACTTTGGCCAAACGGTCTCAAGACCGTTTGGATGATGTCCAAACGACCTCAAGACCGTTTGGGCCAAGTTTGGGCCCAATTGAAGGTCAATTGATAGGTTCAACCTTGAATTGATTCACATTGTTGAACATTGATGACCAATCAACTTGAAACCCTAATTGAGAACGTTTGAACCCTAATTGGCTTACAATTGAGGGTCAATTTGATGACTAAGTGACTAAGGCTAACCCTAATTGACTCAATTTATAAGTGGTTAGCATAGCTTAATCCAATTGAGGGCTTCAACACACTTATCCATATACATTGGTGATCTTTGAACCCTTTTGGGGGTCCAAACGGTTTGAGCCCATTTGGGCCAAACGGTCTCAAGACCGTTTGGACCCAAACAGTCTCAAGACCGTTTGAGACCAAACGGTCTCAAGACCGTTTGGGGCCAAACGGTCTCAAGACCGTTTGGGCTCAAACGACCTCAAGACCGTATGGGCTCAAACGACCTCAAACCGTTTGAGGCTCCAAACGGTTTGGAAGTCAAACCTCCCAAACGGTCCTCACCTCCAAACGGTCTCAAGACCGTTTGAGACCAAACGGTCTCAAGAGCGTTTGAGGATCAAACGGTCTCAAGACCGTTTGGATGGTTGAGATCGTTTGAAGGTTGGAAACCACTTGGAGGTTGGTGATGGTTTATACTTAACCAAATAATGATGTAATCAGTTCAATGGTGATTCAATCTAAACCCTAATGGTAACCTAGGTCATTAAGGGACTATGTGATTAGTGAGTTAACCCATGATGGTGATCATGTGGCAAATTATCAAAATACCCTTGAGGGGTCTAAAGGGGTAAAACCCTAATCTAATCAAACCCTAATCACATGATGTTGTTTCCTTGGCTCATATCAGTCAATGGAGACTTGACTCAACCTGAACTAGAGTGGTGTTGCCACCATCTACTAGTGAGAGGAGAGAGAAAGTGTTTCTAGAAAGAGAAAGTATCCTAGAGAGAGAAAGTGCCCTTTTCAGGAGGAAACTCTAGTAAGATACTTCAATTACACATGGATGTGCATAATTGGGGAATGACCCACCCATGTGAGGTCATGGCAACCCTAATTATGATATCTAATAGATCTTAATCTTAATTAAGAGTCTTATTGATGATGTTCCTCTTACACAAAGATGTAATGAGTACAATTCACCATGGTGGGAATAGTAAACCCTAGTTGAGGGTGAACCCATGTGGAACCCTAGTAGAGGGTGATCCCATGTGGAACCCTAGTAGAGGGTGAGCCCATGTGGAACCCTAGTTGAGGGTGATCCCATGTGGAACCCTAGTTGAGGGTAATCCTATGTGGCACGACCGTGCAAGGCAGCACGGCCGTGGTGACTTTACTCTGCACGACCGTGCAAGGTAGCACGGCCGTGGTAGTCTATGCTTGTCTTAGAATTGAATTGTTACTATTATCTGTTGAATTAACCATGCAGGTTATTATGAGATGATGGTCACTCCCAGGTATGGAATACCATGATTATATTCATTGAAGGCATGTCTTATGCTTTATGAATGGTGAACCATCTTGATGCACTGATAAGTGACATCCTTTGTGATTTATGGGCTGTAAGAGCCATAAATGTTATCAAGGTCATGCTTGACAGATGACTTGAGATGAATATCTGATAATTGTGATAAGTTAGGCCTGCTACATTTTGTATTCTCATATATAGCTGTGTTACTGTATGATGATTAGAATATTGAATGTACCTAACTAATCAAGTGAAATGTAGAGCCCTGATCATAGATCCATCATTGTCAGTTGTCTAAATGATGGTGAAACAGGTTTTCCTAAGGGAACTCCTGGAGCACATACTTTTGAGTATGTGGGGTATATGGATGTGTAGAACCTGACATCCTAGTGTAGGTATTTGATGTAGATTCTTGTAGTCCGTCATACCTTCACTATATTAGTAAGGGTGAGTGGATGATGTAGATTCTAGTAGTCCATCAGACCCCACCACAAAGTTCTAAAGGTGAGATGTATTTCTACACTCCCTTAAAGACACAAACACCACATCGGTAGTAGATAAACATGAAATCTCCTGATGATGAAGAGAGTACAGAATGCCACTGTAACTCTAAAAATAGCGAAGGACCAGAGTACCCTGGTGAGCTATTATATAGACATCCTGCCAGATGTCAAACAGTTAATCCTCTAACTGACTGAGGAAGGTGAGGTCATAAGGATCCGGCTCTTCTAATGACCTATGTATGATACTGATGCGACTTCTCAGTGATCAGTTGGAGTATGAGTGGTATACCTCATCTCCACAGGGCATAACAATAATGTTTGAAAAACATAATCAACAGCATAGTATATCTGTTAGAGTTATCTACGAGTTATTTGATTAATGTTACCTTGAATAGCATGGAGGTTCTCATATGTGATATTGATTGAACTCTGCTTATCATTAAACTGCTAGTGAATATCTTGAAGGCTTTTATTGCTTTAGTTATTCCCTGCTTTACTTATAAAGCCTAGTGGAGAGTTATAACTCTCGCTGGGGCAATAATGTATAATTGTCTCACCCCGTAGGCTTCTACTTTTTAGGTGGTCGTCGAAGATGAAGGAACAAGAATTCAGGTGACCAGTCTCAGCAGCAGCATCAGGAGTAGTGATCTCAGGTGGAGATCCAGACTACTTTATGGTGTATATAGAGTCAGTCCTATGTGTCCTCTGTACTCTCAGGTCTTGGAACGTTTATGGTTTATTCTTGAGAAAATTTTGTAAGCATGATTGCATGTAATTGCTCAAGAAGTAATTGGTCTGAGTTGTAAACAGTTAAATCCTTTTTCTATGGAAAAGGTTTGTGGTTTCAAGCTCTAATCTCGAAAAGTTTTAATTTCCCGTGATTTTCGTCTTCCGCTGTTTACCGAATGCTTCCGCATGTGTTTATATCGGGATTAACTCGTGATTTGGAGATCGGAGCCCACAGGACTATTCAGACTTTAGAGGATATTCTCTGAGCATGTGTTTTGCAGTTTCTAGGCAGTTGGGATGTGCATCTCAGTTTGATAGAGTTCTCCTATAATAACAATGACCAGCGAAGCATCGACATGGCTCCTTATGAGGCTCTATATGGTTGGAAGTGCATATCTCCTCTATGTTGGAGTGATTCTAGTGAGTTTCAGCTTTTGGGTCTTGAGTTAGTGCAACAAACAACAAAGAAGATCAGCGTGATACAACAAAAGTAGAAAGCGACATAGGACAAACAGAAGTCAAACATAGATAATCGTTGATGACCTTTAGAGTTCTTAGTGGGAGACAAAGTGTATCTCAAGGTCTCACCTTGGAAAGGCATGCTGAGTTTGACCGGAATGGCAAACTGGCACCCAGGTATATGGGGCCATATCTGGTGATAGCATGTGTTTGCAAGGTAGCTTACAAGTTAGAGCTACCGCAAGAGTTGCATAGGTTACATCCAGTGTTCCATGTCAGCATGCTGAAGAAAAGTCATCCAGCCACAGGGACAATGATACAACTAGTTGAGGTTGAGCTCGATGAAGATGTGACCTACAAGGAAGGTCCAATGACGATTTTTTATAGAAGAGTAAAAAAGTTGAAAAGGAAAGACCTAGTTCTTGTGAAAGTTCTTTGGCATCATCGTGGTGTGAGGAAGCCACGTGGGAGCTTGAGGAAGAGATGAGGAGGATGTATCCCTCACTTTTCTCTTCAAATTTCGGGGCTGAAATCCCTTTATAGAGGTTTATGGCTTGAAAGGACCCTGACCTCCGTTTTGGGCTTATCCTATTTTCTTTGCCTAACCTTGGTGTTTAGTTTCTTTCTAATCACCTCAAGTGGTGATTAGGGTTTGTTTGTGCTTTGTTGAGAGTTGGAGGTGCTACTTGCAAATAACCCAAGTCTAGGGTTGATGAGAAAGTTTGTCACCTTGAGAGATGATTTTCTCTCTCCTTGCTTCCTCTAGAGTTGAGAGGAAGGGTTGGGCTTGTTGCTTGAGTTGCCTTGGGCTTTGTTGAGCTTTATTGGGTTTTTTTTTGCCTTGTTTGGGCCTTGCTTTGCCTTGTTGGACCCTGTATCGGGCAAGAGAGCTTGGTGTCGGCCATGGGTGTGTCGCCCATGGGGCGTATCAGGAAAGGGAGTGACGTGTATCGACCTATGACCATCATTGACTGTTAGCTTCGTTTGTGTCACCACTCTAGTGGACACTTGGTGCATGATGCTTGCATGTGGCAATTACCTTGGACATGTGTGTGAGGTGGGATGAGAAGGTGGCATTGCCCATGGACAAGTGTCCCTATGTGGGCGATACCTTGCCTTGTTTTCTCCTCCACCCTCTTCTATATATGTATCTCCTTTCTCTTACTAAGGATCCCTTTAGTTCCTTACTTTCTCTCTTCCTTAGTGAACAACACCTCTCCTTTGCAACCTTAGTGGCCGATACACTTGGAGGAGATAAGCTTGGTGGCCGATCCTTCTCCTTGGAGTCTCCTTCTTCCTCTTGTGGTGGTGCTTGAGCTTAAATCTTGGATTTTTAGAGCTTTAGGAGCTTGCTTAAGGCGGGTTACATAACTCCTAACCTTATCTATACCACCTTCCTTTCTTGTTGCATACTATGTTTCATCTTGATATGCCATACTCCTTGCTAGATATGTTTCTTGCTCTAGTTTGCACCTTTGATCTTGTTGGATATATGACCTTGTTTCTATAATGGATGTGTTGGTTGTGCTTTGATCTTGGTGGCTGAACCCTATGTGTGGAGTTTCTTGGGCAATACCCCTTTCTCTCCTTTGTTCTTGAGAAGTGAGTTCGGCCCTAGTGATATAGGCAACACCCCTCTCTCTTGGTTGTTGAGAGGTGAGTCTATAGTCTAGTTGTTTGGGAAACACTCTTCTATCACAATGGATTTGAGAGCTGAGCCTTGGTTGAGTGGACCTAGTAGAGGTTCAGACCTTGGCCGATATTGAGATGATCCATCATGTTGCTTGATTGGTGATGGAGGTTGTACAAAGCCCCTCTCTCTTAGTTGTTGAGAGGTGAGCCAGTCCTCTTGATCTTTTAGGGTTTTGATGAGGGTGATCTTGAGGTTGATGATGACCTTGTCAGGATGAGCTTGGTTCCTTGCACGATACACCTTGTAGAAGTGCTGCCCGACACACCTCCTTTGGTCTAGGGTTTTGATCTTAGCCGATATGATGTGTTGGGTTGGTTTTGTGCCCTATATGGCTCTCTTGACCTTGATGATGAGCTTTCGTGATATACCTTGATCTAGATGATCCTTTGACCTAGTAGTTGTTTCCCCCTTGGCTGATAGTGTGCCTAGTTGATATCTCTATTTGGAGTCTTGGGCAATACATGTTGGGTCAGGTTCTTGCCCAACATGGGTTGAGTGGTGGCCCTTGTGAGTACCTTGTGGTGACTGATATGGTGTGTTGGTGTTAGTTGGGTGATAGGATTCCTATGGTTCCTTAGTGACCACCTTGCCCATGACTGATAGGGTGCCTTGGATGACATTCTGTCTTACACGATATGGTGTGCTGGTTGGGCACTAGGCTTTGGTCTTGGGTGCCATGCTCCTAGTCGATATGACCCTTAGCTGATGAAGTGATGTGGGTTGCCCAACTTGCAACCCTAACCCTAGATGGGTGATAGAGTTATTGGTCGTTGGGTAGTTGTGATGCCCGACACATCCCTTAGCACTTGGCTTCACAACACTGTTCTTTTACCAATTTGCACGATACCCTGGGTGTTGGTCTGCTCGTCACCTTCTATACATAAGTGGACGACATGATGATGGTTGATATGGCAGCATAACACCTTAGGGTTGGATGCCCTAGTCAATAAAACCTTGGTGAGGGTTGTTACCATGCCTAATACTACCTTTAGTGAAGTTTGCACTACCCATCACACTTCTAGTGAGGGTAGCGAGAACCTTTGGTGAGGGTTATGTCCAACCCAGAAACCCTAGGTAGTAGTTCTTTATCATGTAACCACATATTTTGATATAAGGATGATAGTTGCAAACCTATGCTATGTTGGATGTCTAAAGATGATGTCGTTTAAGATGATAAGATACTTTCCCATGTTTATAAGGTAAAGAGCATAAATGGATGCCCATGTTGATAGCATTGATGTAGTTGATACAATATGACATACATATTAATAATCATGACATGTACATCTGCAAACCCTAATAACATGATAATCAGTAAGAGCTATGTCTAGTGATTCTAAGTTATCTCTCTTGATACGTATACTAACCATGCAGGTGTAAAAGATGAATTCATAGCCAGGAAAGAGCTATGAGGAATATGTGTTTGAATAACACTGTATCATGATGATAAATCTTGTTGATGAAATAGCATGCATCACCAGTGTGATGAGATAGGTCTGAGGACCTGATAAAGGTTGAGTGCCTAGTTGAGATGTTATCCTCTGATGATGAGATAAGGGATCGTTATCCCAGGATGTTGATGTAGGATGTTGATGCCTTGAGAGGCAGTGGCTTCCTGTGATGAGGGATTGAGATTCCAAGATGATGTGATAATAACAGTATTAATGTAACTTGATGATGTATAACTTAGTTTCCTCAACAACTCACTGAAAATATACTAATTAATTACAATGGAACATATCATGTAGTTTGCCCTGGAGATAGATCCATCATCGTCAGAATTTGGTGATGGTTTAACAGGTTTATCCTGCGGGATTACCTAGAGCGCATATTGTTGAATATGCGGGGTTTTCTCCTAGAAAAAAATAGGAGGATTAGAGTACAACTACGGTTGTAGACTCCGTATGGTAAAGAGCATGGTAAACAGGCCCATGACTCAATGAGTTAAAGCATGAATGTGTTCATGGCTCAAGAGCATGGTGATCAGGCTCGTGGCTCAAAAGTATACTAGCACCTATGTCAAGGTGAGCTAGAGATATGGGTAGCTTGCGGAGTTGACCCTGACGCTGAGGCCATATTAGCATGAGACTGTGGTCTTGCTTTGGTTTTCATGCACTGACCACGAGGAGGTGAGTTCATGGAGTCTGACTCTCCCATTGACCTTGTATGGCACCGGTTTTTGGGCTTCACGGCCAAAGGTTGGATTTGAGAAGGGAAATCTCACTTTCTCAGGGCATAACAAAACATAATCCAACTGAATAGTATATACTGCTTAGAACAAAACACATAACTATGATTGAGACCTTGCTTATATTGTTGATCTAGTTATACCTTGCAGTTATGTTTACGATCCTTATATTTTGTGATAAGTTCATATAAAGTGTATCTTGTCAATCTGAGGTTTTATAGTTTCGGCAGGGAGTTATGTTTCTCATTGGGACTATGTGTCTCACCCCGCTGGTTTATAACCTTTTAGGTGATCACGCTAGACGTGGTGGTGGTCGCGAGGTTGAGACCGAGAAGCAAGAAGAGAAGTAGAAGGCAAGAGATGGACATGATACTGTTTTGGTGGTTTTGTAGTAGAGTCCTAGAGTCATCCCTGAACTCTCAGGTCCTCAGAGGTGTTTTTACGACGTTTCACAATGACTAGCTATTGTAAACTATGTATATCATGTTGTTGGCCTTACGTGGCTTGACGTGGCCCGTCATGTATGTATAAACGTGTGATGAACTCTGGTGGTGACAGTACAACTGGTTCCGATAAGATTTGGACATATATCAAGACTTGTGAATGTTTATATAACATGTTTTTCTATAGGATCTGGATGCAAAAGTTCTCTTATGTATGATTTTTGAAATTGGTTTTAATTAACTCGTGTTTTCGGTAATATGTGGTTTATGGTGTTTCCATAATTTTTCTGTGTCACCTCGTTGTCTGTGTGATGGAGGGGTGTCACAGTTGGGCTGAAGCAAACCTAAGTGTGGTTTGACTGAATTTTTTTTCTCTCAACTAGAGAAAAATCCACCGATTCACTCTCTAGATCCCTTAATATATCAACCCTATCCCCGATCATCTTCTTTCTAGACCTAGCCTACCCTTGCTTGACCTTCCTACACCTCTTACACATCAACCCTAGGTGTTTAGTCAGTTCTTGGTGGTGTTTCCTATGTTTTCAACCTCTCAATCTTCTTATCTCGCCTCCATGGCTTCCAATAGCAGAAAGAGAGCGCATCCTATGAAACACCATCCTCTACCTCCAATTTGGGCCTTATATCCTTCAATGACACCTTATTTGTCCCCAATGATGCTCTAAATAGGTACAAGTAGCTCCTTCCTAGGAACCCCTTTCCTTATCATGCCTTATTTGAGTCACACCTGCATAGATAAGAGTTCATTTATTAGGTTGCTAAGTTGTTATACGATCACCATCTCTCCTCCTTGAGTGTTGAACACGCATGCTATAACAATTCCATCACAAATACCAAATTTGTTCGCAAATTCTATGCAAACTTGAAATGGAATTGCGACACTCTTGTACCCCCACCAAATATGCAACCCGTTATTACTTCCATGTTTGTCGGGAAGAAATTCCAAGTCTCTCACGATACCTTGAATATCTTTTTCTTGGGTACTGAGGTGACTAACACATGTAGGAAGGATTACCCTGAGTATTTTGACCTCCTAGACCCTGAGACCTTCTACAAGAAATAGTATATCCTCTCCCTAGCATGCATATACTCTTTAAGAAGCCTCAATTTCCCTATAGGAATAAGTCTACCCTTCCCTCCTCTGCCTTAAACTTGAAGAAAAGCATACTCACCCTGCTAGTCAACTGCAATATTCATCCAAAGAAAAACCAAACTAAAATTGCAGATAATATTGTGGTGATTAGGTTTTGTATCTTGAAGAACACCAATGTCAAGTGGGATAGATATGTTCTCCATTACATGACCTATTTTTGACTCTAGTAAGAACACCCGAGGAACTGACCCACCCTACCCAGCTATGATTTGTGGCCTTTTTTAGTGTGCAATAGGGAAATCTCTTTTTCATGACCTTAATTACAAACATGCTCGAAAAACAGTTTGTATTAGTGAGACCACAATTTAGAAGAGTGTGCCTACTTCTTCTTATACTACAACTGGGGCCTCTACGTCCTTAGCCACCCTGACCTACCTATGCCTCTTTTGATGTATCAAATGAAACCCTCATGGGTTACATGATGCATCAATCTGTGCATAACCTTCAGGTTCTAGAGCACATGCATCAGGATCTCAGTGCAATCATGTCTACCATGAACCTATCATGTGCCCATCCTTACCTTGCCTACCAACCCTACCTAGGAGGTGATTATGCAACCTATGCATACAATCACTTTTACCCAACCCCTCAACATGTTGCTTCTGTTTCTACACCCTCTGTTGTTTGTGGATCTACCCCTGGAGTGCTACCTCTCCCTACTGGTCTTATAGATACCTTGCTTGCAGGACTTGGCACCTCTGTTACTACTTTTTCTCAAGCCCAAGAGTTGCATGACCTTGGTATGTCTTGGGCTAAGCAGAATGTCATGTGGCCCAATCATGGTTTTGGTCCTTCTGCCAATGAGGAGATTCTAGACCAGGTTGATGAGGAAGTTGTTGATGATGATGAGGCATCTGAGGATGATGGCAAGGATGGTTCTGATGGCCCTGATGATGGCCTTACTGATGCATCTGGTGATGAAGGTGAAGCTACTATCTCTACTACGCCTTTAGATGGAGAAGATGACTATGAACCTAAAGCTTTTGATGATGATGATGATGATGATGATGATGCGGATGATGATGACCCTCTGGACTTAGATATCCTAGATATTTAGATGTTTTAGTCTTTATTCTTTAAATTTTTATCATATATACCTTTCTAGACTATTTTGTACTAAAAACATCTGGGCACATTATCTGAGATGTAGTATTTTCATCATAATTTTGTTCTCATTGTTTTGGCTTGTAGTTTTTTTAGGACAAGCTTTTAGTGTTGTAATGTTAATCATATGTACACTTACTCTTTGATTGACTATATCTCATGAGTTGGTGCTATGTTTCCCATTTTTTTATTATGAATTAGTTTACTTTGCTATGTTTGGTGTGTGCTATGAGATTACATGTTTCATCTTGTGGATGTATGTTTTGGTTGTGCTTGGAGAAGACCAATTTTTGTGCTCTTGTAACCCCTTACTTTTTGATAATGCCAAAAGGGGGGGAGAATTTCAATGTTTTGAAGCTCAACCATATTGCCTATGTGATCCTTTTCTTGTTCAATATATGATTTATCATGTGACTTACTAAAGGACCATATAATATATACATGTCATATTGCTTTGTGTAGAAAGACTAACTATGCAGGTAAGAGTGAGCATATATTGAGTAGGAGCAATTCACATTGTTAAAATTCTAAAATCCCTTTGCAATTAACAAGGCTAAGGTATACCTTTACATATCCTGATCAATATATTTTGAGGAATGGTTTGTCATTGTTAAAAAGGGTTATACATTGTCCATATTTTGATAATGACTTGATCATTCCATTCATAATGATCAAGTTACACAAGCCCTAGCTTTTCCAAGTTCAAGTCAAAAGTAATGTAAGTGTGCGATTTGGGAAATCACTCCAAATCACCTTAGATTAATTTCGTAATCACTTGTATTGATGATATGACTTGTAATTAAGATGGGAAAAAACCAAGGACACTTAATTCCAACATTTGGTCACTCGAAAACCATTTCAAAAAAAAATCACAGCCACTCTGTCGGTCGAGTTTGAATCTCGACTGATTGGTGATGGATTTTTGGATATGGATCAATCGATCGAGTTGTACACTCATAGAACTCGACCGATCGATCAACTGACCATAATTGATTTTGACTCATCAGCCACGTTTTCTAGAACAAACTCGATTGATAGTTTAAAAACTAGCTTTGTTGGTTAGTGGATTGGTCAAGTTATCTTTATTGAAACTCGACCAAATATATTGTACAGAAAATGCAGAAAAAGTGATTCCAACATTAGAAAGTTGTTGTAAAAGAAAATAGATCTGTTGTAATTTGCAAAATGGATATTTTTCATTCTAAAGTGATCCCACACTCAAAGGAATACCCCCAGCTATAAATAGGACCCCTTGGAGTTCATTCCAAGTTTGTTCATTCATGTTATCCTTGGTCCTTTCTATAGTTGAGTGTGTTGCAACCCTTTGAGCCCCTCTCTCTATCATTTACAAAGCATTTCATGATTATGAGTGAGTTAGTCATGTTTTCAGAGAGCTACCTCCATGTTCTTATAATCCTCTCATTCCTCCCATATTCCTTATCCCTTTTCTCAAAGAGCAAAGATTGAAGTGATCTTCTCTGAGTGAAGGTGAAGTTGTTCTTCTTCAAGGTTGAAGAAGGCGTGAAGATCTTCTCCAGGTGAAGGGGAAGGGCAAGGCAAAGATTCAAGATGAGTCGATAATTATTTCAATGCCAAAGACTTGATGCAAGTGTGGGTAAGTCCTTGTTGAAGGCTGAAGACATCTTGATCAAGTGGGTAAGTCCTTGTGTAGGTGAAGGACTCTTCTCTTGAATAGGTAAACCCTTGGATGTATGGTGGTCTCCTTGTAAGAGATGCCCCTAACCTTGCTTAAAGTATTGAACATATTTAACTATCATAATTAAATGTTTAGAGCCTTAATATAACATTTTTATATGCTTTGTAATCATAATACAAACTTAAGTTTCAAGTTTGGTCCAATTTGGACACTGTTTGTGCAAGTTATGCAATTTTATGCACATTTTGGACTTTTTTGCAATTTACCCGATTGAGAGGTTTTCTTTACAATTTATCACTTTCATTATGTTCTTTGGATGTTCTCTCATCATTCTTGATCTTTTTGATCCATGGGGATCCTAGTTAAACCTTGGTTTGAAGGTGTTTTCTCGAAGTGTATTTTAGGGTTTACCCCTTTATGGATGAGCTACCTTTAGGAACTATCAACTAATGATCTATTTGTTTTTCTTGGAAATTCAAGAAACGAGGGATAAGCAGGTATCCAAGGATGTTGAGTCATCTTCTTGTGTGTCTGCTTGTATATCCTTAATAGTTTAAGGCCATGGACACATGGGGAAACTACTTTACACCTCATGCTTGCTTCTAACCTTATCCAAGGGATATATTTATCTATTCCTTGTCCAAGTACGAAAATTTTCTTACTTTATCTTTCTTATAACCTGGATCAACAACTTCACTCTATTTTTCTATGGAACTAAGATCTCTAAGGTAGAAGACAACCTCTTTTTGGAGAATAAGGACTCCTAGAGCTCCATCTAACCCTACCTAGGGTTTCCAAGGTCTTCTTCTAGGGATTTTGACCAAGGCAAGTTGTTTTCTTCCTTCCTTCTCTATTTCTCTAGCTCTTCTCCTTCCTTATACCTTTTTATAGGTTTTAACCTTGCTTTTTCATGGTAGAAATTGCTCTAAAGCTCTAAAACCCTACCTTTCTTGCTCCTTATGCTTAGGGTTTGCTCATTTGGTGAAGAAATGTGCTAGATGGAGGAGTTCACATATTATGCTTGGATTTTCAACCCTATCTACTCATGTTTTCTTCTATTTTGGAGTTTATATTCTAATTTTAGACAAGTTTTATGACTTTCTCCACGTTTATTACTTACCATAAGCTTGCTAGCTCATGTTCTTGGTTTTAAATGATGATCCATGCACTAAAAAGCTATGCTTGAATTGGATTTTGATTTTTATAATATTCACTATTTTGATATCAGTTCTAGATGAACCTGTGATCATGTTTACATTATTCCTAAGGCATAATATGACTTGGATCAGGTTGGTTTGACAACCTATGGTTCTAAGAACCTATCAACCAGTGGTCAATTTTAGGGTTGAAGCTGATTTCTTCTATAAACCCATGACCCGATGGTGATACCATTGCAACGGCCCTATGGTGTTGTTTTCATGATGATTGGTGGTAGTGACCAAGGGTGTCAATTGAAGTTCACCCTTTAGGTCAGGTGTTGGCCTAATTTGAAGGCTAGTGATTAACAACTAAGTACCCTAATGAAGATATCAATCAATGGTGATATTAGTTTGATATTTGATGGTGATTAATAAATATAGTGCTGATATAACAACTATGGTGACTTTATGGTAATTACTGACAGTGAATGAGGTCTCCACAACCTATGGTGAGTTAATCTTGTAGTTGTAGAATCAATTAAGCCTTAAACCAATGGTCTCTTGGGTCATTTGATGCAATGGTCGGACCTATACTCCAATAGATGGTATTAATATATGAACTTGACCTAATGGTTAAGATCTAATATTTCTTCACCCAATAAATTGGAATGATGCCTAAATGGAATATGTTGGTCCTAATAAATTGATTTAAATGGTTTCCTTTATGAGAACAACTTAAGAAGCTCATTTACTGATGACTTGTTTTAAATAAACAATTGCTTGTGGGTTTTACCCTACTCTCAATGGAGTGCCCTGTGTCGTAGAGCCATCTTCAGTGTCAAGACTTGATGGATGGTGAAACGAGTATTCCTAAGGGAAAGTTAGAGCACGTACTATTGAGTATGTGGGGGTGGAAAGTTCATGATATATCCTTGTCATCCACAATGCATGTTATCGAGGATGTCTATGGTCATGCCTCAGACATTTAATGTGATTGACGACAACTGTGATTATACCTATGATTAGAGGGTTTTGTATACCCTGGTTACTAGTATCGTGACCTATACCAAGGGTGGACTAGTGGTCAGCAACTTGACTATATGTCATTGCATTGGCAGCTTTGATGGATATGTCACTGCCTTTTTACTCGTACTGACCGAGGGGAAGATATCTTGGGATACTGATACTCCTAGATCTTGTACGAAACTGAATAGCCCTTCACAGGGGTCGGTTGGACTTTGGATGGTACGATTCAAATTCCCCAGGTATAATAAAAGATGTAAGACATTCATGTAGAATATTTGTTTAGGGTTGTACATAATGCTTCATATTGGATGATAACCCGTGTTTGCTTTCTTTTCACTGAGATCATGTATAGTACAATAAGAGATAATATATATGCTTATGGGATAGTTATGCTCATGTTGTAATCTTGCTTATGTTGTCAAATATACTCGCACTAATGGTTAAGATGATGATGCTAGCTATGTTTAATATTGCTAGCCATGTCTATGCAATTATAAATGCTTAAACTGCTAATCATACATATGTAGTTAATTGTGCTATGATGTTAGTTCTACTTACGATATAGATCTATTCCCTTTATTTGAAATGCCAATATTGATAGCCAAGTTATTTTACTAGACATATTGATGATGTCAGGGATGCTTAATCTACTAGATAAATAGTGTTGTTAGCAAGGAATATTGTTATAGTTAGATTAATGATGATGATTGGCTTGGGCTCCTCGATGGGCTTCAGACCTGTCTGTCTTCCCGGCGACGTGCCTACCTCAACCTCAGTGTCTGGCCCTCTCCTCGGAGATGGGCGGCTCAGCTCGACGACCTAGTTCTGCCTGGTCCCCGACGCCTCCAAGCTCCGGGTCTGGGGTGGCTTGACTGCGGTCTAGTCGCCCTCAAGGTGTGTGTCATCATTTTCGATGCTGAAGAGCCTCACAGTTCTTGGTCCTCAACGTGTGGGCGCAGGTCGACTCTGGTGTCAGGGCCGTGCTGCTCCGTTGTCCAGGTTATGGGGAGCCTACTTTGTTCTCGCTCCTGTATGTCTTCGGTCTGATGCAACTACTTGGATGCCATCCAATTGCTCGATGGTTTGCTCATGTGCAAACAGGGGCTTCGAGCTCATGTGTGGCCGGCTCTTGTTGCTGTGAGGTAGAGCACCCTCAATGTGCTCGACCTTTTGCTCAAAGGAGCTTGCTCCTGGGTTCTTCTTTGCCCGTTCTGTTGCTGCGTGCAGGGAACACCTTTGGGTGTTTTTGTTTGTTGCTGTGCAAACAACTTCTACAAATATTCAAGGATCTCGTGTTTGGTCCTCTTGGATTCAAAGACCCGTTTTGCTGCTGACTGGAGGAATGGGATTACAGATCTATCTATTCTTCACAAATTTGTGGGTGCTCATTATTGCTAGTGAAGGCCTAGTAGGTGGACTAATCGCAGGATCCCAGTGTGCAGTGCAGCGTTTTGATGGATTCTTATGTGACTTTCACTTCCTTGTGATGTATATTTTAGGTTTGATTGAGAAGAAACAGAGCCTTAGCAACTAGCACTGCTGATGTTCTTCTGCAACTCTTGACTCAGTCTCCAGAAGCCAAAGACGTCACTCTTTGAAGGTGTGCATAATGCTAGTGATCAGTGTTGGTGGCATGGTTGCTGGCCTCTTCAGTTGTTGACTGGTGTCAGTTGGTTGCTGGTTGTCTGTGTTCTCTCTTTTTTCTTGGTCTTTCAGGAGGTCCATTTCTGGACTCTCTAGGTTTGTTTCAGATGTTTATAATCCCAGTTTTGTAGGGGCGCAATTCTTTGTACCTAAAGTTTGGTTTCAATTAATAGCAACAAGACTTTTTACCGACCAAAAAAATGATGATGATTGTTATTAGATGCAATTTGATGAAATTTGAGTAGATATCTATTAAGAGAAATGGATTTATTTGTTACCTATATTTACATTGATAATCATACTTATCGCTAAGATTATTTGCTTAATTTTTTTAGCATACTTGAACTGTTCAATCTATTCAATTGATTATTAAATACTCCAACTGCTCAATTATCTACTATTTAAAATGTTGTAATCAATAAGCATTGTTGGAGGTTATATCTCTTCCTGGGACATGGGTCTCACCCTTGTGGTTCACCAAATCATTTTAGGTAATCATCAGTGATGACAACAGAACCGTGGAAGTAAAGAGGAGCTATAGTAATGAATCTTTGAGAAAGTTGATTAGATGTCTAGTGTGTCCTAGAGTCATCCCTATACTCTCAGGTCCGGGTAGGAAAATTTTGTTTATGGTGTTTCAAATGAATCATAATTTTTTTAGTATGCTAATGCTTGTATGTGTGGCATATACAAATATTGTTCTCCTATGTCTATATGATGTGGCTAAGTATATAGAACAATTTGTATCAAATACTTGTCGTAGTATGGATACAAAAAAAGATATTGGGCTCTTATGCAAATGTTTCTGAGTGAGTGGTGATGTTGAAATTGGTTTTAGTTTACCCATATTTTTTGATATGTGGTTAATTAGTGATCGATTGTGTTTTATGTTTTGAGTAGTCTCATTTAGTATAACGGGTTATCACAAGTTGGTATCAGAGAATTAGGTTCACTACGTCTATATGGATGCTAGGACTTAGGAATAGGATGATGTATAAGTTAATAATATGATACAAAAACATGGTGCATACTGCCTAATCTCAATACTTGGGTGCCCTGGCAAGGTATTCAATTATTGAAGAAAAGGTGAGTGTGGAACTCTTAGATTGTTATCTTTCAGATTAATATGATCAAGTAGACATTTTGAAATAATCTAAAGAGCATAATAAATTAGAAATCATGATGCATATAACTCAATATTACCTCTTGAGAATATGAGAATTACATCATTAACTATTAAAACTAGAAAGTTTGGTAACTATAAGAGAAAGATACAATAACATGAAATATAAATATGAATACAAATAAGCAAAAGAGGAGTTCTTGAAGATGTAATTCAATAAGATAATAAAGTATAAGATAGATAAGTTTGTTCTTATAAAGTTATTCAAGGTATGAAATTCACATAAGATGGAGAGAATTCCTAGGATATGTACAAAATGAGAAGATGATTGGGAACAATGACAAAGAAATAAGGTGGAACCTAAGTTAATGTCAGACCAACCTATGTGTGTAAGAAAATGTTAATGTAAAATCAGCATGGCATGTGAAAGAAATTAAGAGAGATGATCCATGTTTAAAGAAGAAACTGTGGAATATGATGATTCACCTCTTGATAAGTGGTTGAAAAACATAATAAAACAATAGGGAATACCCAAATGTGATAAATATTCATCAAGGAAGGAGTAATGATATACGTTTATCATGATGATTCCTATTCTAATGGCAAGGAACCCAGAATGAAAAAGCTAAAATGATACACAAGAAATTGTAACCTGCATAATGAAAAATAGAATTGGTTACCTTTCTACTAGTGACCCTTGAAAAATACTACTATGGTATGGGTAGTGTGTTTCCCTTTGTGTCTTTCCTTTCTAGGGCACATCTTTCAAGTTAATGATTGCCACTTGGTATGTGTGGATTTTTTGCAAACATGAGGGTGGATAACTTATTATAGCATAAGGTTGCTTGTACTATGGTTCTAAGATCATAAAGTTTGTGATCAGTTTACTTTTGAGCCTTCCAATAATTATGAAGACTCCTCTTATATGTCTTGAGATTTGTTCTTTTGGTAAAGTAGATGAGATATGGATGTGAGTTCCTTATATTGCATGAGGTGGATACCAAGGTAATGAATCCTAGTATCCAAGGTGTATCAACAATATGGAAGTATGTGAAGGTTGGAGATGATTATTAAATGAACATTCCACGTATCCCTCTCCCTTAGAGAGAGAGAGAGAGAGAGAGAGACAAAGAGAAAGAGTTGACGATGACCCTCTAAATGTTGTTTGGAAGGAAAAACAAAAGTGATTCTATAATGTTGTGTATGGTCTAGTGATAGTTGGGCAAGACCACTATCAAGGATAGATGGTTTTTTTATCAGTAGACATGTGTTACTGTGTTCCTTTAAGATAAACCTAGAATCATAATATCAATATATAAGAGTTAGAGTGGACGACACAAATTACATGACCATGATGAGTTTAGGATTATGTCCTTTAGACTAACCAATGTACCACTAGAATATATGAATAGGAGAACCAGAGTGTTCAGGTCATGTCTTATAGAGTTCCATCAAGGCAGAGAGTGCCCTGGAAGCTAAGGTTCAGGTGATCGAGTTGGCTATAGAGGTCGGAAAATACCTGAACAATGATAGAATTACCATTGAAACTGATTCTTTTCTTACCAAGGAAGCTATGGAAGGAAAGGAGACAAATTTTGCAAAACAAGCCAGGTGGGTTACAGCTGCAAAAAGCATGGTAAAGCCAGGATGGTCTTGGTCACATACAAAAAAGAGGGGAATAAGGTTGCAGACCAGCTGGAAAAGTTTCACATTAAAAACCCCAGTGGCTCTTATTACTATAGGAGGCCACCTAATCATCTTGTTGATTTAGTCAACTTAGATGCTTGTAATGGTAGTAGTACTACCAAATTTATTTCAGTTCTTAGTATGTCTAATTGTATGGTCCCAGTTGATTTAGCTTGCAAAAGAGGGGTGAGATGAATAAGAATACCCTATGACTTCTCCAAAAAAAAGAGTTGTAGCAAGCTTTGAATGATGACATCTCAAGGTATTTCAGAGATCGTCAGTAATTGTCAGCATCATTACTAAACCTTATGAATGTTGAAGTAACTGTACTTATGTGTGACAAGTTTAGAAAGAGTGAGTTGTGGTTGACTAAAGTATCCTCTTGGAGTTATGATTGATGGAGCTTCCACTTGCATGGAATAGTGTGTACCAGTAAAAATCCTAGAGATAGTAAGTCTCTAAGTTTAGCCTTGCGTGTGCTAGAATAATATCTCCACCCATGTATGCTAAGGTACATGGAAGTCTTATTGTAGTACAGTTGAGGGTCGAATCCATGAGACAATGGTCTTGTTAGGAATTTAACAAGATGAAAAACGTTATAATTCTTTTTATGTACTTAAGATTTGATATTTAGATCGAAGAGTTGGGTTGATGAATAAACTAAAATTCAAATGTAAATTAAATGGCAGGAAAGTAAAGTGAAGGTTGTAAACAGTATTTGGAAATCACTAGGATGTGATCGAGTTTCACCACCACTACACATGAATCATAGCATACATCGTAATAACATGGCTTGCATAAATGGTCTAATCATTTAGTATCTTTGTAGACTTAGCTTTCTTTCGAATAGCCAACTACGAGAAACGTGGAAGTATTGCAATGTCAGCCATCCCCAAATGAATGGTCACTAACTTTGCATCACATCCTTCGCAAAGTGTGTTCCTCGACCCGTCAAAGTTGTACTTCCATACGTCAACTGATTCCATTTCATAGTATGAAAGTACAATGATGGAGGTGAGTTTACTCCACTTCTTAAAAAGCATTCCTAGATACCAAAATAGATATACGGTACTACATACATCAAGAACCAACATACAATCAATAATCGAATCTAAAAGCACAAACGCAGACAATTCACAATAGTAGATAATAGGTAACACAACTTGGTTATCAAGCAACTAGCATTCATTAAATGATTGATGTTGAACTGAAGAGATAATAATTCTCTATTGCAAACTCATGAATTAAAATGCATGAAATGAAAAAATGGGTAGCGGGGTTACTCCCCGCACCCTGGTGTATGGAACTACTCTCTCATGGCAATAACAAAGAAGGAGATAGGAGAAGAGAAGGAAAACATCATCTCCACATAGGGGGGAGGAAGGTTGACCCCTTGGAGTAGAGAACAACCGTCTTCACACAGCATGGTTGCTTTGGTAATGAATCCTTCACTCCCCACCATATATGTCGATGAGAGAGAAAGTAGGCTTATGGATGGAGTGTGGATCTTAGACCGACAACCTTGACGTGAAGGATGATGGGTGAAACAACTCTGGAACAAATGGGGCAGCCTTTGGGCATCTGTCCAACCCCCTTTAATGAGGACCCCTTGGGTCCTATTTATAGGATCCAAGGGGGTCTTGAACAGTTTTGACTTATTTGGATATTCACAGTTTGGAGACCATTTAGATACTCACGGTCTGGAGACCATTTGGATCCTCATGGTCTTGAGATCGGTGGCCATCACGCATTATTGGGATCAATAAATCTTCACTAGATCTTGGGACCGTTAGAATCCTCACAGTCTTGGGAACGCTAGGGTTTTGCTTGGTCTTGGGACTGCAAGGCCCTTCACGGTCTTGGGACCTCTAGGGCCTTCACAGTCTTGGGACTGGTTTGGAACTTTTACCATTGTTATTTGGGTTTTTTGTAAGAAGAAAAGGAAAATATCAGTCTATTGGTATATTCACAATAAAGTAGAAAGTTAAGTATTCTATCTAACTTATCTAAGAAAGAGTATGGAAAACTAAGAAAAACTAGTAAGATAACATCACAAAATGGGAGGTTATCACACCCCCTAACTTAGAGTCTATCTTGTCCTCAAGCTGGATAGATCTAAGGCACATAGTGGAGAGGCGATTTTATTTAATGAAGATTTCCATACTCTTGCTTTAGCTCTATACCAAAGATTTCCCAAAATCATATCGGGACATCTTCTTGCACCGACTCCTTTAGGTATCGGGAGTTGCATGGACCTCAGTTTTCTTCTGTATCTCATAACTCACATTGGGACCACCCTTTCCTTGATCATATTCTATGCATGTCTTTGACTCTAAGTAGTTTTATACTTCTTTAAAATTCCTACCGAAAGGTAAGATAGGTACGATGGTTAGCTGAAGGATGCTGTGTAACACCCCTTCGAGGGGGGTATCTAAACATTTAGGGTCTTACTATCAGGTGTGACACATCTGCCTTTGTGAGGGCAGTTGAATGTACCAGTTGGGCGAGACCTTTGTCAACTTTTTCATATATTTGGAGACCTTAGGATCTCACTACCGGACACAATACATCTGCTTTTGTGAGGGCAGCTGAATCACTTGTTAGACAAGACCTTTTTTGGCTCTTCATATTGGTCCTTATGCATGGCACAACTGTGGGCTCCGATCTCCAAACCACGAATTAATCCCGATTTAAACATATGCGGAAACATTCAGTAAACAGCGGAAGACAAAAATCACGGGAAATTAAAACTTTTCGAGATTAGAGCTTGAAACCACAAACCTTTTCCATAGAAAAAGGATTTAACTGTTTACAACTCAGACCAATTACTTCTTGAGTAATTACATGCAACATGCTTACAAAATTTTCTCAAGAATAAACCACAAAACATTCCAGGACCTGAGAGTACAGAGGACATCTAGGACTGACTTTATATACACCATAAAGTAGACTGGATCTCCACCTGAGATCAACTACTCCTGATGCTGCTGTTGCTAGGATTGATCACCTGAGTTCTTATTCCTCCGTCTTCGACGTCCACCTAAAAAGTAGAAGTCTACGGGGTGAGACAATTATACATAATTGCCCCAGCGAGAGTTATAACTCTCCACTAGGCTTTATAAGCAAGGCAGGAATAACTAAAGCATTAATAGCCTTCAAGATATTCACTAGCAGTTCTATGATAAGCAGAGTTCAATCAATATTAACAATATGAGAACCTCCATGCTATTCAAGATAATATCAACCAGATAACTCGTAGATAACTTGAACAAATATACTACGCTGTTGATTATGTTTTTCAAACATTACTGTTATGCCCTGTGGAGATGAGGTATACCACTCATACTCCAACTGATCACTGAGAAGTCGCATCAGTATCATACATAGGTCATTAAGAGAGCCGGATTCTTATGACCTCTCCTTCCTCAGTCAGTTAGAGGATTGATTGTCTGACATCTGGCGGGATGTCTATGTAATAGCTCACCAGGGTACTCTGGTCCTTCGCTATTTTCAGAGTTACAATGGCATTCTGCACTCTCTTCGCTATCGGAAGATTTCTTGTTTATCTTTCACCGATACGGTGTTTGTGTCTTTTAGAGAGTGCAGATATACATCTCACCTTTAGGAATTTGTGGTGGGGTCTGATGGACTACTAGAATCTACATCATCCACTCACCTTTTCTGTAATAGTGAAGGTATGATGGACTACAAGAATCTACATCAAATACCTACACTAGGATGTCAAGTTCTACACATCCATGTACCCCACATACTCAAAAGTATGTGCTCCAGGAGTTCCCTTAGGAAAACCTGTTTCACCATCATTTAGACAACTGACAATGATGGATCTATGATCAGGGCTCTACATTTTACTTGATTAGTTAGGTACATTCAGTATTCTAATTATCATACAGTAACACAGCTATATATGAGAATACAAAATGTAGCAGGCCTAACTTATCACAGTTTTCAGATATTCATCTCAAGTCATCTGTCAAGCATGACCTTGATAACATTTATGGCTCTTACAGCCCATAAATCCCAAAGGATTGAAAGCCTCTAGAGGGGGGTGAATAGAGTTTTATAGTAATTTAAACAATTATTAACTCAAGCAACCACAAAGAAAAGATTGGACAAGGAGACACAAGGGTTTAGAGTGGTTCCTACCTTAGCAAATACTAAGGTAGTCAGTCCACTACCCGGTTGCTTACCCAACTGGGATTTGAAAAGGAATTTATTTTATTACCTCGCAAGGATGTTACATAAAATACAATCCATTTTCCCAAACCCTTCAAGTAGCCTTCACCTAGAAGTAATCGCCCAACTCGAAGCAGCCTTCCCTTGAAGTAGATGCACCAACTCCCGTTGCACCAGCCTTCTGAAGTAGCTTCCCGTGCGATAGCCTTCTTGAAGTAACTTGAAGTCCCCTTCTCCTCCGAGAAGTCCACCCTCTCCAATCCGCAGCCTCCAACCCTAGGAGTAGCAAGGAGAGTACAAGAAATAAATAGGAACAAGAAAGAAATACAGAAATTACAAACCGTTGTAAGCTCAAGGCTTGATTTTCCTATATCAAGCGTTTTGGATCTCCTAACCAAGGTGTATAACAATGTGGTTATTGTGTATAGGAGATCCTAATCTATAGGAGACGAGATCTGAGCAATAGGAAAGAATAACCAATGTGGGAATTGCACTATTGCTCTAAACAGATTGCAAGTGTAGTGTTAGCTCAAGGATTGCACAAATGACTATATGAGTGTATCAAGTGTATTCTAGTGTCCTATGGCTTATCCTATTTATAGGGATGGCCTAAGTATGCTTAAGGACGTTCTAGACAACTTCTAGGGGTTTCTAAGTGCTTAACTAGCCGTTAGGTATAAGTGTGTTACTTTTGCAACGGCTAGTTGCTTTACTCTGCAGTTGCTGTCAGAGACCATCTCGGTCGACAATTGGTCGACCGAGATGCCTACTTGGTCGAAGACTTGTCGACCGAGAGGCTCTCTGAATCAACGTTCATTTGCAACTGCCAACTACTTTATCAACAATGTCTAACGGCTACTTGGGTCAATCTCGGTCGAGAAGTTTGTCGACCGAGAGTGTCTCGGTCGAGGAGTGTGTCGACCGAGATTGACTCTGTTTCAGTTTATCAATTAAGGTACTAAGTGTGTGCATGAATGTGCATAATATGATCCTATTGGAAGGGATGACTTGTCTAACTATGGTGTGTAGCTAGGGAAGATCCAATGCTTGATTTACATGAGTTTCTAAGTACTTGTACATTATATTTCTGTACAAGTTTTTACAATAATGATTACATTGCATGAAAATAAATATGTAAGCTCATGATCTCCCTAGTTGCTTTGTCATCCACCATAATCCTGCACACTCAAGTAGCTCATTAGAATAATAAGAATGAAATGTTTGTCATCATCGAAACAAAAGGGATTTATTATAATGGCCAATTTATCCAACAATCTCCCCCTTTTTGAAGATGACAAACATTTCCTAAATATAAAATAGGAAAAATAAAGCATGTGAGTTTCATACCTGAAGATTACCTTTTGTAGCCTTTCTTGTATTGCAAGTGAGTGCTGGCCATGATGAAACTCATTTATATTCATTTATATTTTGATTTTATATTCTTATTCTTTCTCCCCCTTTGTCATTTCAAAAAGATATCCAGTATGAACATTTTATTTCTTCTCCCCCTTAATTTGATATTAAGCTCCCCCTTAATTGGATAGCCTATTAGAAACAGGGATTTATGTCATTTTTGTCTAATTTAGCCACAATTTATTTCTCAATCATTTGCAAAGGATGTTAAGCCTTGAAATGATATGAGATCATGTTAGGTCATGGCATATGTATATTGATTTCTCCCTCATTTTACAAGGGGGTGTTAAGCTCTGAAAATGAAATGAGAGTCCCTTAAGCTCATAATACATAGAGATGTCTCTAACTAAGTACAAGGGATGTTAAGCCCTGAATTAATTAGAGAATTCCTTTAAGAACAAGATACATCATTTTGATAACATTTATTTTTCATACAAATCACTTTTAAGGATACTAAGGTCATAGCAAGCTCAAATAATGTATTTGGAAACTTTGTAGTCAAACAAATTTATTTTTATTTTTCACATAAACTGTTGTAGATGATCTTCATGATTTTACACGGATGTATGCAATTTATGTCAGTCTGGAAAACAGAAACCAGGTCGGTCGACAATTGCTCGACCGACTGTGTTTCTCGGTCGACTAGTTCTCGATCGAGAATGTTTCTGGAGAACTGTTGTTGCATATGTCAATTTAATTACAATTGTAATAGTTGCTTATGTTAATTATTACTCCCCTTATTTGTTATGCTCTACAATAATGAACTTGTGATCCATATTTTGAAGATGTCTCATATGCCAAAAAATAACCAAATGAATCAAGTAAAAATTGCACATTTCATTTAATAGCATGAAGGATATTACAATCATATAGAATTTGACTAATCATTGTCATTACAACTATTACAACTCCAACACTTTACAGGAAAGATTTAAGAATTACATCTATGTCCGGATCTTTCCCAAGGAATGGCTCGGCTCCATAGTATTTGACCAGAGTTTGCCAATCCAAAGCACCAGTCATAGTCAATGCATATGCTTCCAGAAAGGTGGGAACTCGGTCAAATCTGAAGTGAGCAGCTATGTCTTGCAATTGCATTGAAGAAAATTGAGTATGTGCAAGATCCATTGATGGTGGAGGTGGAGGTTGATAGTAGTTGTATGAGGGGTTAAACGGGTTGAGCATGCCAGGGTTTAAGGAATGCGGATATTCATCGGTTTGGCCAGGAGAAAGGTTTTGCATTCTTTGATTTAGGTATGTCATGGCATGGTGATTGTAGTCTAATTGTCTACTAAGATGGTATTGGGAGCCAGCAATATAAGTAAGGGTATTTTGAATGGGATCAATGGAAAGGTTAGTAGGAGGAGGGGGTGGTATATCTTGATGTGATGACTCTCTTTCTACTCTTGCCCTTTTATGGCCAAAATCAATCCCCATCTTCTCTACAGTATTCTTACTTATCTTTTGAGGTCGGAGCTCCCATATATATCCCATATCTTCAATGTTTAACTTAAGACAATGTTGAGTAATCTGGCATACAAAATCGGCATATGGTGGATTGCCCGAAAACTCAAGCATATTTTTAAGTATTATGCGAATGAAGTTTATGGGTATTTCTTGTATAATAGCATAAATTAGACACATACGGAAGATAGGAACCTCAGACTTATTGGCTCGTGGATGTATGTTGGTGGAAACAATGAGGTTTACTATTCTACATGCCGGTTTTAGGTTTATTGCATAATAGGTTCCCCTATCTTCATGACAAGTGGTATTGGCTTGAAATATGACTCTTTTTATTTCACTAAGGTTAGTGGATTGGTCATCATTGGACAATAAGTTTAGTGGATTTCCGGTGGAAAGGTCAAGGAAATCTTGATATTCATCTATATCAATTTCTAACACATCAAGAATATCCCCTTCGGTAAACTTAAAGCTATGCCCATTAACCATGGTGTAAAAGATTGTGATTTCATTTTCGGTATGGGATATAAGGTTGGCATAGAATTCGTTTACTACCTTGATGGAATAGGAAGGAAAGGATGGATTGATGAAGTCCTTCATCTTTTGTACTCCAAAGAGATGCTCCAGGTCGACAATGTTGATGAAGTCCATTACTTCGACCGGGCGTCGGGGAAGAGGAGCTTTAGAGGAAAGCCGAAAGTAACAATCTCCAGCATCTCCGTCGACGAAGGCGATATCGTTGATGATCGTCAATGGCGGAGTGGCTTCCCGAGCTTCTATTCCTTTTCTTCCGGCGACCTTCTTCTTTCCACGGGCAACTGAGGATGAAGCCATTTGCGTTTCTTGGGTGTGGAGAAGAAGCAAGGAGGATTTGGGGGTAAGAGTGCTGAAGGTTTGCACGAAATTGCACTAGAGATGGACTATGGAAGCAAGGAAATGCAAGTGTGAGTAAGTGGCTTGTTTTTGCACTTATTTATAGAATTCCAGCGACCTGGTCGGTCGACGATTCGTTGACCGAGCGTCCGCAACGGTCGAGTTGCAGACGCGCCACTTAGTCCTCCAACGGTAAAGAAAATGATCATAACGGTCGGGTTGCAACGGTCGTTTCCAACGGCTATTTCTCGGTCGAGCACTCGTCGACCGACACTGTCTCGGTCGAGCACTCGTCGACCGACCGTTCGTCCGATACTAAGTCTGTTTAGAATTTGTCGGTCGAGTGAGATGGGCTGACCGAGCGTTTCTCGGTCGACGAATTCGTCGACCGACAGATTTTCTGAGTTCAATTTTTGAGACTGATTTTTAATGCAAATTATAGATCATTTTTGTAGAGCATATATATATGTATATTTCAAGGGAGTAATATTGTTTTGTTTTAAGGCTTTTAATATTACAAATGTTTTGATTAAAAATATGCTCAAGATTAAGTGCAATAAAATAATGTTCAAATAAGCATGTTTGTCAAAGCTTATTTTAGGTCGCCTTTGACTACGACCGTAGTGCCCCTTGGCTAAATTTTGGTTTAACCAAGAGGTAGAAATTATAGATTTCCAACTAAGCATCAATTTTGATACATGTTTAAATGAGACTAAGCACAGTATTTTGAATATATCAAAACATTATATTCTTTGCAAATATTTCTCATAGATTCTTTCAAGAATGAATTCCATAATTGATACCTCATTATACAGTCAGTAATCATGAATAGACAATAATTTTGAACAATTTCAAAAGAATTCAGCAATTTGCAGTATTATGAAAACAGTGACATGTTCGGTCGACACTTGCTCGACCGACATATACTCGGTCGACAACTGCTCGACCGACCATGTTTCTAGAAACTGTTTCAGAATCTATTTCAAGTGCAATATAGGTTGTATCTAAATTAATTATTTCGAAGAACAGTAAAGCATATGGATATCAAAGTGATATTTAGATTAAGTCTTAATCATATTCAAATTTGTTATCCCTATATGTTAAGTTGAGATAGACATAAAGATATGCAAATTTGAGGCTTTGGTCATATCTCAACTTAGTCTAATCGAATCAAGTTGGGGATTTTGGGACCCATACCATCTCAACATTCTTTTTCCTGTATGGGCATGAGAAGGAGTAATGTCCAAGACGTGAACAATAGTGGCAGCATAAAGAATCAACCTCATATCTCTTTCTATGATTTTGGTCTAGGTTGTTCTTTGGTACAAAAGTATATTTGCCTCTATGTACATTCATGGATTGATTCGCTTGTGTCCTTCTCCAACTAGGTTGTTGATAGGATTTCTCCTTAGGCTTATAACCTAGTCCTCTTCTCCCAATTTGATGATAGTGATTATCTAAGATTTGATCAAGGATGCCATTGTTATTTAAACTTCTAACTTTTTGTTGCAACTTAAAAATTTCATCCATCCTCCTTTTGATATCCGTCTTTGCTTTATCTAAATCATTTACTAAAGAGTTCTTTTCATTGACAACCTTATCATAATCTAAATGTGAGCATATAATAGGTTGTTTCTTAAGATCATTCACTTGTGATTGCAAATTTATCTTTTCTACGGAAAGAAGATTGCAATCCGCCTCTATAGATTTTATCTTGAGATTATGATCTTCAATTGCTCTTTTTAGATCTTCATTTTCAGATTCAAGAGCAAGAAGTTTAGTATTTAAATCCTCATTTTCTTTATTTGATTTCTTTAGCTTCTTTTTGCACTCAATATATTTACTATGTGTTTCTTCAATAATACCAACTAGTTCTTCTTTAGGTAAATCATAAAGGCTTACCTCCTCTTCTTCTTCACTAGTTGTAGCAATAAAGCATTCTTTATTTGCATCTTCTTTCTTTGACCTCCATGGACATCTAGATGTAGAGTGCTTTGTTCCTAAGCACCAATCGCAACTTGTTGAACATTGGTCCATGCTCCTTTACTTGTGGTTGTAGTCACCTCCTCCCTTGATCTTCTTCAAGACCTTGTTAGGGCTCCTTGAAGCCTGCTCTGATACCAATTGAAAGCCTCTAGAGGGGGGGTGAATAGAGTTTTATAGTAATTTAAACAATTATTAACTCAAGCAACCACAAAGAAAAGATTGGACAAGGAGACACAAGGGTTTAGAGTGGTTCCTACCTTAGCAAATACTAAGGTAGTCAGTCCACTACCCGGTTGCTTACCCAACCGGGATTTGAAAAGGAATTTATTTTATTACCTCGCAAGGATGTTACATAAAATACAATCCCTTTTCCCAAACCCTTCAAGTAGCCTTCACCTAGAAGTAATCGCCCAACTCGAAGCAGCCTTCCCTTGAAGTAGATGCACCAACTCCCGTTGCACCAGCCTTCTAAAGTAGCTTCCCGTGCGATAGCCTTCTTGAAGTAACTTGAAGTCCCCTTCTCCTCCGAGAAGTCCACCCTCTCCAATCCGCAGCCTCCAACCCTAGGAGTAGCAAGGAGAGTACAAGAAATAAATAGGAACAAGAAAGAAATATAGAAATTACAAACCGTTGTAAGCTCAAGGCTTGATTTTCCTATATCAAGAGTTTTGGATCTCCTAACCAAGGTGTATAACAATGTGGTTATTGTGTATAGGAGATCCTAATCTATAGGACACGAGATCTGAGCAATAGGAAAGAATAACCAATGTGGGAATTGCACTATTGCTCTAAACAGATTGCAAGTGTAGTGTTAGCTCAAGGATTGCACAAATGAGTATATGAGTGTATCAAGTGTATTCTAGTGTCCTATGGCTTATCCTATATATAGGGATGGCCTAAGAATGCTTAAGGACGTTCTAGACAACTTCTAGGGGTTTCTAAGTGCTTAACTAGCCGTTAGGTATAAGTGTGTTACTTTTGCAACGGCTAGTTGCTTTACTCTGCAGTTGCTGTCAGAGACCATCTCGGTCGACAATTGGTCGACTGAGATGCCTACTCGGTCGAAGACTTGTCGACCGAGAGGCTCTCTGAATCAACGTTCATTTGCAACTGCCAACTACTTTATCAACAGTGTCTAACGGCTACTTGGGTCAATCTCGGTCGAGAAGTTTGTCGACCGAGAGTGTCTCGGTCGAGGAGTGTGTCGACCGAGATTGACTCTGTTTCAGTTTATCAATTAAGGTAATAAGTGTGTGCATGAATGTGCATAATATGATCCTATTGGAAGGGATGACTTGTCTAACTATGGTGTGTAGCTAGGGAAGATCCAATGCTTGATTTACATGCGTTTCTAAGTACTTGTACATTATATTTCTGTACAAGTTTTTACAATAATGATTACATTGCATGAAAATAAATATGTAAGCTCATGATCTCCCTAGTTGCTTTGTCATCCACCATAATCCTGCACACTCAAGTAGCTCATTAGAATAATAAGAATGAAATGTTTGTCATCATCGAAACAAAAGGGATTTATTATAATGGCCAATTTATCCAACAAGGATGTCACTTATCAGTGCATCAAGATGGTTCACTTATTCATAAAGCATAAGACATGCCTTCAATGAATATAACATGGTATAACATGGTATTCCATACCTGGGTGTGACCATCATCACATAACAACCTGCATGGTTAATTCAATAGATAATAGTAAACAATTCAGTAAATAGGGATACATTCCCAATTAGGGTTTCACTTGGATTCACCCTCAACTAGGGTTTCACATGGAATCACCCTTAACTAGGGTTTCACATGGAATCACCCTCAACTAGGGTTTAATACAATAACCTTGTCAATTAGGGTTTACTATTCATCTTTCATGTCATCACCCTAAAATTAGGGTTTACTATTCACTCCATGGTGAATTGTACTCATTACATCTTTGTGTAAGAGGAACATCATCTTTAAGACTCTTAATTAAGATTAAGGTCCATTAGATATCATAGTTAGGGTTTCCATGACCTCACATAGGTGGGTCATTCCCTAATCATGCACATTCATGTGTATTTGAAGTATCTTACTAGAGTTTCCTCCTAAAAAGGGCACTTTCTCTCTCTAGGATACTTTCTCTCTCTAGAAACACTCTCTCTCTCCTCTTACTAGTAGATGGTGGCAACACCACTCTAGTTCAGGTTGAGATAAGTCTCCATTGACTGATATGAGCCAAAGCATCAACATCATGTGATTAGGGTTTGATTAGAACAAGGTTTTACCCTTTTTGACCCTTCAAGGGTATTTTGGTAATTTGCCACATGATAACCATCATGGGTTAGCTCACTAATCACATAGTCCCTTAATGACCTAGGTTACCATTAGGGTTTAGATTGAATCATTATTGAACCAATTACACCATCAAATGGTTAAGTACAAACCATCACCAATCTCCAAGTGGTTTCCAACCTTCAAACGATCTCAACCATCCAAACGGTCTTGAGACCGTTTGACCCTCAAACGGTCTTGAGACCGTTTGGTCTCAAACGGTCTTGAGACCGTTTGGAGGTGAGGACCGTTTGGAAGGTTTGACTTCCAAACCGTTTGGAGCTTCAAACGGTTTGAGGTCGTTTGGTCCAAACGACCTTGAGGTCGTTTGAGCCCAAACGGTCTTGAGGTCGTTTGAGCCCAAATGGTCTTGAGACCGTTTGGTCTCAAACGTTCTTGAGACCGTTTGGGTCCAAACGGTCTTGAGACCGTTTGGCCCAAATGGGCTCAAACCGTTTGGACCTCCAAAGGGGTTCAAAGGTCACCAATGTTTATGGATAGTTGTGTTGAAGCCCTCAATTGGTTAAAGCTATGCTAACCACTTATAAATTGAGTCAATTAGGGTTAGCCCTAACCTCTTGGTCACCCAATTTACCCTCAATTGCAAGCCAATTAGGGTTCAATCGTTCTCAATTAGGGTTTCAAATTGATTGGTCATCAATGTTCAACAATGTGAATCAATTCAAGGTTGAACCTATCAATTGACCTCCAATTGGGCCCAAACTTGGCCCAAACGGTCTTAAGGTCGTTTGGACATCATCCAAACGGTCTTGAGACCGTTTGCCCAAAGTTTGACCAAGATCCAAACCGTTTTGACTAAGGTTGATGTCCAATTAGGTCAAAATAAGCAATTTTCAACAATGCATCAATTTCCTACAATTGGACCCTCAAACCAATGGATTCTCTCAACCCTAGACCTTCAAACAGTCTTGGGTTGTGCCCAAACGGTCTTAGGACCGTTTGGAGGAATCCCCAAACGGTCTTGAGACCGTTTGGGTCCTTCAACCCAAAACTCAACAAGATCTATATGTTAATTCAGCACTTTTTCACCCGATTAGGGTTCCATGTTGAAGTGCCTTCAACTCCCAATTGATTAAGAATTAGACTTTGATTCTTTGCAGAGATGAAATTCAACATGTTAGGAACAGACCCTCAAACGGTCGTCCCTTGGTCAATGCCCTCAAATGGTCTTGAGACCGTTTCAATCCAAACGGTCTTGCAAGACCGTTTGGGAGCAAACGGTCTTGAGACCGTTTGGACCCAAACGGTTTGCAACCGTTTGGACCAAAAGGGGTCCAAGACCGTTTGGAAAAGCAACATAGGGAATCACGCCCCTCATCTTCAACCTCTTGCAAGGTCGGTTTCTCCACTGGTTTGCTTGCAAACGTGCAAGAAAGAAGGGAGGTAGAAGGAGATATTGCTAAGGAAATTGCAAGAAGTAAAGCATACATATAAAGCACAAGTTTAGAGTTATAAAACCCGCCTCAAGTTTGTTCCTAAAGCTCCAAGACTCTGAAGTCCAAGCTTTAATGGCGTCTCCAAGCTTCCACAACTCAATCAGGGATGAAAACTCCAAGGAATCGTGGCTTTGGTTGGCTAGAACAAGGAGATAAGATGAATTATCTATAAGACCAACCCTGGGTGATAAAATCCACCATGGATTCGAGCTAGAAAGGGAGTTTTCTTACCAAGAATGGCCTAGTCGTCTCCCTGATCTCCAGAGCAAGCCTTGGTCGTTTGAGAATGAAAGGGAGTGAATGAAACAGGAGCAAGATCGTTTGCTCACTTACAAAGGAAAAGGCTTTTATAGTTTTAGCCTATTCTTACTACAAGGACCTTTCAAATTCAAAATTCACATCTAGGTCCCTCCTTGCTCAAGGGCACGCCCAAGCCTATCTAACCTTATACAAATCTCAAGAAAACTCAAGATCTAAGGGTAAAGGAATCCAACCTTCAACTAGGGTACATATATGAAAGGGTTTTGTACCCATTTTAGGTGATTTCTATCACAAAGATCATTTTTCTCATCTGACTAGTGAATGATGTATCTCTTTCATCATTTCTACTCTAAATGATGACAAGAGTCATAAAAGATGTTCTAGATGGTGAAAATTACATACTAGACCCCTCAATTTGGGTAAATTGCACTTTACCCCAAATTAGGGTTTCTGAGCATGGAGATTGCTTCCACAGCAGCACCTTGGTGCTCAAGCTTGGGAAATCCCTCAAACTTTATCTTAGACATCTTAATGATGTCTCAACATCAAAAGAACATCTTATCTTGTGAATTTTGCAAGTTCAACCCTTAAACTGGGTAATTTGCACATAGGTCCCTGCATACAACATAATGCTACTACTTTATACAAAAGGAGCAAAATATGAAAGTAAATGTCCCTGAGGGACTTAATTACATGCCAGGGAGTGTTCACAAGTATAATAATTACATATTTAAGCAAAACTTCCAGGGTTAGGTCATAACCCAGGTCAGGGGTGTTACAACAACTCTCATATTTTTATTCAACACTCAAGCTTTTATTCATATGATCATTGGCTTAGAATTGGGTATAATAGGGATTTTATTGAAAGAAGAAAATCATTCCCTAGAATTTCCAGACATGCACTTGTTTTGGTTTCGTGCTCGGCGGTCCACTTACGAGGTTCCTTGATTTCGATTTCACCTAGTTCCCTCCCGTCCTTGAGAGTGTTTGGCTTGTTGCAGCCATCATTTTAACCTGTGGAAAGTCAAATGTATAATTGAAGCAAAAACATGGATATCTGGTTGTGGAGGTAATTTATTAATTTTCCATTACGTGCTCAAATGCTACTATGTAAGTGCTTTTGAGGACTACTTTGTCTCTAACTTAGCTAGGGGTGTCCCCTTACCAAAGCAAAAGTTGTCTTATGAACAAAAGTTAAAGAAATTATCAGAGAATCTAAATGTCAAGAAGATAGATTTGTGCGAAACAATGAAGGTAAATGAAAGGATATAAGAGGAAAGAAAATTTGAATATAATACCTCTTCCCTTACCCAGTGTACTCCCCTCCTAACTTATCACTCATTCTGTCCTCACAGTGTCAAGGTGATAGGTTGAGAAGTACATGGGCAAGGGTGTCAAGGTTCTGTTAAACCCTTGTTGGCTCCATAAGAGCGGAGAAGATTTGCTACAAACTTTCCCCCTAAAGTGTGATAATCCACATCCTTCATGTCCTCCACACGTTTGCCAAGAACGGTGAGGGTATACATCCAGTAAAGGACGTGAAATCCACAATCATTTGATTCTCTGATTTGTTGGGGACATATGTGGTAGAAGGCTGGGAACTTGAAATGATCTCTATTGTATGCTTTTGTGTTTTTGCTAAGAATATCATGCAATCGTTCGAAACAATCCTTTGCCACTTCTTCCATGGGCATCTTTTCTATAACATCGTACTCCCTCTATTTGAGATTGAACTGTCTATCAGAACTATTGTAGATAATTTAAGTTCTTTTATGTAAGTTCATTGCCAACAACATCCCATGCTCAAAGTGAAGGAGTGGAAATAGGATGAACTTTGGAGTCGTATACTGAAGATATGAAATAAGGGCTTCTTTAATGACCACATTTGTGCTTAATTGGTAGACTAGGGTTTACCTGAATGATTACATGCTTGATTAGATTGAACATCTTTTAGACTTGACTAATGATAGTAGATCAATTGTTATGTTTCAAACCTAAGAAGAAACTCTAACTATGATTTTAGTTTTAAGAATTAGGGTTTGAGAAATGTAAACCCTAATCGGAAAAAAATAGGGTTTTGATAGTACATGAATATGGAATTTGATCAGAATAGCAGTGTGGTAAATGATTTTTCATATTTTATATATTTTTTATTTAATTGAATTTTGGATATGATATGGATAACTCAATCATGCATATTGGAGAAAAATTTCAGAATATATGAGTGTTCTTTGAATGTGGTTCTCGGTCAAACTATACTTCAACCAAAATGCTAACAGAGTGCTTTTTAGCAGTGTAGTATTTTATTTTTAGTTATTTATTGGTAAATATAAATGATCTGAAATTTAAACTGGAGATCTAAAACTCCATCATAAACAACATGTAAAATGTTCGTAATTTTTGGATGCGTTTAGACCTTATTAGTAGACAAATTACATTAATATTTTTATGACATGAAATTCAGTTGAAATAAGAAACAGTATAGTGAGGGGTCAATATGCAATTGACCCAAGCATCTCAATTGCTCTATATGGTCAACCTAAAACACAAGGAGCTCTCATAATTCGTGATTCAATGTAGAGAAACGAAATCCTAGAGAGAGGAAGAGTTAGGATTTGTGAGGAGTAAGTGATGGAGATGCTGACCAAGGGTCTTGCGGTCCAAGGAATGATGAAATGATGTATGTCTAGCTTCTTGGCATTGTATTTCATGGCGAATCTTCTCTCACATGTCAAGATTCTGTCCCTCCCCAGATTGGATTCAAAATCATATCAAATCAAGTCCTTTTCTCACTCTTTCTTCACAATCCCTCATTTCTAGGATTTCCGAGTTGAAATGAAGAAAAATCGGGTGAATTGCTAGGGATTTGATATGAGATCGAGATTTTTAGGGATGAGCTGCATTTTAAGATGTTTTCATAGCATAGGGTGAGTGGGAACTTCCTTTAAATAGTATATTGCACAAAAAATGGTTAAATCATCCATAATCTTTAATTTCTTAGTATGCGACTACAAACCCTGAATTGTGTGTTTGATCTAAGTTGTTGCAAAATGATATGAAACAAATTCTTCCTCTATTTGGATGAATTTTACATGATAAAATAATATTAGAAATGTATACAATACATTCCAATGAGAATTCCCTAAGTATTCGTAGAGGTTATAAGATTAAACTAAAATATTGGGAATGTCTATGACTAAAATTTGTTGTATAATTAAATAGAGAAATTTGTTTATCTAGATTCCCTTGGTTAGGAATGATTGTTTATCTAAATTCTTAGTACATATATGTCAGATACTATCTTGGATTTTATTTAAGGTGAATGGAGTTTGTTTGATGTCTCAGTAAAGAGGGTCAAACCCTAGATTCGAGGAAAGTTGGATATTTGCGAATAGATATTGTGAAATCCATTTGAACGGATTTTCTTGACATGATAGACTTTATTTATTCAATTTTATTATTGATGCATGTTATCTTAGTGAATGGCATGGAAACCCAAATTCAGCTCAGTCCCAAGGTTTCATACATATATTGATTTTATATGATTTGTTGATAGTAGTCTTTATTTAGTGGATGTTTATGATTTTATATGATTTTTTGATAGTATTTTGATATCAATGTTCTCAGTACGAGATGTGGTGATGTTTAATAGTTCAGTTGTGGTAAATGTTATCAAATGGTCTATGAAATGAATGGTTTATAGAGCTAAACTAAGTTATGTAATGTGATGCACAACTCAAGATTTGGGTTGAGGTGCATGTTTTCCAAGAAAATACAAATAATTTATGGGTGCAAATGACGATTACTCGTATGCCAAGTAATAAGCTTTTATCAATATATTTTATGATGTTTAATTGCATGATTCTAGTGTATAAGTGTCAAATGGACATGCATTATGTTTATATAAGTATTTTAGTATGCCTGCATGTATAGTATGTTGATTTCTCAGTATATTACAGTGTTTGAATATACTGCTCTACCAAGTTTAGAATGATATACATGTTGTATTTTAACTTCAAATAAGTAGACGTGACACCATAGAGATACTAGAGTCAAATATGTAGAAAGAACTTTCTAGGAATAATAAAATAATAGACTTAAGAGCCCTGAGCACCGTAAAACCCTATGAGAGGTTTGCGCTTTAGGGATGAAATGACCTAACCCTAGTGGTGCGTCTAGTATACGGGGGTCAGAACGTACCAACAGGTGGTACATGGCACAAATCCCTAGTGGAAGTCTAGTTTCTTTATGGAATGACTCTTCACCTGTGTGCTCAGGTTAGAGGAGGAGACTAGTTTTGTTATGGCATAATAGATGTGCCAAGTCCAGAGAGCCATTTTCCTATTGCAGACGAGAGAGTAGTCATACTTAGCATTTCCAAGTTTGTCCCCTATGTCTTGTATGGTGAGATCGTAGTTTGCTATGAGTCTTCATATGTAGAGTACACTGCATATGATCAGGGCATAAGTTAAAATATGTTCATATAGGTTAAAGAGTTTCTTATAAGTAAGAAAGGCTAATAAAGATTCGAGTATAGTTTCCCAACAATTATTCATTGTATTTTTCTGAATTATTAGTTCTCTTTGAAATTAATTAAGCATGCTCATATATTGATTTTCTCTTATTGATATCTAGAGTATCATGTCATATTTATGATTGTCAATAATTAAGCTTTTTAAAACTTATTGTGGTTATAATTGATATAAGTTACTCAAAGGTATATCTATAATTAAATTAGAGCTTTAGACTGTTTCTTTGAAGTACCCATTCACTGAGTGAGTAGGATCACCCCTCTAATAAAAAAATTTTAGGGCAACTGTGGGGATTGAAGATATCATTGCATCAGAGTAGATCTGCCACAAGAGTTAAGTATGAGTATAGTTAAGTTCAATCAATCTCTATCACTCTATATCCTTGTATAGATGTGAGAGTGTTGTAAATGATGTTTGTATCTTCATTTCCTTAATAAGAGAGAATGTATCTGTTTATCATGTCATATGTACATGAGAATGAATGTATGGATGTGTATCATTTATGTTGAGATCATATTAAAGTAATCAAAGTTTGATTCTCTTGCAAAGTTGTTTATGTGATTGGATGTGAGAAGAAAAAGAGTTTATAAAAGAAGAAAAAAAGTTAAGGGTGATCTTTGTATTAAGTATAATCCTCAATTTATGCCCTAATGTCATGATTAATGGTAATTGTGAGATCAAGGTGTAATAGGTTCAGTGGTTCCAAAGTTCTTTGAGCCGAATAAATCATCCTTCAGGTATGCTGATGCCATGTAGACTGTAGGCAGGTCCTGTTCTAGAAGAAATTGGTAGGCAGCCATGACGCTCACGGATAGTGAACCTTTTATTTGTATGGTTTCATAGAGTGCATCTTACATTACAATAATATTCCCTTCAAGGAAAACAAGCTCATCGGTGTCTGCATATAGCCGAGACATGATGAGTCTGAATTCATTATTTGAAAGACCAACAAGGTCAAAGTTTGGGAATGTTGGTTATATATCTGATAGAGGCACCATATCTTTAGATGATTTATTAATGGTAGCTCTTGTTAATAGATCGGTGTCCTCCTTATCTTCTACCAAATCAAGTAGGGGCCCAATTGTCATTTTTTTGGGACCTTGGTGGTTTGTTGTTGGTGTTGTTCCAACTCCTTTAGAACTTGTCTGAATGGTTTATGTAACATCCTAGGATTTGAGCCCTCGGATAACATGATCTTAAAAGGATCGATTGGACTACCCATATCACCAAGGTGCACCTCCTTTTCTGGGATCCTATCACTAAATAACTCCATAGTTAAGCGTGCTCAACTTGGAGTAGTACAAGGATGGGTGAGCAGTCGGGAAGTTGATCCTGGCTTGTGTGTGAGTGAGGAAAAAGCACACAGTTAAGGCTAGTGGTGGTCTGTGGGGCCAATCGTCATTCCTGAAACCCAGCTAGAGCTTTGGGCAGTGGGCCAGGGCATTACAAATGGTATCAGAGCCAATTCCCCTCCAGTAGGTGGGGCCCACATGGGCATGGCATGCCAATCTTGAGTCTTGCGGTCCGGGCATGTAGGAAAGGGTTGTCCAAGGTTGACGTAGCCACCCTTGTGCTTGTATTCCGTGATCGGGAGCTGAGTGTCCATGGGCCATTGTGGGTCTGCACTGAAATGGGGAAGAGATTATGAGGCCTTATAGATGAGCTATGTGGGGAAGATTGTAACATCCTAGGATTTGAGGCCTCGGATAACATGATCTTAAAAGGAATGATTGGACTACCCATATCACCAAGGTGCACCTCCTTTTCTGGGAGCCCATAACTAAAGAACTCCATAGTTAAGCATGCTCGGCTTGGAGTAGTACTAGGATGGGTGACCAGTAAGAAAGTTGATCCTGGCTTGTGTGTGAGTGAGGAAAAAGCGCACAGTTAAGGCTAGTGGTGGTCTGTGGGGCCAGTTGTCATTCCTGAAACCCTACTACAGCCTTGGGCAGTGGGCCCGAGCATTACAAGAGTCATCATCTTCATAGACCCTTTCTTGTTCCTCCATTGGTTCATCATCTAGCTCATCTGGATAGAATGAAGAACTTCTCCGCGTAGGTTGGTCTTCATAGAAAACCCCCAGTGCATCCAGTTGATGATCTGAATCAGTTGGTGAAGCATACTCCTCTTCAGACCCAATCGAATGGTCTTGATAACTGGCTTCTTCATTGCTAGGCGGCAGAGCTTGTGACTGCATGGTAACCCAATTGACGAGCTCCAGTTGGCGATAGTTCCATCAAAGTTTGGATAACCGACAACAACTGCGAGACCCCCGATCATCTTCTGCGGTATGAGCGCACGGCGTCGCATATCAGCTCGTACAAATCTGAATCTGAGGCCCCTGTCAGTTCAGATTCGGCTAAATAGAGCGAGGAGCTTCGTGACACAGCTTCATCATCAAAAAGAAGTTACTGATGCATGCGGGACCATGTTGGTGTAGTATTTAGTTGTCTATATATCTAGACTTGTCTGTATTAATAGTTTTTTTAATTATGTGCATGTTTAGGGGTACACCAACCCCTTTGTTTAGTTATTGTTATAACTAAAGTGTGTGTTCCCATGAATGGAACTGTAAGTTGCTACATGAATGCTTATATCTGAAGTGTGTGTTCCCATGAATGTTCCCATTTACATGATTACACTACTATTTTCTCATATTGTCTTGCCTCAAAAAAAATTTCTTATATTGTTTAGTCTATTTTAATACGACATACTTGCTTATATCTTTCTTAATGATGAACTGTAATGCACACATGTGACATGCTTGGAATGTAAATGATGAACTTTTCCCTAAATTGTCAATCATGCTTTAAAAGACATCAATAATCACCCTAACTTGAAGAACTAGGATTTTAGGTATAAGAATGACAATACATTATTTGTTGGCCTAGAAACCCGTCCAAGATTTACTCATTAGGAGTAAATCTTGGATAGTCCCCGGTTTGGGACTGTTCTTGAACACATAATCTCGCTTAGGATGTAAGTGTATAATGTGTATTGGGTTTTCAAGAAAATTTTGGCAGCATTTCCCCGTTTGTTCTCTAAGTACATATGTACTTGGAGAACAGTGGGGAAATGCTGCCGAAATTTTCTTGAAAACCCAATACACATTATACACTTACTAGTGAGATTAGGTGTTCAAGAATGGATAGGTGGTACACATTTATTATATATAATAATGACATAACATGTATTTGTTAACCCTAGACCCTAATCTTGTACTAATATATACTTGTTTTTCTTTTGATCATAGAATGGATAGATCATGGATGTCCATTCGCATACTCCTCCAACATGGTTGATAAATGTTTGATAAATAGGGTGTCCATTCGCACACAGAGAAAGCTTTTAGTAAATGCTTGATAAATGTTTAGGTGCAAAATGGTTACTCATCCAACATCCGTAGATTGGTATCAATGAAAAATCTGAAGTTGATAGGACTTAAATCTCATGATTGTCACACTCTAATGCAACAAATATTGCCCGTGGCAATTCGATCTATATTGCCGAAGCATGTAAGGTTTGCAATCACCAGACTTTGTTTCTTTTTCAACAGTCTCTGCAACAAAGTTATTGACCCTGAGACTCTCGATAATTTGCAAAGAGAAGTGGTTGTTACCCTATGTCATCTTGAGATGTATTTCCCTCCTTCGTTCTTTGATATCATGGTACATCTTGTTGTCCACTTGACTAGGGAAGTGAAAATCTTGGGCCCAGTTTTCTTGCATTGGATGTATCCCATTGAACGATACATGAGCGTTTTTAAAGGTGATGTTCGAAACCGTTATCGGCCTGAAGGGAGTATTATTGAAGGTTATGTGGTGAGAGAGGTTATGGATTTCTGCAATGACTTTCTCAGTGGTAATGACACTCGTGATAATGACAAGAATATTGACCAGCTAATTGGCAAAGGAATTTTGGGATCACGTGTGAAAGTAATCAGCCGTGAGCAGTTGGAACAAGCTCACTTGTATATTTTACACAACATGGACGAAGTGAACGTTTATATCGAGGAACATACCAATGTCATCAAAAGATAATATCCTCGAGCCACTACAATGTGGCTTGCTAGAGAGCATAACAAGACTTTTATTAAGTGGTTTGAAGATAAAGTCTTACATCAACTATCTGAAACACCAGATGATATTACTGAAACTATCAAATGCCTCGCCTTTAAACCAAAGTTGACTGTTATATCTTATGAAGGGTATGACATTAATGGATTCACATATTACACAAAGCGCCAAGATGATAAGAGTGTCTTCCAAAACAGTGGGGTCACCCTTCAAGCATTGACTATGTTTTTTGCAAGTGCAAAGGATAAGAGTCCACGTGAAGCTAAAATGTCATATTACGGTGTCATTGAAGAGATATGGGAATTTGACTACATAGATTTCAGAATTCCACTCTTCAAATGTAATTGGGTTGATAACACCAAAGGAGTTATAGTGGATGAATTGGGTTTCACTTTGGTGAACTTTGAAAAGATTGGCGAGAAGGCTGAACCATTCATATTGGCATCACAAGCGAAACAAGTATTTTATATCGATGATCCTGCAAATGATAAATGGTCGGTTGTTCTTCATGGTAAAAGACAGTTCATTGAAGATCCTATAGATGAAGAAGAGTACTATGATAAATATGATGACTCCAGTCCATTCTCAGTTGGGTTGCCAACTCCAGAAAATATTGAAGCTAATGATGACTTATATGTGCACGGAGATCACAATGAAGGATTGTTAATTGAGAAAAGATCACAATTTTAGAGGTGTGCATGTTTATGTTTTTTTATTGAAGCTAAATGTTTACTTTTTTAATATCAATATCATTTTCTGATTTGATATTTCATTATCTTCTAGTTAATACAAATGCTAAACATTGTGGGAGGGTGCTAAAGAAATATAGGACCAATCTCACCTGAGATTACATACGCGATGCTGAGAGTAGGTTCTTGATCTATTCCAATTCTAGACATTGATCAGTATTTCACTAACTCTACACTAATAATTTTTTTTTGTATTCTCTTTAAAAAATAAATATAGGAAGAAGGCTATGCAGGACAGACATGACATAGCTATGCAGGATATGCAGGAATAAGCCCCAATGAAGAGAAGCATGATACATATACAATACATAAAGTGCAGCACACACAAGTGGTTCAAATTCATATAACAACATGACAGACTAACACATATATAGTGCATAACAACATCAACACCGAATTTACATATAACACTAACTTAGTACATATATAGTGGACTAAGGTGACGATACCACCTGCTAAAATAGGTTACCGACTACATGTTACGACTGGGAGGTCGTGATTCAGCAACCATATGCATTAGCAGGAGACAAATAGATCACCATATGAGGACAAACATATGGTGATCTGTTTGTCCTCCTGCTAATGCATATGGTTGCTGAATCACGACCTCCCAGTCGTAACATGTAGTTGTCGGTAACTTGTTTTACCAGGTGGGATCGTCACCTTATAAGTCCCACTATATATGTACTAAGCTAGTGTTGTATGTAAATTCAACTATGTTGTTGTTACGTACTATATATGTGTTAGTCTGTCATGTTGTATGGACATCAATTGTATTTCTCAGGTATTATATAGTCTCATTAGATAATATGAAATATATCAATCTTATTTATAGCTCATTAATTATATATATACATCAATCTCTTTACATGTGTTTAAAGCTGACCCCACTACAGGAACGGACTTACCAGATGTACATGCTCCCTATACGATGGGATAATTAAATGAAGTAAGAGAAAAATGGGCAACAACCATACAAATAGTGGGGATTTTGTAAATGAATTTCTAAATTATAATATGTGTGAATGTTTCTACATGTCTAGATGTTTGTACATGTGTCTGAGTGAAAATGAATGAAAGTTAGGTTACTATATGAATGTTTCTACATGTGTGAATGTGAATGAATGGAACTACAAATTGCTAGCTACATGAATGTTTCTAAATGTGTGAGAATAAAATGGAACTGCAGGTTGTATTGCTAAATGCATGTGTGAATATTTTTGTTGTTAAATTTGCAGGTTTGTGGCATGTTGTTGGCTGATATCAATGGATGTCGTAAAACCTGCAGTTCAGTTAACTGAACTGCAGGTTTCTCATCCTGCGACCAGCCACAGCAGGTCTGTAGGTCTGTAAAAAAAAAAAGAATAGGCGTCGGTTATTTGTAAATAACCGACACACAATTATGTAATGTCGGTTTTTTAGATATAACCGACGCCTATTTCCTATGGCGCGGACATATATGGTGTTAGGTTCGTACTACAAACCGACATTGATAGTGCCCAAGCTGGCGCCAATAATAGGCGTCGGTATTTGTAAACAACCGACACATACAGTTACAGTGTCGGTTATTTATATGTCACCGACACATATTCTTTTGGCGCGAAGACATATTTCATCAGTTTTTGGCTTATAACCGACACTGATAGCGCCCATGATGGCGCCCTTTCTGTGGCGTGAAGGTTTTGGGTGTCGGTTTCTTAACTAATAACTGACACCTATAGTCCCCTAATGGCGCGTTTTCGGTCACGCGCGAAGAGTTTGGGTGTTAGTTCTGAAACTGATGCGTAATGGGTGACCTTTTAGTGTCGCCCACATAGCCGTCGCTCAAAAACCGACACTAAAGGCCTTAAATAACCGACACTAAAGGTAGGTTCTTTAGTAGTGTTTGCAATTAGATCATGATTATTTGTAATTGATTAATTAAATATGTGTACATCATACCTCTAAATGGTCTTCACTTGGTCAAACTTTCCAAACGGTCTTGAGACCGTTTGATTCTAAATGGTCTTGCAAGACCGCATGAGATCTAACGGTCTTGACACCGTTTGATTTCAAACGGTTTGCAAACCGTTTAGACCAAATGGTCCAAGGTAATTTGGTAAAGTTACCTAGGAAATCACGCCCATCATCTTCAGCCTCAGTTAAGGTCAGTTTCTTCACGGATTAGCTTGCCAGATTGCAAGGAAAGACGGGGAAGAAGAAGAACTAACTACTATATGCAAGAACACGTATATATAAGAAAGCAAGAGGTTTAGAGATATAAAACCCACCTTATGGTCGTCCCTAGAGCTCCAAGCTTCCAATCTTTCAAACCTTTAATGGATTCTTGAGCTCCACAGGTCGGCTAAAGCTATTTCTCCAGGAAAAGGTTGGGGAAAGTCGGCTAGAACAAGAAATCTAAGTGAGATAACCACAAAACCAACCTTATAACTCAATTTCCTCCATGAATACGATCTAGAAGATGGTCTCTTCTTACCTTAGAACAAGTTGGTCGTCTCCTTTAGCTCCATAGCTCTGCCTCAAGTCGGTTGAGCAAGATGATAAGTGAAAGAGGTGAAAGGGAACATTTCTTTGTCTTGCAAAGAAAGAAGCTTATATAGCTTGGGTTAGTTTTCAACATAAGGACCTTTAGTTTATAGGTTTCTCATCTAGGTCCATCCTTCCTTCTAAGGCACGTTCACTCTATCATAACTAAGCAAAGACCATCAAAACTTTAGGATCTAAGGGTAAAGAAAGCCAACATGAAACTAAGGTGCACATATATATAAGGGTCTCTTTTCTTATAACTTGGTGATTCTATTACAAAGATTATTCTTCTTATCTGATTATTTAATTGAAGCGCCCCCTTCATCATTTCTACTCTAAATGATGTCAAGAGTCACAAAAGATACTCTAGAAGGTGTATTTTATAAGTTGCATCCCACATTTTGGGTAAATTGCACTTTACTCCAAAATTAGGGTTTTAAGCACAAAGATTTCTCCACATGCTGCATCTTGATGCCCCAGCTTGGAGAATCCATCATACTTCATCATATTCACCCATATGATGTCTCATTATCAATGGAACATCTCAACATGTGAAATTTTCAAGTTAACCCCTCTAACTGGGTAATTTGAACATATGTCCCTGCATTACAAAACAATATTACAACATTGTTTAAAATGGACATAATTGAAAATGTATGTTCCTCAGGAACTTAATTACAGACTAGAAGATAATCACAAGCATTAAATTACATGATTAAGCAAAACACCTAGGGTTAACTTATAACCCAGGTCAGGGATGTTACAAATCATCCACCCCTTACAAGGATTTCGTCACCGAAATCCATAAAACATAGTAAGAGAAAAGAGCAGGGTATTTCCTCCTCATCTCTTCCTCTAGTTCCCAAATAGCTTCCTCGACACCACGATGATTCCAGAGGACTTTCACAAGACTTATATCTTTCTTCTTTAGCTTTTTAATTCTGTTATCAAGGATTGACACTGGTCCTTCCTCATAAGTTATATCATCATTCAATTCTACCGCCATAGGTTGTAGAACTGACTCGGTATCAGGGTGACATTTCCTTAACATAGAAATGTGAAACACCGGGTGTAACTTCTGTAACTCTGGTGGCAACTCTAGTCTATAGGCTACCTTTCCAACCCGTTCAATGATTGGATAAGTCCCCATAAATCTAGGATCTAACTTCCCTTTCCTTCCAAAACAAAGAATTCCTTTCCAAGGTGAGACTTTGAGGTACACTCTGTCTCCAACCTGGACCTCTAAGGGTCTATGACATTTATCGACATATGACTTCTACCTATCCTGTGCAGTCTGAATCTGTTGTTGTATTACTTTGATCTTCTCTGTAGTTTGCTGCACAAGATCATGGCCTAACAATTGATAATCATTGATTTCATACCAACATACAGGTGATCTACAACGTCTTCCATATAAAGCCTCATAAGGTGCCATATCAATGCTATGCTGATAGCTATTGTTATAGGCAAACTCTATCAAGCTTAGGTGTAGATTTCAACTCCCAGTAAACTAGAGAGCACATGCTCTCAGCAAGTCCTCCAAGGTCTGGATAGTCCTTTCCGACTGTCCATCAGTCTGTGGATGAAAGGTTGTACTAAACCTCAACTGGGTGCCTAAAGCTCTGTGTAGTCATTCCCAAAAATGACTCATGAACGGGGGACCTCTGTCTGATACTATTGTGACTAGAACTCTGTGCATATGTACTATCTCCTGAACATACAACTGAGCTAACTTCTCAGCAGAATAGGTTGTTTTGACAGGAAAGAAATGTGTTGTCTTTGTCAACCTATCAACAATTACCCAGATGGAATCATGTCCTTTCCTTGTCCTAGGTAGGCCAACAACAAAGTCCATGGTCACATGGTCCCACTTCCACTATGGTATGGGTAAAGGTTGCATTGTTCTTGCAGGCTTCTAGTGTTCAGCCTTGACCTGCTGATACACAGGACACCTAAGATCAAACTCAACAACATCCTTCTTCATCCCAGGCCACCAATACATATCCTTTAAGTTTCGATACATCTTGGTGCTCCCTGGATGCATGGCATACATTGAAGAATGAGCTTCTTCCAGGACTAACTTCCTCAGGTTATCCACATCTGGCACTATCATCCTACCATGATAACATTCCACCTGGTCATCTAAGTTATGAAAACCATCTCATTTCTCATCACCATACTCTGATCTTATCTGCTGAACCGTAGCATCAACTTGTTGTTCCTCTCTAATATGCTCACTTAGGGTAGGTTTTATATGCATCTCAGGCAACAACCCGGCTAACAATGACACCTTCAACTGTACATTGTCTTGCCTTAAGTAGATAAGCATATATCTCCTAGGGCATACCAAAGAGTTTAGATGTGCCCTATCAGAGGATGGTGTTCCTGATTTCCTACTCAGAGCATCTGCAACTACATTGGCCTTCCCTGGATGGTAATCAACTGTACAATCGTAGTCCTTGATTAACTCCATCTAGCGACGTTGCCTCATGTTAAGTTCATGCTGAGAGAAGATGTACTTAAGGTTCTTGTGATTCGTAAAAATCTGGAATGTCTCTTTGTAGAGGTAATGTCTCTAGATCTTCAAGGAATGAACCACGACAACTAACTTCAAGCCGTGTGTTGGATAATTCTCCTCGTGTTTCTTAAGATGTCGGGAATCAAAAGAAATCAATTGTTTATCCTGCATCAGCACACATCTGAGTCCATTCTTGGAGGCATCATAGAAAACTACATATCCTTTGCCTTGCTCAGGTAGCACAAGTACATGTGCACTTGTCAACCTCTCCTTCAATAGCTGAAAAGACTGCTAACACTTATCATTCCAGACAAAGGGAACATCCTTCCGGGTCAACTTGGTCAAAGGTAGGGCTATAGAACTGAAGTTCTTAATGAACCTTCGGTAATAGCCAGCTAACCCTAAGAAACTACAGATCTCCGTTGATGTCTTCAGATGTTCCCACTATAGAACATACTCTACCTTTTTAGTGTCAAAATGAATTCCTGAGGCAGATATCATGTGTCCAAGAAAAGATACCTCCAACCACCAAAACTCACACTTGCTGAACTTAGCGTATAGCTTGAGTTCTCTTAGAAAGTTCAAAGCTTGGCAAAGATATTGTTCATGCTGTTGAGCATCTCTACTATAGATCAAAATGTCATCTATGACGACAACAACACACTGATCGAGAAAAGATCGGAAGATTCTATTCATAAGTTCCATAAATGCAGCTAGTGCATTACTTATTCCAAACGAAATAACTATGAATGTATAGTGACCATACCTGGTCCTAATGGCAGACTTGGGTATGTCACTATCCTTAATACGAAGTTGATGATATCCAGATCTCAAGTCTATCTTCGAGAAGACGGTTGCACCACGCAACTGATCAAAGAGATCATCGATCCTCGGCAGAGGGTACTTATTCTTTATTGTTACTTTATTGAGTTATCTGTAATCAATGCACAACCGCATTGATCCATCTTTCTTTTTAACAAACAAGACCGGAGCACCCCAAGGTGAAGTATTCGGTCGGATGAAACCCTTCTCAAGCAACTCTTGAAACTGTTTCTTGAGTTCTGCCATCTCAGCAGGCGCCATCCTATACGATGTTTGGGCTATGGGTTGTGTATCAGGGATCAAATTGATTTCAAAATCAATTTCCCAAGGTGGTGATATACTTAGAAGTTCTTTAGGAAATACTTCTTTGAATTCCCTGACTACAGAAACTTCAGTAGGGTTGGGACTCTCCATGGTAGTATCTACCACATGGGCTAAGAATACATAACATCCTTGCCTCATCAGCTTCTCAACAACCATAGATGACATAATACAGGTGGGTAGAATCTTTCTCTCCCCTTGAAAGATCCATGTGTTGCTATCATCAGCAAACACAGCCTGCTTGGATTCACAATCCAAGACAACTCTATACCTTTCCAAGGTATCCATCCCAAGGATTATATCAAATTCTTGCATCTCAAGTGGTATAAGGTCCACTTGAATGCGATGATCAGAAAAGAAGAGGATGCATGGAGAGCATACCTCCTGCAACATAGTAGACCCCCTCAACGGAGTCTCAAGCAACATGCTATCTTCCCTATGACTGACTGTCATATTGCAATTACGAATCACTCTCTGAGTGATAAAGGAGTGCGTATCACCCGGATCAATCAAAACAGATACAATAAAGGATTTAGACATATTAGAATATAATAGTTCCATCTGACCTGCCACAACCCGTGGGTCGATCACTGCATCAGGTGGGTTCATCGCATAGAACCTTACTATCGCCTAAGGTTGAGTAAGTGTTGACGATCTAGCTTGGGACGCTTGTCCACGTACTCTAGCTGCTCCTTGAAACTGCCTCCTCTGAGATCCTTGTTGACTTTGTCTCTATTACTGTGTCACACTGGCATGCCTAGCCATGCAGTCCTTCATCAGATGTCCCACCTTACCACAGTTTTAGTAGCTTCTGTCTTGTTGTTGTGGTCTAGGCGGTCCTGTGACTGACATCGATGCTGAATTGTGAGTCTCTTGTGGCGGTAGGCTCCGTCCTCTACCTCTACACAGTTTCCACTGTGCCTGAGCACTAGATCTGGGTGGTGGAGGTGTAGGTGCAGAGAATCTAGGTTTCTTAAAGTCTCTAGATGAAGAACCCTGTAATTGTGGATATCTCTTATGGGTTTGCCTCTTCTCGGCTGCATATCTCTCTATCCTTTGGACTGACTCAACAAAGGTAGCGAACCTCTCCTGCTTCTTTAGGGCAGACACGGGAGTAGTAAAGTCGGCGTTCAACCCCTTCTCGAACCTTCTGATCCTCTCTTCTTCTGTGGCAGCCATGTATGGACAGAACCGCAACAACTCCATGAAGTTAGCTTCGTACTCGCTAATGTTCATCATACCATGCCTCAATCTCTCAAACTGAGAGATCATCTCATCTAGGAATGTCTTTGGGAAGTATCTATTGACAAATTCCTGACGGAAGTCTTCCCACGAGATCTCCACTACAGGCCTCTTCTGCTCTTCCATACTCCACCAGTGACCAGCACTTCCTTTGAGAAGATAGATAGCATGTCTGACTTTCTCAGCTTCATAGATGTTCAATATTCTGAAGGCTTTCTCCAACTCAGTTAACCATAGATCGACATCTGTGGGGTCCGCTGTCCCATAGTATTTGGTCGCCCCGACTCTGCGAAGTCACTCAAACATCCTACCGATACCTTGTCCTTCAGGATGGGCAGGTGCCTAGGTGCAGGAATGGGCATCCTGTCGGTGATGTGTGTCATGGCAGTCATAAACTGCCCGAACATAGTTTGAACAGCTGGGTTTTCCATATCAGCTGGGTCAAACTATGGTGGCTGCACAGGTTGCTCAGGTACGGGTTGTTCTAACTCTAGGTTTCTTGCACCTTCTCAGGGTGCAGCTACGCTACTCTCGGCCACGTACTCCTCATGTGGCTCAGACATCCTTACTTATCTTCTTCTCCTAAGGAGAAGAAGACTCTATTAGATAGGAAAGAAACACTAAAGATAGACTCGACATCCTAAGTACTATGTATATGTAGACTCAGCGAACCTAGAGCTCTGATACCACTTAATTGTGGGCTCCGATCTTCAAAACACGAGATAAACATAGTCGAAGCATTCAATTAACAACGGAATACGAAAAATCACAAAAAATTAAAACTTTTTGAGATAAGATCTTGAACTCATAAAACCTCTATATAGGAAATAAGATAAACAGTTTACATCTCTGTTAAATTACTTCTTGAGTGATTATATACAACCAGATATAAAATCTCAAGATTGAAAATCAAAATCTCAGATCTACTAACTCCAAGGACCTGAGAGTACAGAGATGACATAAGACTATCTAACTATACGACTGGATAGCCAAGATCTCCACTTGAGACTCACTGTTGCCCCTGGTGTTGCTGTTGCTGATACTGATCTCCCGTAGACTAGTTCCTTCGTCCTCGACGACCACCTAAAAAGTTGAAATCTACGAGGTGAGACAATTTTAAATAATTTCCCAGCGAGAGTTATAACTCTCCGCCAGAAGCTTTATTATAGCATGCAAAGAAAACATAGGCAAGGTAATTTAAATTAGTGAACAACATATTGGATATTAAGTACATCAACTTCATTACAGACTATGAAGAATAAGAATACTTGTGTAAACAATTGTAACATCAAACATTGTCTTTCGTAGTTCAACCCTAGCAAATATACTACACAGTTGATTATGTTTTACAAACATTATTATGCCCTACGGAGATGAGGTATACTGTTCATACTCCAACCGATCACTATTAAGTCGCATCGATATCATACTAGGTCATCAAACGAGCCGGATTCTTATGACCTCAACTTCCTCAGTCAGAGTGAGGATCAACATGCATGACATCTAGTGTCTCTACTACTATAGCTCACCAGGCTATTCTAGCACTTCACTATTAGAGTCACAGTGGCATTCTATATTCTCTTCACCATCAAAAGATCTCTTGTTTATCTCTCATTGATGTGGCATTAAAGATTCCTCGGATGATTAGTGATACATCTTCCCGGCATAAACACATAGTGCAGGGTTGGTAGATTAAGATGCATCTACATCAATTCCTATACTAGGACGCAAGGATATTTGTGTCCATATTCCCCCACATACTCAAATTATGTGATCCAGGATTTCCCTTAGGAAAACGTGTATCACCATCATTTAACTTTTGACAATGATGGATCTATGATCAGGGCTCTACATGGTATGATTATACTTGATTACTTAGTTACATTTCAGTATTGTTTTAGCATCAAACATGTTTCCAATCATTTAAGTATAAAAACATTGCTATAACAGGAGAATACTAAATGTATCAAGTTTAACTTATATCAGTTATCAAATGGATGTCAAATCATCACAAGTCATATAATTAGTAATGATGTTGATGTGATTCATGTCTCTCATAGCCCATTAACTTCATATGTTGTCACATAACATAGACAACATAGCATACATCACTATTCATAAAGTCTACAACACACTTTCAATGAATACTCCATCATAACCCTTACCTGGTTATGATCATTCTCTTATAAGAACCTACATAGTCAATTCAACTGACAATAACAACATTTCATATTCAGATCAACAATTCATAAGGCAGGAATAACATTCCAATTCAACGGTTATACCTTTATGCCTTTACTAAGGCTAGGTTCCCTTATTAGTATCAATTAGGGTTATTCAACCCCTTTTATTATGATTAGGAAAAATAATTCCTCACCTCATACTTAAATTATAAAGATTCATGCTTAAAAGCATAACCTGGAATTAGGGTTTATTGTACATTTCATCACATCATCCTCAATTAGGGTTTACTATTCACATTTCATGTTATTGCCCTAGAATTAGGGTTTACTACACACTTCATAGTGATTTAAGCTCATAGCATCACCATGTATGAAATTATCATCCTTGATGACTTCAAATTAGGTTAAGATTCATCAATTATCATAATTAGGGTTTTCATGATCTCACATAGGTGGATCATACCCTAATCATGCACATTCACATACATTGAAGGTACTTTACATGAGTTTCAACCATATATGGAACCTTGTCTCTCCTCTTACTAATAGATGGTGATTAAATCACTCCAGATTAGGTTAGGTCAAATCAATTTTGACTAACATAAACCAATTCACCACCATTAAGGTTATTAGGGTTTGATTGATCAAGGGTGTATTCTACTTGAACCCTTCAACGGAACATTGGTAATGTGCACCATTGATCACTACAGGGTTCAATCTATTAGTCACTTAGCCCATTATTGTCTATAGGTATCATTAGGGTTTGGATTAGACAACCATTGAACCAATTAAGCCTTTAAATTACTAAGCAATCATAACCCTAAAAGTCCCCAAACGGTATCACACCATAACCTACAAATGGTTTTGAAACAGTTTGGGGGCGTTGACCGTTTGGACACTTTGACCTGCAAGACCGCATGACACTCAAGACCGTTTTCTCTTAAACAGTCTTGAGACCGTTTGAGTGTGTTTACCATTTGAGCATAGTTAACTTTGAAACCGTTTGAATCTATGTGACCTTGAAACCGTTTGATCTTAAACGGCCTTGAAACCGTTTGGTTCCAAACAGTCTTGAGACCGTTTGCCCCTAAACAGTCTTGAGGCTGTTTGGTCCAAATGGGTCAAGACCGCATGGAGCTCAAATGTGCATCCAAGCTTGTAATCGATTAGGGTTTTCTATGTAAGAAAATGTTATTGTAAAATCAGCATGGAAGGTCATGTCGTATGTACCTGAGAATGAAAGTATGGATGTGTATTATTTACGTTGAGATCGTTTTAAAGTAGTCAAAGTTTGATTCTCTTGCAAAGTTGTTTATGTGATTGGATGTGAGAAAATAAAGAGTTTAAAAAGAAGAAAAAAAGTTAAGGACGATCTTTGTTTTAAGTATAATCCTTAATTTATGGCCTAATCTCATGATTAATGGTAATTGTGAGATCGGGGTGTAACAACTTGGTATCAGAGCTTAGGCTGAGTTGTCAGGGACCATTAAGTAAGTAAGTTAGAGTCATAAGTGTGGAAAATTGGAGAGGTTATGATGTTAGCTCTGGGGATTTGATTATTTGGATATCCTGACACGGTATCTGAGACTTGGATCAACCAGTATCAAGCTACTCTGTCTATTCTTTCATGTATACCCTGGCCAGGTATACTATGGAAGGATGGTCTAGAGAGGAACCCTAGAAATATTAGGGTTAGAAACAATATATGTAACATTAATTAAGAACATAAATATAAAATGAGATAGAACTTTCATTTCATATTGTTGTTTTATTGGAGATGAATAGAAAAGCTCTTATATGTTTGAATTTAGATATTCAGTATTTTGAAATATATATGGGTCCTTAAGATTTGTTGTACCCTATGTAGTTGTAGCATTTGTTGATTACATTCTTTGTATCAAGTAGACTAGAAATGATATTTGAATGAACTTTCCGAAGTGGATAAGTTTTCTTCCACACATTTAAGACAAATAGGAGTTGAGTAATCCTTAGTAGCTCTTGGCTTTAGGACTGTAGGTTCAGCCTGGTTCAGTTGGTAGGATGCATTACTGGGATCTGATGACTCCTATTAGTAACATAACAAGAGTAAATTCTGGATAGATTAGATCCAAATTCTAGTATGAATGTATATACTGTAAGATTTTGAAGTATAAGGGAAAGATTGGGATAACTAAGAATCAGTTGGAACTGGTATTTGAGATCCAAATTTGGGGCCTCATATGAGAAACCCTTAATTGGAAATAATGGAACATGACATAAGGTTCAGATTAAGGTTAATTATTAGTATTATATGAACTCTAAATATGAAATATGGAAAAGATATGAGAAAAGTATGTAAGGGGCCAAGATTGTAAGAATCAATCATGTGGAATGGATTATATAACCTAGTACAATGTTTTTATGTACTCCAAAGCAAAGGAAAATATAAGAAAAGAGCTAAGTATACAATAATTACATAGAAGTGAAGAGTCTTCAGAAGAGTTAAAGTGAAGAGAACTAGATGACCATGTAAATCATAAAACTAGGATAAGAAACTTAGTTGAAACAAAGAGAAATGTTGTAAATAATGAGCTTGATTAAGGAATGAGGGTTATGATATAATTGAGAGAATGGAATGTATACCTTTATTAATAAGTTTAATACATTCATTCTTACTGCCTTTGAAATCTAAGTCTCTTTAGAACAACAAACCAGTTTCTAAAAGAAGAACAAAAGTGTAGCTAAATAAATGAATAAGTCATACAAAGGTAGACTATATTCAGGAAGGAAAAACTTGATTGAAAGAGAAACTATGTTTCATCCATTCATGAGACATTTCATTTAAAATGAAGGATATGTAATGTATTAAACATGAGGTGATACTAGTAGAGAGATTATTGATTTTGAATTTCAACTTCACATTAGTAGAAGGATAAAAGGAAATATATGAAACATGGTATACATGATCATACACATAAAAGAAGCAACATGATCATAAGAGAAAACTAGAAGTTAAATATGACATGTGGAGTAGTAGTATATGGTAATGGGATTATGAAAAGTAAAGAAGGGTTTGAAACATAATGGAGTAATATAGATTATAAAAGAAAGAGGCTGCGAGATTCAAGAAAGTGCTAATTAGTCAAGTATCCATGTTGATAATTAATTAAACCTACATATGAGAAATGTATTATTGAATGTTTGAAGATAAGAATTCTAACTCTCAAAATCATCTTCTCTTTCATATCTTCCTCGATGAGAGCAATGTGGGAATGAAGTGATAAGAAAATGAATCATATATGATGCAAAACCATCGTGGTAGAGACATCTAGTGAATGTAATAATGACACACAATATGATGATAAAACCCTAGCAGGGTAATTGAGTATGTAATCTATCTGAATGGCCAAATAAGAGAAATGAAATTCAATCGATAAGATAAAGAAGACCTTAGTAAAACGTATGAGATCTAAACTTTAAATTTCAAATTAAGGGAGCAAAGTCACATCACAATAACGCCATGCTATTGATAAGGACCAAGCCCTAGAATGATTAAAGTTGTATTAGTTCAAGGGATGTCACTAATGATTTGACCTAGAATACTAGCATCACTATAAAACAAGATCATGAGAGTTTCACTATGAGAAGTAAACTAGCACTCATAGTAATCTATGGTTTAAAGGAAGCTAATCTGAAAGGCAGATAAACAATATGGTAATGATTTGGAGAACAGAGTAAGATATCAATTTGAAATGTAACAAGTGTGTTTTGAACAAAAGGAGAAATACAATATGAGTGAAGTGCGATATGAGATAAATTCTTGCAGTGATAGAAAGAATGATGAATAATCTATTTGTACCTTGTATGTTTCAATTTTAGGAATGTTTAATCTACATGATTAAAATGAGAAGAATAAGTAGCAAAAGGTAAGTAGTAGTGAACGAGGAGAGAGATAAGAGAAAACAATGGGTTTTAGTAATATGTGAATTTGTTTTTAGAAGTATAATTAATTTTCTGAGAAATCAACATACTATACTTGCAGGAAGATTTAAATAGATAGAATACTTATCAACTTGGCACATACATACTGAAATCATGCAATTAAGCATCCTAATATACTGATAAGGGTTGATGACTCAAGAAATCAATAGTAGCACTTGTAAATAATTTGAAATTTCTAGAATAATGTGCACATCAACCCAAATTCTAGGTTGTGCATCACAATACTCAATTATGAGTTAATCAATAGACATATCAACAGTCGTCATTAAACAACTGTAATTTATTTGTACCTTCTTGGAAAACATGCACCTCAACCCAAATCATGAGTTGTGCCTCACATATCATAATTAGGGTTTAATTACTTGTCATGGAAAGATTCAACATATAAACATATGTCGTAACACAAATCTTGAACTATGCATCAGATAACTTAATTAAGTTTATAATTACTCATCATGTCACAAATTATTGATATTAATTGAAATTTCAAATGATTTTTAGAGTTGAGTATCTCATCACTCAAATTAGAGTAAAATCATTATCATGGCACGAATTATTATTAATAATCAGGAATTCCTAATAATATCTTTGAGAAGTGTGTCAATTTGAGTAAATATTAAATCATTCACATTAAATATGACCTAGAGCGTGCATATAGGTTTCCTTTGAATATTTTTACCATCGTCGTCATTTCTTTGTAATCATGCATCAATTGAATTACTAAATTTGTGCAACCTAGGTTTATACCCAAACTTTCTAGTTTTCTAGTCGTGCGCTACTGGTTTTGACATTTAATCGAGTAAATTAGGTTTCGATTAACCATGTAATTCCACTAGTCCAAACCACACTGATCGGATGATAGACTAGGTTTTATAAAATCCTAAAGAAGCGGTTTCTAAAATAAAAGGTTGGGCAACGCCAAATACTGCACGACGCCTGATAACTATTGTTATCTGCGGAAAAAGCACATTTAACTAAAAATTTCCTAATATCAGAGTTAGATCATGCTAGGTGAGTGAAATTCTACTCACAGTCTGAATTTGTACGGAAATGCATCTAGAGTCCCAGTTCCGAGCGTTTGCTAGATTGTCTTCTACTTTTGGTTGCTCTGTTTATGAACCAGCTGCAACAACAGCTTCACGCATCGTTCGATTAAACATCAACTAGGGCTGCAGATTCATGTATAGAACTCCGGGTCGAGCTTGAGGTAATTGATTTGAGTTGTTGGTTGCGCCCAAGGAGGTGCCTAGGTACTACTACAACTATTGGCCATCGGCCACCCAAGCTTCTAGGGCTGAAATTAGGGCAAGGTAAGACAGGAAAAGGAGGTAGGAGGAAGGTGGAAGAGATGGCGTCACTGAATCAATGTTGAGGAGCCCAAAATCAGTCGTGCCCTACTCTCTCTCGGCTGGTGGGCCTGCTGCTAGCCGCTGGCATCACAACTAGGTCAGGCTGTAGGTGGGCGAGATAGAGGAATGATGGAGGAAGATGAAGGGTAAGGGAAGGGTGGACAGAGGTCGATTGCTAGCTTTTATACTCTAAATCGCCCCAAATTGCTTCCCCCCCTCTACTGCTCTCAATCGAGTGTTGCTTCTACGGTTGCTCTGTTCTATAAGAAGAAGAAGAAGACAGGTTAAGGGATAAAAGAATAAAGGGAAAGGGTATTAACCCAATTAAATGGGTAAATTATAGATTTAACCCAAAAACTAGAAATCATCATATCTTTTACCTCGTAGGTCAAATTGAAGTGATTCTTTTGCAAATTTGCAAGCACGAGATCCTCTACACCCTCAAACCAAGAAATCATCTTAATTAACTAATAATACATGATCAAATCAATAATTTCATCTATGCATACTTAATTCAACTTGATAAACATAATTAACTTATTTATATTGTGATTATCATACTTACTAGTTAATCTTTAGTGTGGGTCATACAAATCTCCCTCCTTATAAGAATTTCATCCCAAAATTCCTAAAAGAGCAAAGGCAATGTGTTAAGCATCTCTGACTCAAGCTCCCAAGTGGTTTCCTCTAGGTTTTGCTTCCTACAAAAAACTTTCACTAATGGTATCTCACAATTGTTGAGCTTCTTGATCCTTTGATCAATTATCTGTAATGGTCCCTCGACATAGGACACATCTGGTCTGAGCTGCGCATTTTCTGGGTCTACTATTTTCTGTGCACCAGGGTAACACTTCTTCAACATCGATACCTGGAACACGTCATGTAGATTGACCAACTCAGATGGAAAATACAACTTATAGGCTACAGGTTCAATCCTCTCAATGACAGGATATGGGCCTCTAAACCAAGGAGTCAGCTTTCCTCTCTTGATAAACCTCAACACTCCTTTCCATGGTGAAACTTTCAGATACACTTCATCACCAACCTCAAACTCAAGAGGTCTACATCTCTTCTCAGCATAACTCTTCTTCCTATCTTGTGCGACTTTCAACTATTCTCTGATCACCACTATCTTCTCTGTAGTCAAATCCACTATCTCAGGTCCAAGAATCTCTTTTTCACCCACCTCGTACCAACATACGGGTGATCTACATTTACTTCCATACATAGCTTCATACAGGGCCATACCAAGACTGAAATGGTGACTATTATTGTATACAAACTCTATAACACTCAAGTGTTCTTCCCAACTTCCACAAAAATGCAAGAAACATGCTCTCAGCATGCCCTAAAGAGTCTGAATGGTCCTCTAGGACTGACCATCCATTTGTGGGTGAAAATTTGTATTGAACCTCAACTTGGTGCCCAAAGCACGACGAAACTGATTCTAAAACCTGGATGTGAATTTAGGATCTCTATATGATATTATTGAAACAAAAATACCATGCATCCTGACTATCTGATCCACATATATCTTAGACAACTTTGAGTCATTAAAGGTTGATATAATAGGAACAAAGTGAGTAGACTTAGTCAGACTATCCACAATCACCTATATCGAGTCACAACCTCTAGGTGTCCTGGGCAACCCTATTACAAAATCCATTGTGATGTGTTCCCACTTCCACACAGGTATCGAAAGAGATTGCAAGGTATGTGTAGGTTTCTAGTGCTTAGCCTTAACCTACTGACACACACTGCATCTAGCCACATACTCAACTACATCCTTTTTCATACTTGACCACCAATATAACTCCTTAAGATTCCTATACATCTTAGTGTTTCCTGGATGTATAACGTACATCGATGCATGTGCTTCCTCAAGAATCTACTCTTTCAAATCACTATCTTGAGGTACACACAACCTGTCATGCTGATACAACAAACCACCATCTGAAAACATGAACTCTAGTCTCTTTCCCTCTGTCATGTCATGCATGATATGATGTAACTCACTGTCATCTTCTGATGTTCTTTGATCTGATCATAAAAGGCAGGCTTGACTTGCATCTATGCAATCAAACCACTATGCGATGCCACCCCTAAATCGAAGTTCAACTTATGCATCTCTACCAGCAGGTCTCCCTTGAAACATGCCATAGAAAACACATCAGTTGTTGAACTTGACTTCCTGTTGAGGGCATCGACTACCACATTCACCTTACCAAGATGATAATCTATCATCACATCATAATCCTTGATTAATTCTAACCATCTCCGTTGTCTAATATTCAGATCCTTCTGAGTGAAGATATATTTTAAACTCTTATGATCCGTAAACACCTAGCACACCTCACCATAAAGATAGTGATGCCATGTCTTAAGAGCATGAGCTATTGTAGCTAACTCTAGATCATGTTCCAGGTAAGTCTCCTCCTTCATTACTACTTACTTCTTGCTATAACTGCAAGAATTCATTTTATATATCACTTTACTTATATTGTATTTCTCCTTTTGTTCAAAATACACTTGTTACATTTCTAATTTATATCTTACCCTTTTCTATGAGTCATTTTCATATTCTTTATCTACCTTTTAGTTTAGCTACCTTTAAACCCTGGATTTAATTAGTGCTAGCTTACCTTTCATAGTGCAAATCTCATGGCCTTGTTTTATAGAGATGCTAGTATTCAAGGTCAAATCGCTAGTGACACCCCTTAAACCACTTCAACTATAAACATTCTTGGGTTTGGTCCTTATCAGTAACATAGTGTTATTGTTATGTGACTTTGCTCCTTTAGTTTGTAATTCAAACTTTAGATCTCATAAGTTTAACTGAAGTCTTCCTTATCTTTTCACTGGAATTTCCTTTCTCTTACTTGGACATTCAGATAAATTACATTTTCAATTTAACTTGCTAGTATTTCCTCATCATATTGTGTGTCATTTTTTCATTCACTTAGACGTCTCTACCATGGTAGTTATTCATCATATATGATTCATTTTCTTATCACTTCATCCCACATTGCTATTATTAAGAAAGATATGAAAGATATGATGATTTTGAAACTTTGAATTCTTATATTCAAACATTCCCTTATTACATTTCTTGTATGTAGGTTTAATTAGTTAACAACAAGGATACTTGACTAGTTAGCACTTACTTGAGTGTCGCAATGTTTTTCTTTTATAATAAGTTAATTAACATAATTAACTTATTAATGTTGTGATTATCATACTTACTAGTTAATCTTTATTGTGGGTCATAACAATGTGGCTAGATAGTTTGTAAAGTCGGTGAACCATGGCACAACATGTGGGTGTACTGCATACAACCCTAAATGGGAAGATTGTCATCAATAGGATCTTTGTCTTCATCACTTGAGGAGAGACGTGAAAGGTGATCATATATATTGTTTTTGGTCCCCTTTTTGTCTTTGATTTCCAAGTCAAACTCATGTAATAGTAGTATCCAACATATAAGATGAGGCTTGACATCCTTCTTGATCATGAGAAACCTAATTGAAGCATGATTCATATATACAATGACTTTTGATCCCATAACATATTATCAGAACTTCTCAAAAGCATACACTATAGAAAGCATCTCCTTCTCCATAGTGGCATAATTGATTTGAGACTCATCTAAAGTCTTTCTTGCATAATGAATAGCATGGAGTTTGTTATCTCGTTATTGACCTAGAACTGCCCCTATGGTGTAATCACTAGCATCACACATGATTCAAAAGGAGCAATCCGGTCTGGTGGTTGGATGATAGGGGCCGAGATGAGGGCATATTTTAATTTGTAAAAGGATATTTTGCAATCTTCATTGAATATAAATTTGACATCTTTAGATATATTTGAAAAGTCTTTGATGAATCTTATATAGAACCTTGCATGTCTCAAAAAACATCTAACTTCTTTCAAGATTGTTGGAGTTGACATCTTCTCAATAGCTTCAAATTTTGCCTTCAACTCAATCCTTTTGCTTGAAATGATGTGACCAAGTACTACTCCTGATTGTACCATAAATTGAAACTTCTCCCAATTTAGCACAAGTTTGACCTATTTATATCATTGCAAGGATTTTGTCAAATTGAACAAACAATCATTAAAGGAATTACAATAAACACAGAAGTCATCCATAAAAATTTCATAATATTTTATATGAAATTAGAGAATATGACCATCATGCATATTTGAAAAGTAGAGTCAACATTATACAACCCAAAAGGCATTCGCCTATAAGCATATGTATCATAAGAGCATGTGAATGTTTTTTTATCAGACAAATATATAGGAATCTAAAGAAATTTGGAATATTCATCTGATAAAAAAATACGAATGATAGGAAAGTCTCTCTAACATTAAGTCAATGAAAGATAGGGGGAAATGGTCTTTCCTCGTGGACTTGTTTAGTTTTCTATAATCAATACCCATTCACCACAAAATTCTATCCTTGTTTGAATCAATTCAGCACTATCCCCTTTCATTATAGTTGTTCCTCCCTTTTTAGGTATTATGTGTATAGTCCCAAGGGATATTCCTAATAGGATATAATATCGCTGCATCTTTTAGCTTAAAGAAGTCCTTTAAACTACTTCCATCATGTTTTGATTTTACTTCTTGGTGGTTCTATGCATGGCTTAGCATCTTCTTCTAAGGCTATGAGGTGCATGTAAATGGAAGGGTTAATTCCTTTTAGATCATCAATTGAGTAACCAATTGCCTCTTAATAAAATATAAGCTCTTTCAACAACTTATCTTCTTGTTCTAGAGTCAACTCAACATTTATATAATAGGGGAAGAAAAAATTGGGTCCAATAAAGCATACATCAACCCCGATGGGAAGGGTTTAAGTACTGCCTTTTTTGGGAGTGGTGGTGGCATCACTTGCCTCCATCTTGGTTTTTACTTCTTTGGATTATGGGTTTGATGCGGCTTCATGATTTCCTTCATCGATAACAATCATTGAGTATTCTTTGTCTTATTCTCCTTCAAGATCGTTAAAAACCTATTCAGGAATGGTCTTTTCTTCTACTAGTTGAGTGTCAATGCTATCTATCAAACAAAGATATACTTTAGTGTCAGGTGCCTTCACTACATCATTGATAGAAATACATGAGCTTCTTCTCCAACTCTAATATTTACTTTCCCTTCTATAACATCTACAATGCAGACTACAGTCCAGAGGAACTATCTTCCAAAAAGAATTGGATTTGCTTATTCTTGATGCATGTCCAGAACTACAAAATCACAAGGGATGTAGAACTTTCCTATATGCACACCAATGTCTTCAACAACCCCTCTTGGATATTTAATTGAAATATCAACTAGTTGTATCATCATTGATGTTGGTTTTGAAATGTCCCAACTCTAGCTTTTGTAATAGAGAAAAAGGAATCAAACTGATGCTAGCACCAAGGTCAACTAAGCCTTTGTCAAAATTTGGATCTCTAATTTTGCAAGGGAGAGTGAACACACATATATCATCTAGTTTTTCAAGCAAATGGGTTTGAATGATAGATCTTATCCTTTCAGATAACATAATCATTTCATCATGGTGGGGCCTCCTTCTCCTTGTAAGAATGTCTTATAAAACATGACATAAGAAGTCATTTCAGCTATCACTTCAACTAAAGAAAGATTCACATATAGTTTTTTCAAGATATCCATAAACTTGTTGAAATTTTCATCATCTTTTGTGTTAGCAAACCTATGAGGAAAAAGAACATTAGTCTTGCAAGAAGAGTCACCCTGTTATAACTTTCCAGAAGATTTATTTCTTTGTTTTCCAGTAGTCTCCTACGTAGTGGATCAATAACTTCTTCATGTTTTCTTTTTATAGGTGGGGAGGAACCTCCTATCACTTCTCCACCCCTTAGTGTCACAGATTTACATGTTTCCTTAGGATTCATTACCATTGACTAGGCAAGGAGATGGATGATGTTCATTGATTGACTAGAGCTTGTTGAGATATCTAGCTCTCCAACATCTTGTTATGAGTAGTAATACCTTCCACCTTGGAAGAAATCTATTGGATGGCATCTTTCATGATCTGACTATGCTGGTAAAATTCATCATTTTGATTCAACTGAGATGAAACAAAACCTTCAAGAAGAGACTCCAATTTGGACTTTAGCTATTGTTGTTGTTGGTTGAAGTTTCTATTGACATTATAGTTGAAACTTGGAGGGTTGTTTCCAATAGGTGGCCTATTCCCTATATTCAATGGTTGTTGACCTTGAGCTTGTTAAGTATTTTGAGAATTGTTGATTTTGCGGTAGGAGAAGTTGGGATGGTCATGCCAACCTAGATTGTAGGTATTGGAATATGAATTGTATAGTTGTTTGTTCCCAAAGCTTCCTACAACATTGCATTACTCCACGTTCTCTTGAAATGGGATGAAAGAGGTGTAGCTTGAGGAAGCTACTTGTCCCATGGCTTCACTTGCATCACAAATCAGATTTACCAGCTGGGATGGTTGAGCACTCAACCTCTTGAACTTTTGAGTCGAAGCATCTAACTATAGTCATTAGATCAACACTTTCAATATCATGGATACATGATGGATTCCCAACAGAAGATGAGAATGCCTAATTTCTCCTTTCAATAATCCATTCGAAATGATTGATTTCCATATCTTCTACGATATCTAGGACACCCTGTATGACTTGTTCATTAGAGATCTATTGGCTTAATCATCTATAGACATCCTGGTGTTATAATTAAGCCCATTGTAGAATGTTTGAAGAAGCATCCAGTAGCTAAGTCCATGGTGAGGTGAAAGATGATGGAGGTCTTTGAACTTCTCCCATGAATCATATAGAGTGTCTCCATCATGCTGAGTGAAATTGGTCAATTGGCTCCTCAGTTGAGCCATCTTGCTTGGAGGGAAGTACTTTGCTAAAAAGAGTTTGAGATGTTTTTTCCAACTATTGATGGAGTTATTTGGTAAATAAAAAATCCACATCTTGTCTCTATCCCACAGAGAAATTGAAAAAAAATGGTAGGCGTATACCATCAAGAGAAATACCATCTATTTTGAACGTGTTCAAATGTTTCATAAATTCAACTACATAAAGGTTGGGGTCTTCCATGGGATCCCCCGCAAAGAAGTTGTGTTGAATCATTTGCATGATCATAGGGCTAATAGAGAAGTTATTCATCTTAATCTGTAGGCCATTGGTAGCCCCATTGATGTTGATTGCAGCTGGAATGACGAAGACCATGAGAGGATGACCATCTTTCAGGATTGGTCCTTGGCTTTCCAATAAAGATGATAGTGAAGAATGAGGTGATGATGATTGAGGGTCTCCCAAGATTGGAGGGTCTTCACTCCTCATTACTCATCTATGGATGCTATGAGTGCTTTCAATCTTTGGGTCTAGCAACACTAATGGTTGATGACCCCGCTTAGAACTCCACATGCAGTCCTGTAAATGCACAAGTAGTGAGAACGCTTAACAAAAATTGAAAGACAAAGTAAATGATATGAATAACGGTAGAATGTTGAAATGGGTGGTGAGTGATCTGGTCTCGCTTAATAGTTAACATTTCATACTCTAACATAAAATACAGATGCTTCTTGAAAACAACGCTAAAAACTTGTTAGCTATGTGAGTAAGTTTTTATATTTGTAAACTCAAACACAACCCTGGAAGTATCCATGTGCGTGTAGAATTATTGAGGTTGTCCAAGGAGCAAGGTATTGTGCGTGTAAACTCAACAATCTAGATTGCTTTTCAAAAGTTGGATTTGGTTGTGATCTACTAACTAGCAATCAAAAGAGGAAGTGAACTAAATTAACAGAAGTTAGATCAGATTTAGGAGATATTGGATATAAGATTTCACTTTCATACCATTAAATCATAAGAAACTATGAACTTTACATGTCAATTAACCTACAAAGGATGTTTGCAACATTGTACACCTCCCAGTGATATGAGATGGTTCTCATTGTTGGCATAACACTCTCATGTCTATATCAAAATTTGAAATGCAATTTAGATCTTCAATGTATCCAAGCCACTCACATAGTAATGGATTCTTTCCCATGAGACCGCTATTTCCTCCCTAAAGTTACCCTCCTTTTTCTTTGAAACTTCCTCTTGTGATAGAGTGTTTCAAATGAAGACAGATAACCATCTCATATGGTTTCTCTAATATTTAAAATGAGGGGTGATTATTTTCAAAAAAATTAGAAACTGAAAAAGACATGACATGTTTGGAGAAAGACACGTCGTTTCCTAACATGTAACTGTTGAGAAAAACTACCTCCGCAAATGTACATGGTGTCACTAAAAGACATGTTGTGTAGCTGCAACTGAAGGCAGCCTGGGCGGATGGCGCATGTCGTATGTGAATAAACACACACTCTGTGAGTTGGCAAAACTTTGAATCATGGTTTTTGAGCTTGTGGAAATGTCATGCTTTAGAAGCAACACAGTGTGTCTTTTATCAGTAGCTTGGGTGAGAGTTTCTATAAACATACATGTCATGTGTAAAATACCGCACAACGTTTCTTCTTACTTGTCTTCGAGGAATCCCTTTTCTAGAAAGATAAACAATGTGTCTAAAATGACACACGTTGTGTCTTACTCTGATCATGGAGAACTCCTCTAGATCGAATACAAATTGTTAGACAATCCAACTAATGTCAGATTTGTGTTGGATTAATCCTATTTCATTGTCTTAACTATATGATAAGAATCATGCAACAAGTATAACATCTAAAAATATTGAAAATTAAGTATTATTAGGGGCCAAATGGATCACAAAATGAACTAAATTTGTGAGCAAAAGTGTGAGATTAGTATATATATAAAATGTGCACGTCACCCACCTCTTGAACTCCATAGGTTAATTGTAACTAAACCACACATATCCTCCCATTACCATGAATCCATGAAGTGATAAAAATCATGAATAAGAAAGAATGGAATTACTAATTCTATTTTCACAATTAATTTAAGAAATTAATGAAATAACTATTTCCTTTATATCATATATATAACTAATTTAGCCTTGCATGCTGGGTTTGTTGCGGTAGACATAGCTCTGGAGATTTCCATTTGATCCAGAATAGAGAAGGTCTGTGTCAAAACTGATTGTAAGGTGCTCGCAGAAATGATACACTCTGATGCTAAGGAAAATCCCCACTTTGTTGTCATGCTCGAGCAAATCCAGTAAAGATTACTCACGCACACATAGTGGGAGGTAATCTATGCACCAAGATGTTGCAACAGATTGGCCGACTTCATGGCCAAAAACCATAAAAAACAAACCATGAGTTGCTTTACTTATGTAAGGCCACCGGATTGGCTCTCGGCCATCCTTATTGAAGAGTCTTGTAATGGTAATAGTACTACCAAGTTTATTATTCATGAAAATCTATCGGTTTGTAACACCGTCCCCTATTGGCTTGTAAGAGGAAGGCAAGATGAATAAATAGTCTCCTAACTTTCATCGAAAAATATATATATATAAATGAAAAATTCTAAATATATGCACCACGTAATATGAAAAATTGGTACAATAAGGAGTAAATAGTCACAGTACTATATTTATATTCATGTCCATCCATCATGGAAGGTCGCAATGTTCTGTACATACACCCCTCCCAAGAATCCCTAGTATAAGGAAATCCTATATGTAACTTCCAATAAAAAGAATTGGATTCTCTACCTTAAATGGAGATGAAAGATCCAAGATGGACTGAATTTGAATCCAAACATGAAAATATTTTAGATCACCGCTTACAAACTATTGGTATGTATGCACAGAGAGACAATCATGTGATGATTTTAATGGCATAATTTGTAAATGATTTGATTAATAAATAAAGGAAAGCTTGCAATTTATTCTATTTAATTCATTTATGATATAATGATGTAACATTATAAATGTCTAGAGAATAATATTACTCAATGATGTATATCTTCAAGTACGTGACTTGGAAGAAATGAGATCATATGGATGTTAAACGTACATATCTATATTCTCATTATGTCCATGATCGGTTGTTATTGTAGAAGGTTGATTGACAATGATAACACACAAGATAAGAGTGTGAGTTGGTTGATGAAAAAATCTCATTAGTCATGATATGGATATACCAGGACAAGCACACATAAACATGTTGAAGAATAGTGTATCAGACAGACCCACCATGAGACTAACACATGGAATCCATCAACTTGGAATTAATAGTCATCTCTCACAGTGATGGTGGTGTTTGTGGTTCATAGACCTAAAATCACTGCACTGATCACATGTCGTTCGGTACACTTTGACATAATCAAATGTAGTCCTGAAACATAGATTGTTATAATGGTGATGATTGGATGATTGTGACACATGGGACTGATTGTAAGTGATAGATGTGGGATATGTCCCTCATATAGAATTATGATACCTAGGTCTCTTAATTAGTGAGAGTGAGAAATTCATGGCCTTGGTTCAAGACATGTGAGTCAATATGTGATATTGAGCTTACATATATCTCAAACAATATGCTCTTGGTTCAAGAAACAAGATGGAATATTGAAGAGGATGACTACTCCATGCCTCAAGTTCAGTCTGGAGATCAATTACAAAGGAACTATACAAGCACTAGAACACCATACATGGATTGTAGGTTAATGTTGTTACCCAATTTTCCTTTTACTTAGGTATCATTGATGTGCAAATATGCACCACTCATTGCTTGTGATGTCATCAACTGTTATGGACATTCACTACCAACATAATATGGGACCTATAGGGTCACACACATAGGACTCAACCTAGAAGAGGAGTTTAATCTTGATTGATGATTGAATTAATTACTAAAGCATTTAGGTAATTTATTCACCCAACAAATTAGTTGGTTACACTACCAGGCAATCGACTCACACAATGAGATGGTCTTCTGGAGAGCCAAACAGTCGTCTCAATGGTTGAGATGGGCGTTTGGAGAGCCATGCTGATTTGAGTTAAAATTGGCTATTAGTTGAACCAATCGGCTCAGATCGGCTCAACAGATGACCTCGTGGTCAGTGTATGAGAACCAAAGTAGGACTGCAGTCTCGTGCTTAAGTGGCCTCAGCCACAGGGTCAGCTCCATAGGATACCCTTTCTCCTGCCCACCTTGGTACATGTCTCGGCTCTAGTATCTCTGAACCATAGGCTAGTTCACCGTGTTCCCTGAGCTATGAATGCACTCATGCTCAATCAAACTGAGCCATGGGACTGATCACCATGCTCTATCTATCACGAGTTTGCAACCGCAACTACACTCGAATCCTCTCTATTTTAGGCTAGGAGAAACCTCGCATATTCAACAATATGTGCTCCAGGTTAACTCACAGGAGAACCTGTTTCACCATCACCAGCACCTGACAATGATGGATCTATGTCTAGGGTAAACTACATGAAGGTTTATCTGTAATTTAGTTAACATATTTTAAGTGAATTGCAAGATTTAACCAAGTTGTATAACATGCAAACAATAACAAGAATAAATAACATGCAACTCAATATCATGCTTTTACTGTCATCAACATCAACCTCATCCATCACAAGGATCCATCATTACATGGTACCACTTGGCCTCTACACAATCATCTAGATCCATCTCAAGGACCATCACGTTTCCATGGGATCTCAATCCCTCATCATATATTGACACTACCTCTAAAGGCTTACATCATCACCATGGGATAGCAATCCCTTATCTCAACATCATAGGATCACACCTCAACTAGGCATTCATCCTTAATCAGGTCCTTCGACCTTTCACATCATACTAGATACGCATGTTATCTTATCAACAAGAGTAATCATCAAAGAAGTGTTACTCAAACATATATACCTCATAGCCCTTTACCTAGCTATGCATATGTAAGAAACATCTTCATGGTTAGTATACAAAATCATCATGGATTAACAGAAATATCAAATTATCAAATGTCGGGTAACATTGATGATTGTATGCTTTATCATACATGCCTCAACCTGTGACCATATACATAGGACATAACATTATGTGAAGAAACTCGTATACTTCCAAACTTATCATTTACTTATATATACATGATTCAAGATGATCACAAACACATATAATATTATGTCATGAGAGTTCAAATATGTCATATTTACATAGGGGCATTCTACTAGATCAACCACCTTACTATTATCAAACATATCAAAGGTTCACAACCCATAAACCAATCTTGATTGCATGACAAAGATCTATCTTATAGGTTTTCCGGAAGGAACATGACCCTCACTAGAAGTGCCCACTACCCTCACAAGAAGTGTGGCGGGCAGGGCACTCTCACTAGAAGTGGTATCAGGCAGGGTGGACTCATTCATATCGCCCAAGCATCCAACCGTGTATCAGTCAAGGATGACTGCTACCACCTCAAGGAGTGTCGTGCAACCAATTGTATCGTGCAACCAGGGTATAACGGCTACAAAGCCTAACTTGCAGCTCAACCTATGGAACATGTCGTGTAACAGGTGCATTGTGCACTAGGTGTATATCGTGCAAAAGGTGTTAGGAGTTGCAACGGGCGACAACCACTCTGGCGGCTGACGCCATGGCGCCCTAGCCAACCCTATAACACCCAACACAATGTAGGTATTGTCCAATGTCCATTGCTTCTCCTTGAATTCTAAAACGTGAATGTGTAACAGGCACCAAGCCAACCATAGCTGGGTGTATCGGATAGGGAACTCCACATAACCTGACGCTTGACACACAAGGGTAACGACCAACACTCTACTCGTCTATGCACAACGACCAGGGGTACAGCTCAAACAACAGCAAAGAAAGCATATCATCCAGCCAGGCTAGTCTCATTCTATTGGACAACACATAAGGCCACATCCAAGGGGTGACGCCCACCACAAAACTAGCTAACAAAACTTCATAACATCAAGGTGTGACAGCACCAAGCCACCTCCTAGGTTAAGTGTATCGGGCAGGACACTCAACATGGTGTGATGTCGGACACACAAGGTCAAGAAACAGGGTGTGATGCTCAACACAGCCACAACATGTCAATTAAGACTCTAGTCCAAAGAAGGATATCGGGCAACACCATCCCCAAGCCATATCATGCAAGGTACATCTCAACAAGATCATCATCAACCTCAAGCACAAGGGTAATAAACCCTAGATTGATCAAGAAGATCGCCTCACCTCTCAACAACCAAGAGAGGGGTTTTGCACAACCTCTATCACAACTTGGGCAACCACAAGGATCAACCTCCACATAGGAGTACATTTATCAAAAGCTCACCTCTTGAATCCATGGTGAGGGAAGGGTGTTGCTCAAACAACTAGAACATAAGCTCACCTCTCAACTTAGACAAGAGAGGGGTATTGCCCATATCACTAGGGTTCAAGCTCACTTCTCTAGACCAAGGAGGGAGAGGGGTGTTTCTCAATAAGAAAACCTTATAACATGGTTCGACCAACTATGTGAAACTAAGCAAGAAACTAGCAACATACATAACCGATTATGATCATAAGAAACATACAAGAACACAGAAGAGGGTAGTATGGTTAGGGTTAGGAGTTATGTAACCCGCCTTAAGCAAACTCCAAGATTCTAGCTCCAAGCTCCACCTTCATCCACCTCAAGAGAAGAAGAAGAAGACTCCTAAGGAAGAAGATCGACCACCATGCTTTGCAAAGGAAGAGGTGTCATGCACCAAGGGGGGGAGAGTAAACTAAGGAACTAAAGAGATCCTTAGCAAGAGAAGGAGAACACATATATAGGAAAGGATGGAGGAGAAACCAATGTAAAACAAGGCAAGGTGTCGCCCTCCTAGGGACACTTGCCCATGGGCAATGCCACCTCTCTAACACGTCTTAAACACATGTCCAAGTCCATTGCCACATGTAAGCATTAAGCACCAAGTGTCCACTAGTGGTGACACAAATGAGGTCAAAGGGTCCATGGGTGACACACCTCCACACCATGGCCGACACACTCCCTAGACTTGGGTTCATTGCAAGTAGCACCTCCATCTCTCAACAAAGAACAAACAAACTCTAATCACCACTAAAGGTGATTAGAAAGCAACTAAACACCAGGGTTAAGCAAAGCAAATAGGATAAGCCCTAAACGTAGGTCAGGGTCCTTACACCAAGTACCAGGGGATTGACATAGAAAATCATTTTCCCCTTCACGCTAATAGGTAGATACATTGCTTCTCCTCAACAACGTCCAATGCCAATCGATAAATGGAAACCTTCATCCCTATATTTTGCGTTCTTCCATCATTATATTCCTAATGAATATGAATCAATCAGACAATGTAGTGTACTCAACTGCATGATTCACCGATAACACTTGCTCACTTTATCAAACAAAGATCACATTCCTTTCCCCCATCTTTAAACCAACAACATCACTGGTCACCTGACTTGAAACTGCCAATCACGTGATACACTTCACAAACCAAACACTTGATGAATGTATGTTCATCTATTTTATCACATCTTTTAGATCATTACTTATGGAAATTATGTTGTCAATATTTCCTATTTTTATGATTTTTTTCTTTATTTATCATTCTATCATTCTTATTATGTCAACTTTTAATACAAAGCATCATCTATGATCCATGTGTTGTATTTAATTCGTTTTGTTTGGGTTTCAGATTTCCGGTTACACTCACATCTGCAAAATAATGGATGGATTTGTCCCCATTTTACTCAAGGTGGGGATTTGCTAATTATTCATTAGTATAGACTATGAAGGGAATATAATTGTAGACCAAAATTTGTTGATGGCTGCTAAGAAGGAAAAAATATGATCTATAACATGATTCTATCATTATTATTGTGTTAGATTTGAACTAAAGGTATCAAATTTAATCCCTATTTTTAGTGGCTTTATTTTTGTTTGTGTGTCTGATTCTTATTCACACTCACATCAATAAATGATGGATGCCTTGTCTAAATCTTCCTCAAGGTGGAAGTTGTCTTGTATCAATTTGCAAAGTATAAGATGACACTGACAATCAAGGAAACACCATTTTGGAAACAGACTTATTAGAGACAATTGAAAATGTGATAGTATAATTCATAGCATGATTCTATCATTCTTATTATGTTAAATTTTAACATGTGGAATCAAATATGATCCTTGTGTTGTAGATAATTTGTTTTTGCTTGGGTGTTAGATTTATGGTTACACTGACATATGCATAATATTGAAAGATTCATCCTGAGCTTCCTCAAGGTGATGATTTTCTAAGTATTCAATATTATATACAACAAAGGGAACATGATTTTGGGCCAAGATTTGATGGTGGCAGGTGAGAAGGAAAAAAAGCGATCTATATCTTGATTGTATCAATATTATTGTGTCTCATTTGAAGTCAGAGCATCAAATTTAATCACTATTTTTGAAGCTTTTTTATTTTTGTTTGTGTGTCTAATTCTTATTTATTTCACATCAGCAAACAATTGATGGCTTGCATTGATATTCTTCAAGGTGGAAGTTGTCTAGTATCAATTTTCTATATATTCAATGAAACCAACAATGAAGGGAACACCATTTTGGAATTGTACTTGTTAGAGACATTTGAAAGGTGACAGTATAATTCTTAGAATGATTTTATCATTCTTGTTGTGTTCAACTTTTAAGACATGACATCAACTATGATCCATGTGTTGCAGTTAATTTTTTTTCATGTTAAATTTATGGTTACACTAACAATTGCAAAATAATGCATGGATTCGTCTCGAGCTTTCTCAAGGTGGAGCATAGTATTTAGTGTTACCAATGATGAAAAGAACATGAATTTGGACCATGACTTGTTGGTGATAATTCAACTCAGAAGGTAAGCATATGATTCATGGAATGGTTCTATTAATCTTATTGTTTCTAATCTAAACTAAGTGCATAAAATTTGATCCTTATTTTGTAGCTAACTTGTTTTTGTTTGAGTGTTTAATTCATGTTTACACATAATTACGCAAATGTTGTATGGATTCATTCTAAGGTTTCTCAAGGTGGCAATGGTGTAACCTATAATACATACTATTCAACTTTACAAATAATTAAAGGAACAAGATTTTAGAACAAGACTTGTTGGTGATAGTTTAGAATGTAATAATATGATTAATTATGTGCTTAAATCATTGTTATTGTGTCTGATTTGAACTCTGAACATAAAAGTTTAATCAATGTAGTGTATTTGGTTCTTTCAATTTGTGTGTCTAACTCATGAATACACTTACACCTAAAATGATGGATGAATTCTTCTCAAGCTTCCTTAAGGTGGGGGTCGTATGCTCCTCAATTTATCCATATTCAGTGTTACTTACAATGAAGGGAACACAATTTTTGACTAAGACTTGTTGGAGAAACTTGGGAAGAAACTAATATAATTCATCAGATTCAACAATTCTTATTGTCTCAATTGAATTTAGAGCATAAAAAATGATATGCTATGTTAAATGCTAGTAAATTATTTAAGATAAAACACTATAACTATCTTAATGTCCTTTAGGAAACATAAATCACTATTAATCACATGATATCAAAGTTTAATTCAAATACATGCAAAGGGTTGTGTCATGTGTTGTATTATAAAGGGGTGCATGTAGATTTATGTTGTGTAGTGAAGGGGTGCATGCATATTTATGTTGTGTAGTAAAACCTTTACAACCTCAACTTGTTCCAAGACACCATCCTTTGAATTTAATGCTCTGAGTTCAAACAAAACACAATAAGAATTATAGAGTGAAAGAATAACTCATACTTTACTTTATCAATTATCACCCCTAGTTTTGCTAGAAATTTTTTCTCCCTTCGTCATTGGTAATGTTGAGTACTAAGAAAATTGTAGTTTACACAACCTACACCTTGGGATTAAGAGAGAAATATTTCTCCCCCCGGCTCTCCCATGCCTGTGGTGGAGGACGAACACCCCAGAGGGTGGTAAAATCAAGGTGGAAATTGGGATTGAACCCAGGTTCTGTTGTTAGTAGACATCGTGCTTGACCACTAAAGTCACTCCTTGTCAGTGACAACCTACACCTTGAGGAAGATTAGGACAAAGTCATCCATGGTTTTTGGATATGAATGTAACCATGATTGGATACATAAACATAAACAAATTATCTAAACCATGTGGATCAAATTTGATTCTCTGTGTTCAAATCATACAAACTAAAAATGATATAATCATGACATAAATCATATTATTAACTTGTCAATTTCCACCAATAAGTGTTGGCTCATTATATTGTTCCCTTCTACATAAGTAGCATTGAATACTAACCAAATTGTAAATGAGACAATCACCGCCTTGAGAAAGTTTGGAATGAAGCCATCCAATATTACTAGATATGAGTGTAACCATGAATTAGATACACATACAAAATGAATATGCGACAACACGGGAAAAAATGGATGGTATAAGTTCAAATCAGACACAATAAGAATGATAGAATCATTCTATGAATAATATTAACTATTTCCAATAACCCAGGGTCTAAAATATTTTTCCCTTCATCATCAACCACATCAAATACCACAAAAATTGTAGATTACACAACCAACACCTTGAGGAATCTAGGGATAAATTCGTCCATTGATTGCATATGTAAGTGAAACCAAGGATTGGACATATAAAAATAAATTAATCAGCTACATCGCATGGATCATATTGATGCTCTGAATTCAAATCAAGAACCATAATAATGATGAAATCATGCTATGAGTCATAGTATTACCTTCTTCAATTGTCACAAATAAGTCTTTCTCTAGATTGTTATTCTCTTCATTGTCACTAACATTAAATGCTGCATAAATTTTAGATTTGACAACCACCACCTTGAGAGATCATGGTAAGATGTCATCCATTATTTGCATATTTGAGTATAACCACTCAGACACACAAAAAAATCTTATACAATACATGGATTAAATTTAATGCTAAATATTCAAAAGAGACACAACATGAATGATATAATAATGCTACAAGTAATACTATTACCTTCTCAATTGTTGTCAACAAGTCTGGGTCCAAAATCAAATTTCCTTTATTGTTGGTAACTTAGAATACTATGTAACTTTTATACTAGACAATCACCAGCTTGAGGAATCTTAGACTGAACCTGCCATAATTTAGAAATGTGAGTGATACCATGAATCAAACATACAAAACATATAAAATTCAGCTACAACAGTCAGATCAATTTAATGTTTCGAGCTCAAACAACTCAAATCATCAAAATTCATGTCTTTGTTATAGCTTGTATATGTTTATTTGTTCAATTCATGATTAAACTCACATTCAAAAAAAGGTTGGATACATCCTAATCTTTCTATAGGTGGTGGTTTGTCTAATATAAAATTTGCTAAGTATTCAACATTATAGACCATGAAGGGAACATGATTTTTTACCAATATTTGTTGGTGACAGGTGAGAAAAAAAATGATCTATAACATGATTCCATCATTCTTATTGTGTCAGACTTGAACTTTGAGCATCAAATATAATCCCTATTTTATTGCATTTTTTTGTGTCTAATTCATGTTTAAACTCACATCAGCAAATTATGGATGGCTTTTCTTGATCTTCTTCATGTAGGAAGTTGTCTAGTATCATTTTGCATAGTATTAAATGATATAGTGAGCACAATTTTAGAATTGGACTTGTTAGATATAATTGAAAACGTGATACTATAATTCATAGCATGATTTTATCATTCTTATTTCATCAACTTTTAGTATAGGGCATCAACTTTGATCCATGTGTTGTATCTAATTTGTTTTTGTTTGTGTTAGATTTATGGTCACACTCACATCTGCAAAATAATGGATGGATTCATTCGTATCTTCCTCAAGGTGGAGATTTCATAAGTATTCAATATTATCGATGACAAAGGAAACATGGTTTTGGACCAAAATTTGTTGGTGGCAGGTATGAAGGCAAAACTACGCAATACATGATTCTATGATTATTATTGTGTCATATTTAAACATAGATAATCAAATTTAATCCGTATTTTCTATCTATTTTGTTTTTGTTTGTGTCTGATTACTATTTACACTCACATGAGAAATTGATGAGTGGCTTGTCTCAATCTTCCTCAAGGTGGAAGTTATCTAGTATCAAATTGCTAAGAATTCAATGATACTAAAAATGTAGGGAACACCATTTTATAATTGGACTTGTTAGAGACCTTTGAAAAGGTGATAGTATAATTCATAGAAAGATTACATCATTCATATTTGTCAACTTTTAACATGTGGCATCAAATATGATCCATGTCTTGTAGCTAATTTATTTTTATTGGGGTATTAGATTTATGGTTACACTCACATCTAGAAAACAAGGGATGGATTTGTCCCGAGCTTCCTCGATGTGGAGATAATCCTGAGTATTCAATATTATATACAACATAGGGAACATCATTTTGGACCAAGATTATTTGTTGGCAGGTGAGAAGGCAAAAATATGATTTATAACATGATTCTGTCATTCTGAAGTTAGAGCATCCATTTTAGTCACTTTTTTTTTGGTTGTTTTGTTTTTGTTTGTTTGTCAGATTCCTATCTACTTCACATTTGAAAATGATGGATGTCTTATCATGATCTTCCTCAAGGTTGATGCTTTCTAATATCAATTTGCACCATATTCATGATATAGACAATAAAGGGAACACCATTTTGGAATTGGACTTGTTGAAATGGTGATAATATAATTCACAAAATTATAATATCATTCTTATTTTGTTCAACTTTTAACACAGGGAATCAACTATGATCCATTGTAGCTAACTATTTTTATTTGAGTGTTAGATTTATGGTTACACTCACATTTGCAAAATAGTGGACGGATTTGTCCCAAGCTTCCTCAAGGTGGAGCATAGTATTTAGTGTTACCAATGATGAAAGGAACATGTTTTGGATATAACTTGTTGGTGAAAATTTAATCCGTAACGTAAGAATCGGATTCATAGTGTAATTCTATCAATCTTAGTGTTGCTAATCTAAACTAAGAGCATCAAATTAGATCCTTGTGTTGTAGATGATTTTTTGTTTTTTTTAGTGTTCAATTCATGTTTACACACAATGTCGGCTCAATTTTATAATAATATGTCTTCTGTGAAGATTTCAACATAACGAATCAGTATTATGTTGACTTAATATACATTGTTCAATTTTATTTTTAGACCTACATACTTTTTCTTCCAAAAAGGTACACACCTTTATTTGTTTTCCACGCCTCTAGGAAGGCTTTTCTATAAAATAATGTATGTATATACATATATATACACATGTATATTTAATATATATAAATCTATTCACATGGTATTTATTTTAATATTTATATTGTGTTTTATATTTTCCTTCTTTACCCTCCCCATGCCAACCAGACACACTAGAATAATCGTCCCCTCCCCTTCGCTGCTTTCTCCTCCCTTTTCTTCCCTTCCCTTCTTGTATATTCACCATGTACCAAACATAGAATTAATGTATATAACATTCCACTAGAATATGCTAGTATAACTTAAAACTATAAGATAGACAATCTTATCACCTTACTATTTTCCAAAACATTAATTGTACCATAAAAATCTATTTTTCATGACAAGTATCATTTGCACATGAAGAAAAAACAACATAGGAAGGACATTTTACAACTACCAATCTTAATTCCTAAACATCAAAACTTCAACTTTGATGAGAGTAGATATGTCATATGGGTGAGTCATGTTGGGTTAGTTTAGATCATAGTAGGTGTGGGTCTCACGGACGCTGGTAAAAAGAACACACCTTTAAATGGGTCGTACAATGCATTACCCAAAACCAACCCAGGGGGGCACGAGTCGACCCGAGGGTACCCAAATAGCTTTTCATAAATCTCAAAATTGGATAGAAATATAAGTTTCTACATAAATTTTTACATGCCTCTCACTTTTAAATGTAACAAAAACTATAACTTTTAGTCAATATTTCACATCAATTAATAGAAGACAATAGTTTGTTACTTCAAATTTATTTAAAACTTGAAAAAATACTCAACAGTTAAGTTTTAAAGTAAAAGATAAAAGAGGAACAATATGACAATGCATGTATATTTAAAACACAAACAAAAATTAATATATCATAATTTAAATATAAAAACGAATTAGGATGATGTTATCATAAATATATATATACATATATGGTACAAAGTAGAAATAATTTTTATTATTATGAATAGACAAATGATTTAATGAATGTATATAAATATAAGTTTAAATAAGTCAAATATATAATATATGTAAGTACAAAACACTACATATTCAATTTCCCATTAAGTACATAACCATATACTGAAATTGTTAAGATTACTTATCTACATAATTTAATGTTTAACTTCTATTTTGAATAAGCAGGTGACCAATGGGAGCCTTTGGGTCAACTTGTGAGACCCGACTAATAAATGGATTGGGTCGGATTTGAACCAAAATTAAATGGGTGGTTATGGGCCCTATCAAAACCCGTATTAAATGGGTTGACCCATTGTTTTCAAAGGGTCAATAAATCATTTTGTGAGGTACATATGAGACTAATTATTTTAATGGACCATGTGATCTTGGAATAGACTCTTAAAAATATATTTGACAATTTGATTGTCAATTTTCAATGTGCTTATGAAATAAAAATTATCGAAAATTTGAATGATCATCTTCTGTATATTCATAGGATGACATTTCATTAAAAATATATCTATTTATAGGAAAAATATACCATAGAATTCCCTATTTTCTATTCTATGTCTAACATGGCTATGTGAACTCCCATGTGTATATGAAGAAATATTTGACCACCATAGTCATATTCAAGAGGAAACAAAATTATTATTGTGAAACAATGTATAAGTTAAACATAATATGAAGAGAACTTGAGCCTAGGGAATCATTCAGACCAACTAATACCAATTTTGGGTCAAAATGAAAACAAAAGAAGAGAAAGATTCAACGGTGACTAGGATTTTTTTGGAGAGGTGTTGGAATAAAACTATTGGTTTTGTATTAGTTTGTGCAAATTTTGTCATTCTATGCCATCAGTAATATAATGTAATCTATAAATCAAAATCCAATATGAAGATTAAATTCATTGAGAAATAATTATAAAAGGATGGACATAAATACGAGTGGTGGGATCAACAAATGACATTTGTCTCATCATATATACATATATACATACATATTATTTATAACTAATTTCTAAAAATTTTAGAATGAAATTTGCAAAAAAATATCTTTGTTTCTATGAATGTATTGGCTAAAGACCACTAAAACTCTTACAACTAAATTTTCAAATTATGTTATTACTTATCGACCAAAGAGTAATTGGACTTCTCTCTTCAACTTTATAATTCAAAATGCAGCTTAAGGAATAGTGCATTCGTTATCTACAACATCAATTTTCTTTCTTAAATAAATTATATAAGAATACCTTATGAATTATGAGTATTCATATATCAATTTAATACAAGAACTTTATAAGTTTTAGGAATCCCCTCATTTTCCCTGCTATGTTTCTTATGATTACAATTGCAGCATTTGACAACACGATTGCATTCATCGCCAGTGGCCCATCACAGATGACTTCTCACAATAATTTCTCACGGTGAGAAATGAGTGACCGGTGGAGTTTACCGACCGCTCCAGATAACAATTAAAATGTAAAAGGAGAGTGGTGGGCAACTGTGTGTTTGGAAACTCGATTGGTGGTGATTGAACTGTTTCCTGTGGGTATCCATCGCTTCCTGAGAAATAGCCACTGTTTTTCCAAACAAAGCAAATATCTTAGAGGGTGAAAGCTCTATGAAAAATAATGTCATACACCCTTTTAACAATGACAATTCCACCATGTAGATCACTTCACTACTGTCATTCAACTATATGAGAAGCATCTTTTTTAGGTCAACTTTACTTCTAAATACTAATAGACTAAAATTGACACTATTAAAATTAATGCACCAAACTATAATCATTAATGGATACATAGAGGAAATAAAAAGTTGGGAACTCAATGGCATAGATCCATGGTTTCACAACCCTTCATTCAATGATATAAGGATGTTTGCATCAACATAGTGCCCCTAGGAAAGTTACACATGAAAAGACAAATCCCAAACACTACATGTTTCATTTCTCTCTATGAATTAGGATTGTGTTAACTCCTATTCAGTCTTGCCAAATTAGACACCTTAATTTATCTTTATGATTTGTATGTCAAGTTTTTCACTAAGAATGAAATTTTATATATTATTATTTTTTATGTAATGGCTTCTTGTTAGTAGGGATGACATACATCAACATACGCACGATCAATATTGATGATTATAATAAATGATATGGACATTAAAAAGAAAATAGGATTCACATAAGCCAAACCATATATATAACAGGTTGATTTAGATGAGTGTGTATTTTTATGGTTTGATACCATGTGGCTACAAAGTAACATGTCTTCTGGGGCAGAGTTAGGGTTTGAACATTGGGAGGACCAAGTTGGCTCTGGTAGGCTATTTAAAAAAACAACATAGAGACTATGATGATTCTAACATGGATTTAAAATTCATCATGTGATCAAGTATATAACAATACCATAATTTTCCTTCTTGATTCACACTTCTAAGAACTTATGTGGTAGTAATACGTCTAAAATCTTGTAAAACAATTATCATCATTAATCTTACAAGGATGCATTATAAAAAATATGACAATAAAAAAATGATACAATTAGGATTGACACATGTTACTTAAATATTTACATATCGACCTAACATATTCTACTTGTAAATTGATGGGGACACTTTGTTAAAGAACTGTAGATGAATTCAAAAATATGTGGACACCCTAAGTTGTTTGTTTTTCTAGATATCATGTTGTTCTCTATCATGACAAAAGTTTTGTCTCCTATAAAAATATAAAATATGTGAATTGATAACACTTACCTAATAGAGGCCTATATCCAACCATTGGTTGAGGGAGTGGTGAGAAAGGGGTAAGTACCACCCTCAACTTAAAAATATTTTTAAATAGTAGTAGTAATCTCCCATAATTTTCTTAAACAGTAATAAACGCCCCGACTCCAAGATTTTGTTTTAATAGTAGTAAATGCATGTTCTTATCTCTAAACAAAATTAGATAACAGAAATACTAACTCTTGACGAAACAATAAACAATTAATTTAAATAAATAACATAAAAAAAGTCACAATATTCAATATGCATCAATTCCATAAAATTAAATTGGTTTGACTAGATTACTTATGGTTGTTCAATTTCCATAAAATGTGTAAGAAAAAGTGCAATACATGCATATTTTTTCCTAGATAGTCTTCAGACAATTGTCTCAAAAATGGTAACCTATAAATTACTTCATCAACACACAAGTCAAAAATTTAAATTGTGTTGACTTGACTATCCACGGTCATTCAGTCTCAAAAAAACATGGGCAAGGAATTTCATCAAAAATACATCTTGTCCATTGTACGTACGTGACAATGTACATAATATTAAAATGTACAAATATAGTATACTAGATTAGCAAGTAAATAAATTGCTTTAGTGCGATTTGTGGTACACATAATGGGTGCCGAACATGATTAAGACTGAAAGAAGGAGATGTTTAAGTATTGTGTTTTTATTTAAATATATTTCCAAACTTTAATGCAAAACAACAATTATCTTACAGTTGTGTCAATATTTATCATACCTAAAATTGTCTTTTCAATGAGAATTTGAATTTTAGAGTTTATTTTATGTCAACAACCATAATTTGAACATCTTTACAGTGCTGGAGTCGAATACATATGATGTATTTTACATTCTAATATTTTATCCACCAACAACATACAATATTAATATTTCAGCAGTTATCATTTTCTTTATAAGTTAGCAATTAATGATAAATAAGATTTCGATCAATTTGAGCAATAGGTGCTTTCTAGATTAGTTGATTCAGTTTTTAATAAGTATCACTACAATATCATCGATATAAAAACTATCCTAAACTAAACATATTGGTGACTAATGTATTGAATGTACCACTGTATACTTATTTATTCATGTTAAATTTGAAGGTATTTGTAGATATAAACCCTTATCACATTTAATATGAACTATTATTAATTTTGTTATTCACTTGATTTGATTAGAATTGACATTACCTAAGACAACAACGACAATAAAAAGATCATTCTCTATATTGAATATTATTTAAAATCATAAAGACATGTGGATGAACTGTAAATGGTTCAATGATTCAATGGTATCCAATATTGAAAAAGAAACATTTGATGCCATTGATAATACAATAATAGTGGATCCATTACATGGGATGCACTCAAAGAAAATTTTAAGTTGTGTTGATAAGACTAAAATTTTCATTATATAATATATTTGTATATCCATATGTTATTAGTTATTGTTTGCTTTAGAATATTAACTGACAACCTATTATTGGATTTTTAATAAATTTTAGTTAAAGACTATTTTCTTAATAATCATGCCCCCTTTGAAATTGAGCAGTCATCACCATTGTATTTAACAATTGTTGTAATAAGTTTCTAGACCATTAGGAGTATTACATGGGTCATGCAATTTTAGTAGTGATAGTTTTGATATCTGAATATATTGAAATAGTTCCTTGATAACACCCAAAGAATAGTTGGACATACCTCATTTTAAAGATATTGTATCATTTATACCACATCATCTATGTATGAATATATGTTACATAAGATTCATGCATATGACATAATTATCAATTAGACATGCACATCATACCATGTTGTTATATATATGACTATATTGAAAGTGTTTCATGTTTATACATACATTGCACACTTGATGCAGAACTTTGGTCTTACTGGGTCTACATTCTTGATTCCTTCCCTTTGATAGCATGAAAATTTCAACAAGTCTCACTGAAAAGAAAGACACATTTTGATTAAAAAAACTTTACCATGTGTGGTGCATGACGTAATGAACATCAAATTTTAGAGACAATCATCTGCAGTCAAAATTAAGCAACAACTTATATTTTTTGTCATAATAATATATGTAAATAGGTATTTTTATTTTCTTTTTTCATGTATTTTTTCTTGAAAGTATTGGTAGAGTGACCAGAGCATTTTATTACAATATTAAAGAAAATTACACTTGAACAAAATAGACAATGAAGGCTTCTAGAAAAACACTACAAAAAAATAACCATACCAAATAGATAAAATGATGTACCATAAATTTCGAATTCTCTAGTTATAGTTATTTTATAAAGGGTTTATAAATGATCTTTATATTAGTATCTCAGTTTTAACAACTATTGGAAAATAAATGGCTGCAATTTTTTTCAATACGTAAGAATCAAATAGATAGAAATATATTATATTTGAGGAATGCAAACATAATAAATAGAGACCAGGGGGTTCTGTAAATATTGAGCTGAATTTGAAAAATCTAAATCATAGTTAGCCACACCATGGCCCAGAATAGGGTGGGTGGGCTTCAATAAGACAAGCAACCAACAACTAGATAAGCTACTAGTTAAGTTGTGTCAATATTCAGAAGCATGCCATATTTTTCTTTGCGTGAAATCAAAATTTTAAGTATTTAGTAATTTTTTTGTTATTTTTATGGGGCCATGTAGGGCTGTCAATGGGGAGGGTATTGGGAGGGTAAGGTCTTACCCTTACCTTTACCCTCTTTGCGTAGTGGGTAAGGGTAAGGGTAATTATCCTTCTCAGCAGTCTCCTTACCCTCCCCTTACCCTTACCCTCTTCTCCACAGGGTAAACGGGGAGGGTAAAGGGTAAGCGGGTAATTTTGACAAAAAAGAGTTTTATACATATTGTGTGTTGATTTTTAATAATTTTATAACTAATTTATTGATAACAAAATATAAAACATTATATCCAATTCAAAATCACATGTTCTCCATGTAAAGTAAAGTCAATTCATAAATAACAATTTTTATGCGTAAATCATTTTTTTCCTTTGCATAAGTATACATAACAAATAAGTGTTTCACCAACACCTCATTTTCCACAAGATAAATATGTTTTTCCCTCAACAAGAAAGTATTACAAGCACAATACCAAGTCATTTTCCAATGATAGAATAAAGTATTAGGGTTAAACATTTACACACAAACCCCTTTAGAATGTATTTTTGTGTAACCTTTATATCATGTACGGGTAAAAGAGTATGGATAATTTCTATACCTTACCCTCCCCTTATAGTATAATGGGGAAACGGGGAATGGGTAAATGGGAAAGGGTAATAAAAATCTCTACCCTTACCCTTATCCTCCAGGGTATGGGTAAGGGTAAACGGATAATACCCTCCCCATTGACAGCCCTAGGGCCATGGCCCCTCCTTCCCCTTCCCTAGGGTCCACCCCTACATTATTTAAAAACTATAGTAAAAAATGATCAATCAAAAATAAAGGAAAAAAAGATCCATCTAAAGTCAGGCTATCTTGTTGTTTGGTCCAATATAGGTAATAAACCTCAACCAATTAAATTGTTTCCTCATCCATCATGAGACATTTGTGTCTTTTTTGAAGGAGTATGTCCTCCCCAAAAGCTTGCCATTTTTACATCTTCCAAGGTTATGGGAGAGATTTCATTGAACTTACGTCCATTGATGAACATAATAAATTGTAGACAGAAGCACAAATATAAGATGTGTAGTTATCATTAGAAATAACTAAAACATATTTGACATATTATAAGGGCAACTTATATCCTCTAAGATGAACCTTACCATTATTCCTAATTTTAGATGTATGGAATGGGAGATTTATCTTTTTGGTGCCAATTTTTATTCTTCATCATTTATTAAAGTAAATAATTTCATCAATATTGGGAAAATATAAATATATGAACAACTTATTATAAAACTTTGGTATAACATAGTTTTCATACGAGCCATGTTATGTAAAACCAAATTGAAGTAATACCTCATCTAGAAACATTTCTCATCAATAATTTATTAGTGCATGGTCCATGATATGTTATAATTACATCAAATTTCATCTGAACTGGTCTAACATAACTTGTTATGTTTTCTTTCATTTCATTAAATATTTTGGAGGTAAGGGAAACATATGTTTCTTGCAAATATCTCTATACATATGTTGACTTCAATAATATAATGATATAGGTTTGGGGTCATGATATTCTTGTTAAAATACAACATCAATGCCAATATGTATTTAACTACATGTTAAAATCATGCTACAATTGCTAATGTCATAAATTAGCAGAAAGAATGTATTTAGATGTTAGAATATTGATAATTTGAAAGGAAATATGACATATTATTAAAAAAAACGAAATATTTTGTGATGATGGAAAATAAATATGATACAATTACAAAGAATAGTTCATTAAAAAATAAATGATAATAAATTAATAAATATAAAAAAAGTTGTTTTTTAGGTAGATGAAATTACTACAAATGAGAACATGTGAAATTGTTTAAAGAATAAATAAGTTTATGTAAAATCTATGAGTTTATTTTTAGATGAATGATTTGCATTCAAATGGAAATGACCATATCACTATGCCATCATAATATAAGGTAGATGTAACAAAGTGGTTTTTCTGGCTTAATTCCGAGGACGGAATTTCTTATAAGGTGTGTAGGATGTGATGGAGTGGACTTTTGGAGTCCTTAATTGTCCAATGGCATAAGTGGAAGCATAAGGTTTGGATAGATTGAGGGTTCCAAGCTCGTGACAAAGTAGGTTTGTTAATTGATGTTAATATCATGTTTAAGACCCCTAACACTATGCCTTCTTGAGGAATTTAATTGAATGGTCCAATAGTTGAGTTTTGGCACCAAATTCGTGTACAAAGTACCTTGAGTAGTGAGGATGCTACAGTTAAAATTTGGTGGTAATTGGAGTATCCTAGAGGAAGCCACTAAGGTTTGAATTTGGTGAAATAATGGACATTATTGATGATGTATAGAACTAAGTTGGTGAGCAATATAATGTGTTGCACGCCCCTTTAGTTGGGTGGACTGCGTTGTCCGATCCTACCCTTTAATAACCAATCTAGTGGCTAGAAGTGACGACTTAAGTGAGCCGCGAATAAGCTCATGTGGAGGACTGACTTTAATCGTTGGATGGGAGATCAATGATCGCTGAGTGATCCCTTACTTATAGTATGGACCAAACATACGAGCAGTTGTTGTTTCGGATCTTCCTCACCTCCACTCCTCGTAAACGTGGCCTGAGGAACCGAGATGAGGGAGCAGTTATCTAAGAATCGACAAGCCCTATACTAGAACCCGAAACTTGTATGTCTTGAAGAACAGATGAGAGGGAACCACCTCCTCTTTCCCATTGCTTCTCCTTTGCGGTATACAGACAAGAAGAAGGAGAATATGAGGGTAAAAGAGAGGCCGCAACTGATACCCAAGTAGAGTAATGAAAATCTCGAGATCATATGAGAAAAACTAGGCACCCTGATTCCTTGTCGAGGTGGTGGCGCAGCTCAGCGAGGTGGTCCTTGGTGGAGTTAATGGTGGCTGTGAGATAGAGTCTCACAACGGGAGGCTGACGCAGGCCAGTGCCAAGGAGGAGGCGGTTCTGCTCGCCTGCTCCGCCATGGAAGTAGCAATGCCGGTGAGTTCGTCGAACTGCAAGGAGAAGCAGAACCTTGCCGCGATGTTTCTTGAGAGCAGGCCGGCGAACATGAGCAGATGATCATGTGGCATCTGGCAGAAGAACTGGCAAGCCAACCAGCTCAGAATGGGAGGAGAAGAGGCAGCCAGTCGTTGCCTTGGCTGCAGTGGCCATAGACGGCAGGCTCCTAGCAGGCGAAGCCTCCCCCAGCGGAGATCAGTGGCCGGCGGGGTAGAGAGAGGAAGGAAGAAGCCTTGGTCTTATTTTGGCCTGAAGAGGCATTGGGCGCCGACGCCGAGATCCCTGGAGTCCCAGGCGGCGGCGACGTTGCGGAAGGAGAGTCCGACAGGGATCGACCGCGAGAGAAAGCGCTGGATCACATGGAAAACAAAGGAGAAGAGAGGGCAAAGAAAGCCTGAACCGGCTGATTAGTAACCGGTAAACCAACCGGCTCAGCGCGGGCCAGGAGAAGATGTGCCCATCCCAGTGGACACGTGGCGAGCTCCTATTCGCCCAAAAAGGTAAAATGCCCAGTCTTTCAATAATTCATAGTAATTCACCCGAATATCAGAATAATGCAAACAAAGTACCAAAATGCTCAGAAAAATTAGTAGAACAATATGAAACCATCATATCAGTGTTTTGAAGCTTATATCTCAGTGATATTAGGCAAGATGTAAAATGCTCTTTTAATTCCTAATAAATAATAAATGGAGACCTAATATTATGAGAATGTTTCAGTAACTCTTTAATAATGTTTATAATGCACCTGATGTCAATGATGATCATGTTGATGCACGAAATTATATATTTTAATTAATATGGCTAATTAGGGCTTTTAACCCTAAATAAAATGTATTAAATACATGCATGCTCATTAAATCATGGTAATTACAGAATACTTTCATATCAGTAATGTGAGGCTAATATGAAACTCAGATATCAGTTAGATACATGGAATTCATGTTATATGAAGATGACCCGTAATTTATGGTTTAAAACCCTAATCTAGGTTAATGATGTAACCTAGGATTAATTAATGTGCACAAAAATGCTATGGAAGATAATTGTTCAGATAATGAGTCATAACCGGGAATATGACATCAGTAAGAGAATTCTAAGATAAGAATTCAAGTAAAAGTGGGAATATCCTAATGAACTAAGTGAAACCCTAATATGGACATAATTAGGGTTAACATGATATATAATAAGATGAGAACCTGATGATAGTATATGATCTTATCTTAGTCAGGTTTGACCAAGATATAGATGACATCAGGAGTATATGTGATGATTAGGTTTCTCTTGATCAAGGTACGCTATTACCTCTTACTTGGCTTATTATACAATATGCTTGTGTTATATGAGTAGTAAAATACTTGGCATATGGTATTGATTGAAATGATTGTTCTTGTATGATATGTTGCATGATTTTCCATACTTATTGCTATGAACACATGAAACATAATATGTTTGTTCCATTATATGTAAGCACTTCAACTCTTTGGTAGTAAAGTGCTGGAAATAAGTACTTCAACTCTTTGGTAGTAAAGTACTTGGAAGTGATCCAACTCTTTGGTAGTAGATCACATTGTGAAATGATCCAACTCTTTGGTAGTAGATCATAAAGGCCTTAATGCATTCAACTCTGAGGTAGTAAATGCATGGATGATATAATGGAAAATGAGCTTAAAATATGTGTTCTCTTTTGTTAATGAACATCTTTGTGCAAGTATATGCTTTTCTTATATTCTTCTATTACTGCCAAGTATATTAGTTTTATCTTATTGCCAAGATATGATGAGAGGTAAATAAAAGACACGTAGGCGTACTCAGTACAATATTCATGAAATATTGTGCTGACGTGTACCGCATGTAATCTTTTTGTTTAGGTTGTGGTTATGCTCTTGAAGATCTAGGATAGTGAGAGTTGTGTAGCGAGCCGATGTACAGGTGGACCTGTTGTCTTAAGATCCTGTTGTTTAGATGTAGTACATGTATATGTATAAGTTTGTTGTTCAATATGTAATATCAAATGTTGTAACAATTCATGTTGTAATTATATGTTGAATGGTGAACATGTGTATATGGTTTAATTATTGTTCATGTGCATGTGCTACTGTGTTTCCTTCTGACTTCCTCTGATTTTCTTCTTCTTAGCCTCATGTGGGATGTTTAAATTGGGATTCTCGCTGAGGTGAGGGTTTCAATTTGGACGTCACACATCAGATTATGTTTTAGAAAATCCGGGGACGTCACAGGTGGTATCAGAGCATGAACAATAGCAAAGCTTGACATTTCCTCATCATACAACTCAAAAATAAAGAACCTTGAACCTTAATAATCTTTTAGAGTTAGATTAGTCGTCTTTTAGAGACTAGATCTGACCTAGCCTCTAGGTTAGCACCTAGATGTCTGAGAACTAGGTCTAGACTGGTGCTTGTTGAGTAGCAAGTCCTTAGATGTCATTCTTTCCTTGTAGTGCAGCGGTATGGGACGTTGCACTATTTGGAAATGACATGCATAAAGGGAAGAGAAACCCTAGACATATGGCGCTCATTGTCTAGAGTAGCTACACTAGTCTACACCATGTTCTCACCCTTTTCACTAGTTTTCATGACACTGGACTCTCTACTATGTGTGGGACACTCGTTTTCAGGATTTGGTTTTGGATTCCAATCAGATCGAACCTTGATAGTTTTCTCTGATGCTTGTTTTATCGGAGAAAAACTATATAATATTTTGTTATGTATATGTATTACAAAAATGTGTCCCCACACATGTACGAGTAGGAAGTGGTCATGCAACCTAAGTGAAAGTGATGACATCAGTCTAGAAGAGAGAGTTGTTCTAGATTAGATGTCTAGAGCCTTGTTGGATATATATATGATAGATGGAATAGATGATATAAGTTTGATGATATGATGTAAGTCTTGTGTAGATGACATAAGATGATTATGATGATCTATGTTTGTCTTCGAGGATTTAAGTTCAGTTTTGAGGATTTGAGATAAGTTTTGATGATACAAGTATGAGTTCTTTTATGCGATGAGATATGTTAAGCCGAGACAATGTTGTGAGTCAGCATGAGCCTCAAGCTCTTTTACAAAGGAGGACCTCTAGTGTTAGGACCAGTTTGGGGGTTAGCTCAAGAGAGAGCGAGACCCACAGGGAGAAGGTCAGAGAACCTAGACTCCATGATATGAGAAATATGAGATATGTGATATGATATGTCCTTAACTAGAATACTCCTGAGTGAATGAGTTGTGTTGCTTTATGCACGATTCCTATAGTTTGTTGAACCCTAGATGTCCTTGGGAGGACTAAACCCTAGAGACAAAGAGAGGCTGGTTACATGTACATATGCGAACATGAATATGAGTGCCTGCCATCTGGGTGAGGGAGCGAGCCCAAGACCCTGGAGGAGGTAGCTATGTTAGTTTCTGTGAAGCCTCATGCTCGGGTTGGTGGTTTCCCACATAGGAATCTAGTGGTGTATATAGTAGAGCTTTTGGTATGATGTATCATGGGTAGAGACCTATGAAGAGTATGTCATAGCATGTTTTGGTTTGTGCTTATGTGGCTAGACCTTGTGAAGTTGATCAACTAGTGCCAATGAGGTAGACTTGGTAACCCTAGATGAAAGAGGGAAGATAAAGTTTTGTTTATGAGATACTCATAGAGTTGAGTTAGCTCAGAGAGACTGAGCATGACACTACCCTCATGATATGGGTCAGGATAACCTCGGTTGGAGTAGATGAAGTCTTGATATATGTTTGATTAGCCACTAATATAAGTTCGTTTAGCACAACCATGATATAATATATGTAAGATGTGATCTAATATCGAGGCGTGATATATATAGACATGATATGATGGAAACCTAGAGATGGTTTAATAGATATCAATGCATAAATGGTTAACCATATACATGATTAATGATGATAATGTAATAGTGTTGGTTAATCTTGTGATGAAATCGCTAGTAAATGTTACAATTTATTACGAACAATGAAATAAGATCACGTGAATGAAACATGTTACATGAGGTGTTAATCTAAGTGCCTAATAAAGATGACAATATAGTATAACAGTTAGCACAATATAATGGAAATGACACCTTGATATGATCTAGATGAATAAAGAGGGATAATTATAGTTAACTCCCTCCTAAAAGGCATATGTTAATGATGAACATGTTCTAACAATTGGCTCAATAAAATGTTGATGACACCTTGATATAATGGGTTAACTTTAGTTAACTCCTTTATAACATGATAATATGATGATGGAACCCTAATGCATGGGTAAAGTTAAGGATGCAACCCTAACATATGAGATGTGTCATCACATAACTAAAGGTTCTAAACCCTTGTTTCAAAGTCATGAAGGGGTAGTTGATCCTAGATTCTTTTGAAATGCCCTAGAAAGACATGGATCTAGTTATGAATCCGTTGTTTGTTGATATGACACGCCTAGAATGGTGCCTGCATGTGGATGAAGGCAAGATAAGGTTTTCCCTGGAAGTATTAGTATGGTTTACTTTCGAGGACGAAAGTTCTTTTAAGATGTATATGATGTGACAAAGTGGTTTTTCTGGCTTAATTCCGAGGACGGAATTTCTTTTAAGGTGTGTAGGATGTGATGGAGTGGACTTTTGGAGTCCTTAATCGTCCAATGGAATAAGTGGAAGCATAAGGTTTGGATAGATTGAGGGTTCCAAGATCGTGACAAAGTAGGTTTGTTGATTGATGTTAATATCATGTTTAAGACCCCTAACACTATGCCTTCTTGAGGAATTTAATTGAATGGTCAAATAGCTGAGTTTTGGCACCAAATTCGTGTACAAAGTACCTTGAGTAGTGAGGATGATACAGTTAAAATTTGGTGGTAATTGGAGTATCCTAGAGGAAGCCACTAAGGTTTGAATTTGGTGAAATAATGGACATTATTGATGATGTATAGAACTAAGTTGGTGAGCAATATAATGTGTTGCACGCCCCTTTAGTTGGGTGGACTGCGTTGTCCGATCCTACCCTTTAATAACCAATCTAGTGGCTAGAAGTGACGACTTAAGTGAGCCGCAGATAAGCTCATGTGGAGGACTGACTTTAATCGTTGGATGGGAGATCAATGATCGTTGAGTGATCCCTTACTTATAGTATGGACCAAACATACGAGCAGTTGTTGTTGCGGATCTTCCTCACCTCCACTCCTCGTAAACATGGCCTGAGGAACCGAGATGAGGGAGCAGTTATCTAAGAATCGACAAGCCCTATACTAGAACCTGAAACTTGTATGTCTTGAAGAACAGATGAGAGGGAACCACCTCCTCTTTCCCATTACTTCTCCTTTGCGGTATACAAACAAGAAGAAGGAGAAGATGAGGGTAAAAGAGAGGCCGCAACTGATACCCAAGTAGAGTAATGAAAATCTCGAGATCATATGAGAAAAACCAGGCACCCTTAGTCCTTGTCGAGGTGGTGGCGCAGCTCAGCGAGGTGGTCCTTGGTGGAGTTAATGGTGGCTGTGAGACAGAGTCTCACAGCGGGAGGCTGACGCAGGCCAGTGCCAAGGAGGAGGCGGTTCTGCTACCCTGCTCCGCCATGGAAGTAGCAATGCCGGTGAGTTCGTCGAACTGCAAGGAGAAGCAGAACCTTGCTGCGATGCTGCTTGAGAGCAGGCCGGCGAACATGAGCAGATGATCACGTGGCATCTGGCAGAAGAACTGGCAAGCCAGCCAGCTCAGAATGGGAGGAGAAGAGGCAGCCAGTCGTTGCCTTGGCTGCAGCGGCCATGGACGGCAGGCTCCTAGCAGGAGAAGCCTCCCCCAGCGGAGATCAGTGGCCGGCGGGGTAGAGAGAGGAAGGAAGAAGCGTTGGTCTTGTTTTGGCCTGAAGAGGCGTTGGGCGCCGACACCGAGATCCCTGGAGTCCCAGGCGGCGGCGAAGTTGCGGAAGGAGACCCCGACAGGGATCGACCGCGAGAGAAAGCGCTGGATCACATGGAAAACGAAGGAGAAGAGAAGGCAAAGAAAGCCTGAACCGGCTGATTAGTAACCGGTAAACCAACCGGCTCAGCGCGGGCCAGGAGAAGATGTGCCCATCCCAGTGGACACGTGGCGAGCTCCTATTCGCCCAAAAAGTTAAAATGCCCAGTCTTTCAATAATTCATAGTAATTCACCCGAATATCAGAATAATGCAAACAAAGTACCAAAATGCTCAGAAAAATTAGTAGAACAATATGAAACCATCATATCAGTGTTTTGAAGCTTATATCTCAGTGATATTAGGCAAGATGTAAAATGCTCTTTTAATTCCTAATAAATAATAAATGGAGACCTAATATTATGAGAATGTTTCAGTAACTCTTTAATAATGTTTATAATGCACCTGATGTAAATGATGATCATGTTGATGCATGAAATTATATATTTTAATTAATATGGCTAATTAGGGCTTTTAACCCTAAATGTATTAAATACATGCATGCTCAATAAATCATGGTAATTGCAGAATACTTTCATATCAGTAATGTGAGGCTAATATGAAACTCGGATATCTGTTAGATACATGGAATTCATGTTATATGAAGATGACCCGTAATTTATGGTTTAAAACCCTAATCTAGGTTAATGATGTAACCTAGGGTTAATTAATGTGCACAAAAATGCTATGGAAGATA